>LR999986.1:600000-1157500 GCA_905220455.2 Deilephila porcellus | reverse complement strand
CGGAGAGCCACTGCGAGCAGAACACCTTGTTCATACTGCCCAGGTTTATGGGTGTCTCGCGGAACATGTCATGTGTGAGCATGTGGCGCGTCGCGTACGACTGCTCCACTGAACGGGGCTGCGGCAAAATAAACGCAACTTGCAACCGGTTGTTATATCAACTGTTATTGGAAGTCAGGGACATAGGCGACTAGGCGTCACCCCAAAGACCACCTCATTGACTTAATACAAGCGCCGGTATAAAGCGATTCTTTTTATTAAGCAGGTATTATAATGCAGCGGCATTGTATTGATGTAACAAAAAAGAGAGATACATGTACTGCTGTTTATGTTTGTCTCTGTCACTTCAACGTATTAACAATTAACACTATCTTCACCGTCCCTTGATTGGAGTTAGTACATACAAATTGTGTACCGATTCCTTTTGCGATGTCTTCTCCAGAATACAATATGCAGCGGATATCGCGAACATAATCCATGCACGCAAATCATCAATCTTTTGACAGTGTGAGAGTTGTCGAAATCGTGATACAGTACCGGTCTTGTTTGTTACAATCAATTCGTCCGCTATGTCCTCTCAAGTGCTTATCAGATTTCAATTCAATTGATTTACAGCTGCATTAAATGGTTCGTGTAGTTCTCAAGTATGTGTTGTGTAAATTAATCCAGACGCATGGAGGAATACCAAAGATTCGAAGACATTGTTGATGCAAGGAGTCACGTGGGTCGAGCTTGTAGTGTAGGGTTCCTGTCTAGAGGAACAGTACCCTATGGGACCGAATTTGCGCTTTATGGCACACCAAACTAAGGTCGGTTCTGTTGACGCTCTAACACCCATATTCTAAGACGTTTTCTCGACTCCACTTGACGTTACTAGAGGAAATCCGTATTCTTAGTAGAAAAAAATCTCCTCCACTCAACGTCACTCAAAAAATTTCCTGTCTCGAGGAAAGGAATCAACTGTCAAACTCAAGGTACGTCGCGACCTACCTTAAGGAAGAAATAAAAGAAATAATCCTACTTTAAAATTGTAATTTAAAAGAGAGAAATAAAGTTTACCTTTTAAAATTCTTAAATACCTAAATATGCCAACAATTTTTTGAGGTGGGTGCCTCTACACGATGTACACGTTTTCCCAGTGAATGATACAAACATTACTCTTTATTTCATTTAATAAAAGATTTTTGGTTTGGAAACAGTGTTTATTATTTTAAACGAGTTATTAAAGATTTCCAACAGTTCCTGTAATACTTGTACGATACTCCGTACGAATATCCCGAACGACGATTCATCCATAAGAATATCCTTCGAAATTTCCGGGTTGGATGGTATGACCCTCCTCCTGTCTGCATGCGTTTTTTTCTCCGACTCACTAAATATTTGTCTTCCAGTCACAATCCCGAAGATTTTGAGTTCAATAATTATATATTATTCTATGTAAACACTCTGACATGACATTGGACTGTCACTTTTCAAGTGATCATAGACTATTTTCAAAGGTTTTTTGTTAAATCTCTACTTTATCTATACATCAATGACGTAATTAATGACGTTTTTCCTTGACTCAACCTCACTCGAGGAACCTTTAGTAAAGGTATATTTTTAACTAAGCATACCATTTTCGAGGGTCCCTCCAATTCATTTGTTAAGTCACCTCGACTAAGATAAGGTTGAGAAAGATTGGAGGACACGTCTTAGAATACGGGTGTTAGTTTTTTGCCCCCAAACTATATTCCTGTGTACTATCTAAAAGTCAAAATATCACAAAAACCATACATTTAGTTAATATGCGTAGAGCTCACGGAACATTATCTGATAAGATTGCTGCATCACACGGTGCACTCATGATGATCATGCTTCCGATTTGGTTGCCATTATCTGCCCAATTGGATTTCGTCAAGGTTTTTGAATTCGAGAGAAATTGATAAGAGCTTTACTTAATTGTATAATTTCATTGCTGTTTTGATAGTTTGTTGACAATAATAGTATCACAATTTAATATATTTTCATGGATTGCTATGGTTTGTACATATACTGTACTGTAAAATACAATAGCAATGACACTATTTTATTATATAGCCGAGATATCTAAAGTATTTGCGAAATAAACATTACAATGAGCATACTTGATGTTATTTTTTACTAATTTTCAGTACTAAGGTCAGCATGGATTTGATAGGATTGAGGAAATGCTACAATGGAGCCGATTTTCACGGCCATTTTATTTATATCTGTACTGTGTATAACGTTCCATGAAATTCTCAGGTTTGTATGTACTATACATTTTCGCAGTTTGTGTAAATATTGCAAATATTTTATCATCATAATGGACAATGTTACTAGGTATGCCAAATCGCTTGAAATGTTGTCTCAGCAAAGCCTTTATGTATACAAACACACTAGTTTTTGTTGTAGTCAAAAATACCTAGTAGTTTTGATTTTATAGGTATTCAAAGTTTTGAAAAATATCGAGTCCCGCTACAGTCACGTGGTCGCTTGTGACGTCATTTCACAACGCGCCGCACGGGCCACGACTCGCTTCGTATCAAATCGCCAGCGATTATATTAGTTGTAATAGCTTGCGCAGTGTTTTGTTGTTGGTTTTCGTTCGCGTATTAAGTTAATAGTTTAATAATAGTAAATATTATTCGATTAATAAAATGGATGAAGGATTCCAAAAAGGGCAATCGGATAATCTACCTAAAATAGATGGATTAATGGTTGCGCATTACTTATCAACAAATAGTGATTTCGTTGCCGCCGAAATGCGAGGAATAAAAATGCAACGGTAAGTGAAATTTCCGTGCTATGCTACTACTTATGCTTAATAGTTTATCTGTTCTAAATTGTTTTATCAAAACAAAATACCCAACTAATGTCGTAATGGAAGAATGCAACTCAAATAGTAGAACTACCTACCTACCATTAAATTTGTAAGTTAAAGACAACAAATATGTATGTATTATAGTTTTGTAGCTATTGGTATGCACGTATGTATAATATAGGTAGGTAGGTAACGCTCTTCTCAGTAAATTTAAATGAATACATACATACCTATATTGATTTATTGCAAACTAGCTTCCGCCAGTAGCTTCGCCCCAGTTTCCCTCAGAAGCTGTACATTTTCCCAGTATTAAAAGTAGCCTATGTGTTATTCCAGACATCGTCCAGATCCTTTCAGTAGTTGTTTTTGTGAAAGATAACAAACACACACACTCACAAACTTTCGCATTTATAATATTAGTAGGAAGTAGGATAGGTACTAAAACCTTTTTTATTTGTATTTTTTTACTTACAAAATACGTAAGGCCATTTTAATCTCATTTTTATTGCAAATATAGATGTTTGAACAGATGTACTAAACCTTTTTTAGTTATTTGTTCTGTTCTACTAATAAAATACGTAAGGCCATTTATTATTATTTGAAACTTATTTCAGATCGGCAAGAGACAGCAACAATAAACTGTACTTTTATCTCCAAATGAATCTAACCTCTTCATAGCCTTTATCCATTTTTTTCGCATTTTAACGTCCTTTGGAACTATAAGAAACAACTTTTCTGGCGAATTGGTAGTTGTGTTTGTGCATTTAGGCACAACTCATGATTTCCTAGTATTTGGATTGGACATTGTTAAAAGTCTTTAGGTATAAACGTAATATTTATAGTACTCTGTGGGTATAAATTCAACGGCACGGGCGCGCGACCACGAGCGGACTGTGTGAGCCAGTGAGCGTGTTGTGCTATGACGTCACACCGTAACCGGCAGCCCGGGTCGTACGGTTACAACTTGTTTTACTTCTAAATCGGAAACTAATTGACATATCGAAGTAATTCTTTCACTAGTATTTTTTATTTTTGCCGGAGAATATGGAGTGCTAATAATCAAAATTAGTTAACATTCTTCATTATTTAAATCCGCGTCATTCTTTAAGTTTTATCATAATTATTATACTGTATAACAAATGAAACGGGTTTAAAGAAAGGCTTGATTCTAAATCAACTTTGTGTTGTGACATCATATACTATTTTTTTATTCATAACTTTCGTAGGGACTGCTCGTTTTGCTTTCTCTCTGATGGTGGGAATAGCAATAGCAGAAGTAAAGGACTTGAAAATAATATCAAAGTAAAATCCTGAGGTTTGTAACAGATTGTATGTAGGATACGTTCTAAAAGAATGCAAAAAAATTGACAAAGCAGAAACTTGTTTTGACCATCGCGTCAGATCGAAAAAAAATGAGACAGGACACATTAATTTTATAATACAGTGATGATTACTGATTTTCCATGGAATAGGTGATTTTAAAACCGAAATTGCGATATGTTATTTTGTTGTTTCGACTTCTCGTGCGTAAAAGAATACGTAGATTTTGTAACATAATAAGTACTTGAAAACGTCCTTTAGATTACGGAAGGACATTAATTTTTATCAACATACAATGTTGCCCCGATACTATCGATAATGAATTATTTGAGTTATTAAATCAATACAATTGTATGTGTTACTGAAAATGTATGAAAACTAGGAATTGTATACAATTACTAAAAAAATTATACGATTCCAAGATGATGCTAGGAAATTCATAAAAAAAATCTGTTAATAAAACGCACTAGTAAACTGAGAATGAAAATACCCAAGCGCAACAAAACAGTCGTTAGGTAAGTTTTTCTCCCTTTTTTTTTAAACTTTTAAATATAAATTATAATGATAAATTAAATTAAAGTTGATAAATTATAATTTATCACAATTCTATTCTAACCTAACCATCCCTTTGTCTAGATTAGTGATTTTCAATATTTTTGAACACTCGACTCTTTTACAGGTTAAAATCTAGTGGCCACCTCCTTGGGCCATAGATAAACAAAAAACAAAAAATATTAATAAGACCTATACTCTGTAAGAAAGGCGACTCCTTGAGTATGGCTTCGCGACCCCCCGGAGTCGCGACCCGCAGTTTTAAAAATACTGGTCTACACCACTGTATTCGTTAACGTAATTAAAAGTTGAGAGTAATGCTCCACATACCCACTGTACTCAGTGACATCTCAAATGTAATAAATAAATAAATAAATACACCCAACAGTCACATACATAGTCCTGACCCCACACTAAGATCGAGTCTTGTGTCGTGGGTATCAGAAACTACGAGAGACTTTTCGGACTCACAAACACCCAGACCCGAAACAAATATCTGTGGTTCACACAAATATTTGTTTCGGTGCGGGGATCGAACCCGCGGCCTCTCGTTTCACAGCCGGCGTCTAACCAACTGCGCCACGTAGGCTGTCATGCGTTTCCTATCGCTATTTAGGCAGTGTATAGATTTCCTATGAAAAGTAAATATTGTAAAAATAATCACACATTTCCTACCTATTTTAGGAATTCTACACATTCCCTAGGAATTGTATACAATGACGGAATACATACATTTCAGTTAACAATATACATTTAAACAGTTTTGTCAGTGTTTCGAATCGAAACAACAGTCTTGTTTTTATTTTACTTGACTTAATATGGTTTTATTGGCTTTTAAAGTAATTTTTTACTTAGTATTAATTAAGTACATGTGGCCATAACTACAATTTCGCGTTTGGGACCTAAATTAAATAAGTTTTGATAACAGTAAAACATTATAATTGTGAATTTATCCCGTTAGTGTTTCTTAGTTATAAAACATGAATCAGAATCTGGAATTCGATTTCCAGGATTGGTTTATACTAGGAATTAATAACTATTACACGGGTTTTGCCATAGAGTCAAACATTACTTGGACCCAATTTACCTCAAAGACTTAGCGCAAGGCGATGGCTCATGGCAAAATGATAATCAAATTATTTCTGAAACATTGTTATATCACATGAAATAAATTATTCCAATAAGTCTGTGACATTTTCTTAATATTTTTTGTGCAAACTTAACTTGTTATAAAAACTATTTTTTTATGTCATTTTTTTTTTTTATTGCAAATAATGGCGAGACGAGCATGCCATTCGCCTGATGGTAAGCGATACGACCGCTCATGGACAGTAGCAAAATCAAACAACACCATGAATTACAAGGCAATGCTTGGAATTCCACTGCGCTCGCCATCCTGAGACATAAGATGTTAAGTCTCAATATGTCCAGTAGTTACTCTGGCTACAATGTCCTTCAAACCGGAACACAACAGCGCATTGTGGTGGTACCTACCCAGGCGGCCTCTCACGTATGAGAGACCTACCACCAGTAGATGTCTGTTAAAGAACATGCATATACTACATCACAATAGGAGTAAATTAATTTGAAGTTACCTCTGGTGCTTGGATTTCCCTGGATCGTATGTAATCCACAAAGCTGTATGACGTGGACAATATTTGGTGTTGTTGCGTTGGTGTCTCTTCATCGCTGTCACTGTCCGAGTAGCATACAAAATCCTCAGGCTTGTCTGGTTTGCGTTGTTGTTCTAATCTGTAATGAGATTACTTAAATAAAACCAGCTGCTTCTAAATATAAACTGTAATATGCCTATAGATAACAGATAATTCAGTTTCGCACACACATTGTTAGCAAAGAAAAGGCGATAGGTAACATTTCAACATGACAAATGAATACTGTTCTTGAAAGTAATAGAAGATCATGTGATTGAAAAAATCTAAATTAATGCTAGCAATGCCATGAGGAAAAGCTAGTAGGTCATCAATTTTGTAAAAACTTGGTGACCGTTTGTCACTTCCAATTTGGACGAAAGATAGTTTCTACCTCTGAAAAGATGTGGAACAGTCAGTTGACTCATAAGTTTTAATATTTCTATAGTTGTATGTCATTTTAGTGGGGGTATGAAGAATAAATTGCATTAACCAACAAATATTGGTGAAGGTTATTGTAGTCACCAGTTAATATGCACCATGACATGCAGCATAGAAACTTTGTTGCATATATTGATAAGCATTTTGTGTCACCATTGGTGTCAATCACATCTCTGTTTATTTGAACCTAGTTTTAGTTAATTAATATTAATTTTGAGGATAGGAAAATCTAGTTTCTGCTACATATGTAAGTATTAAGCTAATCTCAAGCAGGAAAATTAAATTCTGTATTTGAATTAAATTTACAAAATACTTGAATATTTTTATGAAGTTAGTGTTTTGATTGAATATTGCAGTAACAATATGAAAATAAAAGTGGAATCCGGCTTATTGTAAATCTATTTTAAGTGAGAGTGTAGGCAGGTAGAGGGTAGGTATTGTGTTATACGTAATAATTCCAACTCTTTTAACTTTAACCCTCTATCATTCTCTATAGTTTGTGATGTTTAAAATGTGGATTGTGGATATTCATTTATTTTTAGTTTAAGTTTATAAATAAAAAATTAAAAACCAATGGGATGGCATGTTTTTTTAATGAGGACAAGTAGGAAGTAAAACTAATAGGTTTTTTGGTGTTAAAATTACAATTATATACATCTCAATCTGTATAAATCTTCTTCACTAAAAAGGGTTTTATTAATATTATTAAATCAGTATTCATTAAATAGATTCTAAAATAATTATATGTGATATAGCCATACTACAAGCTAGTTTCTCAATATTTATCATGGTGTAGTTAACCAGCATATAATAGTCAGTGCATAATATTAATCAATTATGCCATGTCATGGTTGGCATCACACTTGCCTCGGGAACCAACACTTGTGTTGCAAACTCCTTGTTTCAATGACCCTGGGATATTACTGGGGTACAATGAAGTGACAACACTTATTCATCAGAATAAAAAAAAGAGTGCTATATGTTAATAAAAAGTAACACAAATGATTGCAACAAAAGATACAAAATAATATGCAATTTGATAGCGGAAAAAGAGTTTGAAGTGGTCTTATGATATGTTTCAAACAGAAGAAATATTTGAGTTTTAGTATGTACTAGAGAATTCTCACATTGACTTCTGCATTAGAACTATTAATTATTCCATGCAGCTTGGCCTTAATATCTAGTTAAATAACATAAAAAATATTAGAACACAAAAAAACTACATTTGAATGAACCACAGACAACTGGTTAAGTGTATGTTTATGGTAAATAAAAGTATTGACGGTTAAACTTGGTTTTATACACTTTTATCTTGATGAAACCAATCTGTACAAACAATGTTGATATTCCATATTTTTTACATTGATAAAACAACATACATACACCTTTATCCAGAAGGGGTACGCAGAGGTGCAAATTGATAAATATGTATTGTGTATTTTAGTAATGAAATAAAAAATTGTGATAATTTGTTACTTTGTTGTAAGATTTTTAGATAAACTATTTTGCTTTTATTTTCTAGTGTAGTAGTAGCATTGTTTTAAGTTAGGTCTCAATTTATAAGAATATAGCGTGAGAGGTCGCAAGTATAGCTATAGATACCACATGTTGTACACACACCAACCTTGAGACCATGTAAACAACTAAAAAACATCTGCATTCTCACCAAAACTCCAATTGCTCAACAAACCAACGTTTTAGTATTGATTAACACAATTATCAAAGACGTTTGCGAAACGCGTTGCCAAATATTGTGGACAATTATATCGAAATTCAATATTTACCTTAGTGCTCGGGCCTTCGCCCGTCTCTCTTTTATCCTGCTGGGCAAATAACAGGAAGGATACCTCCCCTCGATGGGCCTACGGATCGTCTGCGCCATTTTATACAGAATAATGCGTATCACAACAATTTGTACTAATCACACGATCACTTTCGTTTCGTCCGACTATACGCATACCAGTAACACATTTTTCATGACAATGGATTCTTTTATTTCACCATTGATACGAGGTTCACGCGCCATTCATCAACTGCACATGTTATAAAATGTTTTAATATAAAAATATATAGCGTTAAAAATAATAAAAATAGATGAATCTATCTTTATTTTTGATATTTTCCACAAAATACAATACTGACGGCAAGCTGGCTGTCAGCAGTCTTGTCACAGTTAAAAATATATAATGATCAAATACCAGTTTTTATTCACAAAACCTACCGTCAATAAATAGTCGCTCTACAATCCACCAATGTAACTTTGTGCCAGTCTGAGAATAACTATAACTAATATAATAAAAGTGCTTAATATTTTCAGACTTAATTTATGATAAATAAAAAATCGCCGACCTATAAATACAATACATAAAAGTCACATACATAGTCCTAACCCCACACTAGTGTCGTGGGTACCTACCAGAAACTACAAGAGCCTTTTTTGGCCTCACATACAACCAGACCCAAAATAAATACCTGTGGATAACACAAATATTTGTTTCGGTGCGGGGTTCGAACCCCCGGCCTCTTGTTTCATAGCCGGCGTCTAACCAACTGCGCCACGGAGGCTATCATACTTTGCATTTACAAACTGTACGCCCGCACAAGTTAATAAATTACGATGAGTAGACATTAAAATAAACTGTAAAAATAGCGCAGTTTCATTATTAAATATAAATTAGTTGGAGTAGAAATTTATCAGTCCATAACAGTGAAAACGAAGGCATCATCGTTGTTTGTAGTAGCGATGGCAATGAAATAACCGCTGGAGTAAGCGTGTTCTTGAGTGAAGACCGCGTTTTGGGAAACGTAACGTGGGACGACGTGGCACCTCTGCCTACCCCTTCTGGAAAAAGGCTTGAGTTTCTGTATGTATGTAGTTTGAGGTGTTCATAAAATGCAGGTTTTAACATGAAGTGTGGAACCTAATGTAGCATGAAAACTGTAACAAACATAAAAAATAAAAAAAATCAATATTGCTCCAAAACATGCATCATGGTTTAGTTTACGATATGATATAGACACAGCTTTCATCTGAATTTGTGGCAGGAATTACAAAGTAGTTACGTAATCTTAAGTTTTGAGATTAAGGCATGCCTATAGCATAGTATCAAATACATAATCGAAGTGAACACAATACATTAACACAGCTCCAAATAGATACGCATTTTGAATATACAAACATACGCGCTATAATTTCCAGCTGTGTGATATAAGGTTTTGTTATATTTGTATGTTTATATGTCATTTGGTGAGGATGTGTTATATTGTAAGTTCAAGGTTATGTATAGTGCTTGGCCTGATCCCAACTTATTGTATTTAACTAAGGTTTCGTCACATTGTCTTTGGTTATAAGTTTGTTAGTATTTAGTTTGGGTAGCTATTAAATAAATTAACTATAAATGTACATTTAAATACGTAAACAAACATTTAAGCATTTTTAAAAGATCGAATAAGCTGACTTTATCGGCGTTTCATTTATACAGGGTATATCAAGACTGCGACCGAAAACGAACCCAGGTGGAAGTATTAGTGACTTCAGACACAATGCAAGTAAAAATTTCGCAAAAGAAATTGACAAATTTTTTTTGTATTTTTTTTACTTGGGTAAATCAACTTTTTCTTGCTTTGGACAACCGTACCAGGTCCCAGATTTGTATTAATATAAATAATACCAAAATGTATTTTCTTTATAATACATAATCAATGAATACACACTTAAATCAATGTATTTAAGGCAAAAATATATTTTTTATTATTGTGTCACCTTCATTTGAGAGTGGTCCGGGGGACATTTGGGTCATTTTTATGTCAAATTCTGTGTCCCCTTCACCACTTCTAAACTACAAACTCATCTACACCGAAATAAATCCTCAGACGAAGTGAATATAAAATCATAGAACAGATATTTATGGTTTTTATGTTTAGGAAAACATTTTATAAAAAAAAAAGATTTTATTTTATCTATTTTTTTGTGAATTGTTCTTGTCCCACAAAGTTTGTGCATTGTACTGAGTCATTCGGACAACTAGTCTTTGATTACAAATCCAAAACAGAGATGGCGCTGTAGTATCTGAGATAACCATGGAGTTATTATGTACCTGGAGTGCTATCTGATGCCGTGAAACCGGTCTCGAGAAAGAAAACTTTTTGGTCGTGGTGTCCTTGTCTAATGTGGTGACCATTTGAAATTGATTAATAGGACAAAATTATACTGATATTTTATACATGAAAATTTAAATTTTTCTTCAAGTATTTCCATGGAGCCCTATGTAAATACAACACACGTGCTTGCAACAGTTAATTTATGGAAATTCAGTTCCAAACATTGCTTCGTCTTATACTTTCGTAGGTAGTGTTGTTTTTAGGAACTACTTCGTTGTCGAATAAACCAGCATTGAGTTTTGTTACATTAGCTCAGTTCTACGACATATTAAACTTCTTGAATAATACTCATGTTTGAGACAGTGCAACACATAGATGGTGCAACACATATGGGTTGAGTGTATCGTGCGCTTCCTACATTCAAATTTACAATTGATTTAAAATTGGTTGTATTGTTAGTTCTGTGTTATCTTCAAGACACGTGTACATTAGTTCTACTACTTACATAATTTTAGGAAATAAAACACAATGGGTAATTAAATAAAATGGTCTTATAGTAAGTAATATTTAATACTATTTTATCGTAAATTCTTTTTTTTTTCAACAAAATTCATATTTTACTTCAGTTAGTGTTTAAGTGGACCATGAGTATTATTAAAACGGTGCGTAACGTAAGTGGGAATGTATAAGACAGTTCCCTAGAAATTCCAACATCATATTTACTAGAAGATCCTCCTTGGTCGCAAGAAGTTCCTGCTTGTGTGATATCTCTGGAAGTCGATGACTGTATAGAAGATTGTCGTTCCAAATTTTTATTACTCAAAACTGTAATTTTCTTGCTTCTTGGAAATACCTGTAACATAATAATTGATATGAAAAATTATTAGATCGTTTGTTTTTTAGGATTGAAATCTTTTGCAACATTACAGGTGGTTAAATTAATGATTATTGCATTAAATTTTGAGGATTGGTTTTTAATTACTTTCACTACAGCATGTATAGAACACATAAACCTATCAAATTAAGACTAAAACTCGATAAGATGTTTACTATAATCTCAGATTAACTGTATCATAAATGTGCACGCTGTGAACATTTCTTGTCGTTATTCTGAGATTATATTATATAAAAATACGAGACATCACTTGAGCTAAATTGTTTGATGTACAGGACAGTAACTTAGCTGAGCTAGCTCTAACATATTACAATAATATTTAATAATATATTTTATATTAAAAAATACAACATGTTAACATTTTATTACCTTAGGAAACACTGAAGGAACTGCTTGTGGTTTTAACTTTTTATTAGCTTCTGTTATATAGTTATCTTGATTAAAATGCAAACTACAAACGCATGCAGATCTTGACACATTATTGTCAAGATTCATGGAAGTAATCCACAAGGCCCTCCATTCTTCATTAGCTGATCCTGAAATCAGGACACGACATTGTAAAATGACAGTTTGCACTTTGCAGTAATAAAAAACGAATCTATCTATCTATTTATATCAGCCCATATACGTCCCACTGCAGGGCACGGCATCCCAAAAAACGAATGAGACATTATATTATCTCTTGATCTAACATAACCCAGTTAGTACTACTAGTAGTAGTAACTGGTGGTAGGTCTCTCATATTTGACGGGCCGTCTAGGTAGGTACCACCGCAATGTCTATTTCTCCCGCCAAACAGCAGTAAATACACTGTTGTGTTCCGGTTTGAGGGACATTGTAGCCAGAGTAACTACTGGGCATATTGAGACTTAACATCTTAAGTCTCAGGATGGCAAGTGCAGTGGAATGCTAAGAATTGCTTTGTAATTCACGTTGATGTTTGGTTTTGCTACTGTCCATGAGCGGTCGTATCGCTTACCGTCAGGAGAATGGTAGGCTCGTCTCGTCATTCAATCCAATAAAAGAAAATACCACAAGATGTTTTTTTTAATAATTCGTTATTAATATTGTTATTGTATTGTTAAGTAATAATTGTGTACACTTTTTGTAAATAGAGACTTAAAACTATATAACACTATTTTCTTTGACGGAGCGTACGGTACGGCACATACTTAATTCAACTTGAATGGTACATACATTTACCATATTATACCACTGTAACATTTACAAGACAAACAGTATGAAATATTTTAATCATTAAAAAAATGCTATCTCACAATAAACAAATATATGCTCACACTAGTAAAAATTTATCAATGAATCTTACCTATGGAAGGATATTCCACAACCTGGATAGGATTCTCGCTTACACCCACTTACAATACAAGTGTTCACCATGATTACGCGGAAACTTCACGATTTTCGAAAAAAGAATAAGCGTGAGACTAACGATATCCCTTTATCTCCGAACCACAAACGTAAATAGACGCCATTTTGTTCATAAACATTCATTGATGTTTATCAGTGTTACCAATAATTAAACTGGTTTCCCACCAGATTCAATAAAAAAAAACCACCAGAAATCCGAAAACAGAGTTTTTATTATTTTTGAATATCTATATCTATATATCTATATCAGCCCATATACGTCCCACTGCAGGGCACGGGCCAACTCTACAATCGAGAGAAGTTATTATTTTTATGACCTTTGAAGAGATTATCCAAATCACCCGATTTCGTGGAAAATCAACTAAGTTAGCAACACTGCTCTTTATTTGTAATATGTGCGAGGGGGACACCACCACTTAAAAATCATTCTCTTTGTGGACCGCGTCTCCTTACAAATATTGATATTATAAAATGAACTTTAACTCACAGACATAAAATATATTTTTAGTTTTTATGTCAATCAAAGTAAGCACTCCAGTTGTAATACTAGCTCTATGGAGATAACAAGTAAGTCTGTCTAGTAAACAATAGTTCAAGCAATGATAGGATAGAGCATAAGGTCACGTGACAGGGGTCACTTTGGTATACAAACATGGCGGCGGCTCCGCCCCTAAAAATAGTGATATGCTAGTACCGAATTTTCTATCGACATCGATGCATCAACAGTGGCAGAAATACGACTGAAAACCTTTGAATTTAGATAAATATCAGTGTATAAACTTGTATAACATTTTTAATTTTCGCTTTACATGTCAATTGAGTATAAACAGGGGATTTTAGGATTAGACAGTAAAGTCATTCAAAATTAAATCCGATAAAAATAGTTCGATGTTTTGATATTTTATTCATACTATTTTACCTGATGATTGGATTGGATTTGTGTCAAATAATACACACGTGAGATAAAATACAACTTTATTAATATTTATAATTTGCTTGCGACTTCGTTTGCGTGTATAAGACAGCCTCCGCTAAAATCAAAAATACCTATCAGGACATTTAATACATATTAAATAAAATGAAATAAAATAGGTAGATTTTTATTACTATTATTTTTATTACTATCATTATGAATTACTACTTAGAATTACTTAGAATTCAATCAATGAATATGAAAGTGTTGGTTAAGATAAACAATTATAATAATTAATAATAAAATATAAAACTATTTCTGTTCATTAAAAGGTTGAGAGAACATTAGACAATAGACTTCCAATAGTCAAAATTATCTAGCATGTCATCTTTGTAATTATAATGGTTTCTTAGATTTACGCGAATGTTATACATTGAAATAAAATGGTCACGGGGCGGTCCGCCCCGTGACCACGAAAGCTGTAAAGTAATCGAAACGTCGGGAAGTTACAAAAATGTAAATTTTAAACCAAATCGCGATAAAATCCGTAAAATATAGTTTTATTTCAATCTTTGTTATTGATTAACAGTTCTATTATTAATAGGATTATTAGGTAAAATATCATAGTTATTACAATTTCACTTACCGGGAATATTGTTGGGAAGCTGTTATCTTTCAGTCTTGTTATATTCAATGTTTTATTGATGCAGTCTTTTTCAAAATGTAAACAACAAATAAATGTATTTATTGGAGGGTTCCAATAGTGTCTTCCGATATTTTGTATCCATTTTGTCCTGGTCTGTATGTTTATAGGTAATCTAAAAAATATTTTTAATTTCACTTTCTTTGTCGTTCTGAATATATATACTATTATTTCTTTTTTTGAAAAATAAACATCAAAATATTTAAAAATGATAATATCGATATGAATAATTTCGTATCACATCCCTAAACTTGTGTGTAAACAAACAATACGGTTGTTATTCGTACTACTTGTATAAATAACGCTTAGAAGAGTCTAAAACTTAATCAACAAGATCCTTAAACAATTATAAATGATAAAAACAAACCCAAAATGTAAATTTAGACACATATTTGTTATTATTTCGTAAAAACAGTTACTAACCTATGAAAAGAAATGTTGGGGTCCTTTTTGCTTGAACTCGACTCGCATCCATTCACACAACACCGAGGCATTTTAAAAACTTTACAATTAATCTAATAAGCAAACTTAACAAGCTTAACACACGAGATTAACAATAATAAAATCGAAATTATTTGATTGTGCAGATTTGTTTACTCTTAACAATGATTATAGAATAAAGAGGATAGAGCATAAGGTCACGTGACAGGGGTCACTTTGGTATACAAACATGGCGGCGGCACCGCCCCTAAAAATAGTGATACGTTAGTACCGAATTTTCTATCGACATCGATGCATCAACAGTGGCATAAATACGACTGAAAACCTTTGAATTTACATAAATATCAGTGTATAAACTTGTATAACATTTTTAATTTTCGCTTTACATGTCAATTGAGTATAAAAAGGGGATTTTAGGATTTGACAGTTAAGTCATTAAACATTAAATCCGATAAAAATAGGTCGATGTTATGACATTTTTTCATGTATGATTTATTTCATGGGTAAGTTTTACCTGATGATTGGATTGGATTTGTGTCAAATAATACACACGTGAGATAAAATACAACTTTATTAATATCTAGAATTTGCTTACAACTTAGTTTGCGTGTATAAGACAGCCTCCGTGGCGCAGTAGGTTAGACGCCGACTGTGGAACGAGAGGCCGCGGTGTCGATCTAAAAAATATTTTTAATTTCACTTTGTTTGTCGTTCTGAATAGTATTTGTTTCTTTTTTTGAAAAAATAAATATCAAAATATTGAAAAATGATAATATCGATATGAATAATTTCGTATCGAATCCACTCTTCCCTAAGCTTATGTGTAAACAAACAATACGGTTGGTATTCATACTACTTGTATAAATAACGCCTAGAAGACTCTAAAACTTAATCAACAAGATCCATATACAATTATAAATGATAAAAACAAACCCAAAATGTAAATTTAGACACATATTTGTTATTATTTCGTAAAAACAGTTACTAACCTATGAAAAGAATTGTTGGGGTCCTTTTTGCTTGAACTCGACTTGCATCCTTCAACACAACACTGAGGCATTTTAAAAACTTAACAATTAAACTAATAAGCAAACTTAACAAACTTAACAAACGAGATTAACAATGAATAATTCGAAATTCTTCGATTGTGCAGATTTGTTTACTCCGATTGACAGATAACGCCACAGTATGACATTTCATGCAGGAAACAAAAATGGCGTCATTTTGGGCTAAGGGCGGTCTCAGTGTGGTTAGTGAACAAAATATTGCCATTTTCGAAACACAGGAGTTATTATTCGTCTCTTTCATTAAGTGACAAGTTAGCTTTGTGTAAATGAGACAGATACATAAATGTACAATTCCGCGTCGATACTCCCAACATAACTATAACTTGATATATAGGACTACATAAGTGCGTCATCCTCTTTATTCTTTAATCATTGACTCTTAATGACAGATAACGCCACAGTTTGACATTACATGCAGGAAAGAAAAATGGCGTCATTTTGGGCCAAGGGCGGTCCCAGTGTGGTTAGTGAACAAAATATTGCCATATTCGGAACAATGGAGTTATTATTTGTCTCTTTCATTAAGGGACAAGTTAGCTTTGTGTAAATGAGACAGATACATAAATGTACAATTCCGCGTCGATACTCCTAACATAACTATAACTTATTATATAGTACTACTTTTGTGCGTCATCCTCTTATATTCTTTAATCATTGAGTTCAAGCCGCCATGTCATGTTGAATTAACGTCAGCGAAGGCGGCAGGCGGCCGAACATCGTGACGCGGAGTGGGTGTGTTTATTGTTTGTCCCCTGGACCGGCGCGAAAATTGAGTAAGTAGATTAATTACATTAATCAATTGCTATTGATCAGTTCACTTTAGTTCTGCACTTTATGTTAACAATGTAATCAAGCACAGTAAACAAATACTCTTTATGAAAAGGCACATAATTTTAAAAAATGTCACTCGGACAACCAGTCTTTTGGACAACTAAATCAGTTGTCCGTGGGACTTTAAAAGTTGTCCTTAGGACAAATACATAATCTTTTAATTTCACTTTTTTACTTAGTCAGTGGCAAGTAATTTTCTGGTAATGTATTAAAAAACATTTTTATGTTTTCGTGACATTTTCTATGATTGTTAATTACTTACCTTATTTACCCAGTGATTTGTCTTCTTTCTAATGTTAAAGAAATTTTAAACGAAGAAAGCTGTAACTTAAGCAATACTTTCTTAATTTGACATTTTTCAGAATGGGATTGTCTGAAAAAGAAAAATCGAGACGCTACAGAGAAAGGTTGAAAAATGATCCTGTAAAATATGAGGAGCGGAAAAGAAAAAAAAGAGAAAGTTATCACAAGAATAAACGCCTGATTTCAGATTTACAACCAGAAGAAAAAAAGATATGTAGGACTATTTGGAAACTAAGAAAACAAAACCAAAGAAAGCGTATGGTAGCTATTGAACCTACTCCGCGTGAACAAGAATCTACGCCTACAAATAAAGAAAGAGGAAGAAAGAAAATTCGCCGTGACAGAACTAAGATGTATAAACAGAATTTGCGACTACAACGTGAAGTTGAAACTTTGAAAAAAAAATATGAAAAATATAAAAAAAGGTCTCATCGCAAAGAAGAAGAAATGAAAAAATTAAAAGAAATTAAAGAAAAGGAAGATAAGGAAAATGAAAGCAAACGCGAGAAAGAGAAGACATTAAGAACTATTAACTATATATTAACTATATATTACTAGACATTAATTACAGGAAAATAAGAGTGCGAAAAGAAAAAAAAATTGTAAAAAGCATTTTCGAAAATATAGACCAGAAGGAAAGACGTCAAATAATAGGACTCCAATGCAAAATTAGAACAAAACCGGTTAATTTGAAAAGTGGTACAGAACTGTCAAAAAAAAATGTGTGTGTGTATTAGTGTACACACGTAAGAAGTGAAACTTCTTTATGACATCATTTTTCGAAAAATGATCTACTATTTACAAATTTACAGAATTGGTAAAATAAAGCTAAATTAAATAAAGTTTAAGCAAAAGGCTTTTATTATCATAGACAAGGATACAAATAATACAATTATTTCACCTTATTGCTACTTAGATTATGATAGCTTTTCATTAATTATAATAGAATTATTACTATTATTGTTATCGTTATACTTTCAAATATGAAGCTTTAAATAAAAATCATCATAAAAAGTTTTGTTTATGACGATCAAAAAACATAAAAAATAGATGAATTTCAAAATACGTTATCAACAATTATAAATATTTTCTTGTCATTTTAAAATTCTCGCAATACCACGCAGAATGTGATATTATCGGACAAGATTAACCAGCAAATCAGTTACTTAGTTAAAGACTACACTTCAATATTCATGCCTAAGTTATTTAATCGCTACGCAATAAGGATTGTACAACTCCTTGGGGATCATTCTCAAGAACGTCGAAGACAATAGTGCATAACATTATCTCAAGGCTCAAGCGCGTCGAGAGGCGATGATACATTCGAGTTTACGTTATGTTTGAATTCATCACCTACCTTAAGGCTTAAAGTATTATATTAAAGAGGAAGCACTGGTACCTACTTCAAAAACGTAGATAAAATGCTGGTGCCTGGCTTCGATCAAATATATACTAGATGTCGGATGAGCATTTCAAAAACGGCCCGAAAAATTGAGCCACAACGTCAGTGTGGTACTATTTCAATTTAGTATGCTTCAATCATCACCAACGGCAACGCGTAAACATGCCAAAGTGCGCCTTTCAAAATTGTCAAAACAAAAAGATGGCGCGTAACGGAAGAATGTGACGCGTAACGAAAAAAGGTTACACTAAATTTTTTTCCAACCCCGATAAAGAAGTTTCACTTCAAAATTGAAAACTTCTTTCTTCGAGACGATGTGTTAAGAAATACGTCTGGTAAAAAAGAGAATTTCGAAAGGCAAAGAAAAAGCACAAACGCGGTTTCTCTTAGACACAATGAAAAATCTGTTCAAAGCATTCGAACTGGAAAATCCAGAAAAAAAATGCTCTTATTTCTATTTTACGAAACATCGTCCATTCTACGTGGTCAAGCCTAGTGTAGGTGGAAGGGAGATGTGTCTTTGCAAAGTTCACACGAATATTGCAGCTAAAATTAAAGCGCTGAAACAAAAACGGGCAATCAACGCAATAGATCTTAGTATGGCTATTGCAGAAACAGTTTGTGATAATAATAGAGAGGATTGTATGTATGGGAATTGTTCAGAATGCAAATATAAAAAAATGTACATAAATGAGAACCGTGTTCTAGGTAAAATTCAATGGTTTGAATGTTTTTTATGTATGACTTTATGGTTTTTTGTATTAAATATATCAAACCCCAATTTTCCTATGGACAACCGAAAGTCCATCGGACAACTATGATGTCCCCATATAAAAATGGAATCAAATCTCAAATAGTTTTATTTTAAACATTTTATTATGTAAATTTCATATATTGACAGGTAGCTAAGTATAGAAGCAACATAAATATATATATATATATATATATATATATATATATATATATATATATATATTTAATATTTTCTGGTTTAATACTATGTAAATTAAACTTTTAACGTCATACAAAATTGATGGTTGTCCAAGAGACACTATTTCTTAAAATATTAGGAGTACTATGCGTAATATCTCAAATTGACTACTTTGAAATTTAGATATACACCCGACTTGATTCATATTTACAGTGTTAAATTACAGATAAAAAAATATTCACACTAAAAAAAATATTGAACTAGTTGTCCAGGTGACTGATTTTATAAGCCTTCAGTGCGCTTACAAGCTAAAAATAGCCAATTCTGAAAGAAAAGTGCTCTGCTGTATGCAGATTCGTAAAGTAGAATATATATTCTAACTTCTGAAACTATTAAATATTTAAAAAATCAATACTTGAAAAAATATGGCAAAATCATAACCTGTGCACTAAATAGTTCATAGATGTAGTATAACATAGATCGGCAATGTATCATTTTGAGTGAAACCAAAACGAGAATATGATAGTGTGCGTGAAGTTTGCATGTGTGCGTGACAGATAATGCTGCGCCATGCTCTGTCGATACTATCATATCGATATACCTAACGGCCCAACCAATAAAATAAAATTTTATAGATATATATGACACATTTCATGGTATTTTAACAGAAAAATAATGATTGTGTTTATTTCAACACAGATACGTAAACACAAGTAAATAAAGATAAATCGTCATATTTGAGAATAATTTTACTTGACAAGTTTTGTAAAGCATTCCTTATAATAATATTTATTTATTTATTTATTTATTTATATAAAAGACACACCAATGATAGACACACAAAACATACAAAAACTTATAACACTAAAGCTATGGACAGTGTGTTCTATCCTTATAGGTGTATACAACATTCATTATAACTAGCGTTGGAAATATTAAATTTAATGAATACAATTTACTTAAAACTAAACAAATTGAAAATAAAGAATAATGAAGTGGACAATGATCAGGTACAATTAAGACTCTTAGTAATAAATATTAATTAATGAGGAATACACAGTTAAAAAAAGAGAAAAACAAAAACTTAATTAAGTGATGGAACTCTAAAATGATCAAGCTCAATCACTTTTGAAAGACCTTAATAAGACGTTCTTAAGTCTCCCAATAGGCACGTTGAAGATGTCAATGTCATTATAATGCCTATAGATATCTATGGCCCGGTTTAATGGAGAAGTTATTTTTGTCCTATATGATGATTTACGGAAAGTATCTTTCAGAGCGTATCTAGGAACTTTTCTCGGCACCACTATTTGGAGTTGAGCGATCAATTTTGATGCATCTACAGAGCCATTAATTAATTTGTGTAAAAAAGTAACGTCAAATACTTTGCGTCGATCATGCAGGGAGTTAAGTTTAAATTGTTTAAGGCGACATTTATAATCTGCACGATAAGGACAATCTGGATCTTTTAAAGCCAAAAATTTTGTAAATATTTTTTGTACTCGTTCTATGCGGGTGATATGTATTTGGTACTCAGGGCTCCAAACAGTGGTGGCGTATTCCAGAACACTACGAACCAAGGAGTTGTACAAGAACAGTAATGCTTGTGTGTTGGTGAAATCACGACATATCCGCTTTATAAAGCCCACCATTTTTAATGCTTTCGAGATAATCACGTCAATATGCTCGACAAATTTTAACTTACTATCAATCATGACACCCAAGTCGCGGACACTACTGACTTCATTTAGATCCTCTGAACCAACGGAATAGTGTGTGGGAAACAGTTTTTTATTCCTCGATAATTTCATGTGCGTGCACTTTCCTGCATTCAAGGTCATGTTATTTTTGGAGCACCAAGTATTTATTGCGTTAATATCTTTCTGAAGGTCCAGTGAGTCCTCAATGCATGTTATTACTTTATAAAGTTTTAGATCGTCGGCAAATAGCAGGCACTTGCTATGTCTTAAGTGGTCTGGAATGTCGTCAATAAAAATTGTGAAAAGTAATGGACCCAAATGTGATCCTTGAGGAACTCCAGAAGAGGCAATATAGGTATCGGATTTGTACCCACTCGTTACAACCCGTAGAGCTCTATGTTTGACGTATGATTGAAACCACAGAAGCAGGGGACCATGTATACCAAATCTTTTTAGTTTGGTTAACAAAATGTTGTGATCAACTTTATCGAAGGCGCTTGTGAAGTCAGTGTAGATTACATCAACTTGTTTTTTGGAATCGATAGATTTTGATACGTCGCTTATGTAGCTAACCAAGTTGGTAGTAGTGGATCTTGATTTTAGGAAACCGTGCTGATCAGGAGACTGTCCCGCCCTCACACCCGCCACTGCAACTCCTGTAAGCCAGGATCAACAGTGGCACGCATTTTAATGACACTGAGCATTGAAGCTCAGCGAGTCTCCGGGAATGTCTAACTTGTCTTTAACCCGCAACGAAATCAATCAAAAAGTTAAATTAATAGGAGGAGTTGGAAATAAATTATTGTCCACTTCCCTCCCTAATAAAGCGGGTGACAAAACAATGAACTAAAGAGGTAAATAACCTCGCATAAAGACATTTACAGCCAGATAAGCCAGCTGTAAAGCACCACGGATTGGTCATTATTACATTTAAATGGGACCTATTATGTAAGCTGTTATACTTGATTCCAATAATAGGTATGGCAAAATCGCCGGAAAGCACGGAAATTCTTCCTAGTCTCCACAAGGTCCGTGTAGTATACAACTCCAGATGTTATTTGCATACTATCTAGCATGGTTTTACGCTCATTCTGCCAAAGACTACACTCCCAAAGTATATGATGCGCGGACTGCTCATATTCGCAATAAGGTGTTGAACATGAGCACGCAGGCGAATCAACGAGCTTAAATGAGTACAGTTTAGACTTAAAGTTACCATGGCCCGTAAGAAACTGTGATACGTAATAATCGATATCTAGCCAAGTCTTAGTCAAACGATCACGCACGCATGGAAAATATTGGTATAGATGCCGACCCTTCAAAGATACATCCCATCTATTTTGCCATTCATCTATTAGTTCGTTATATACAACTGAGAGCGGCTTAAATAATCTGTCTACTTTTAAAAGTTCACGTGAATTTAAAAATCTTTTGTCCATATTCTCTCTAGTTGAGTAATACATCGCGGCGCGACGTTGTACCTCCAGGTCGACTGGAAGTACACCCGCTAGGACAGGCAAAGCCTCGGTACTAACAGTTCTATACGCCTTACACAAGAATATCAACGCCAAACGTTGGCTCTGGAGCAATTTCCTTCGCACAGCACCGATAGTGGCCCTATCAGCCCATACGGGGGATCCGTAAGTAATACATCCTAAGTAAGTCGCTCCATAGATGGTTTTTAATGTATTGAAAGATAGCCCCCACGTTGATTTCGATATTCTTGTCAGAGCAAAAAAGTTCTTTTTCGATTTTTCCCCGACTTTCTTAATATGTTCAAGAAAGGAAAAATTCCTTTCCAAAATTAGACCAAGATAACAAACTGATTCTTTTTTCTTTACGGTAATATTATTAAATTTAATTCGCGGCGGTGATTTTAAAATTCCTTTTAGAAGTAATTGGAACGTTTTATGTGGTGCGAACTGTAAGCGATTTCGATCGCCCCAATCAGATATTAATTTTAAACACGTGTCTGCCATATGTTCGAGTCCCGACCTACTGTTTGACTCAATAAGCAAAAGGCCATCGTCCGCATATCCAATCAAAGAACACCCCGACGGTAAGGGAATTGTAAGAAAATCGTCGAAGCCTAAATTCCATAAATAAGGACCCAAGACCGAGCCTTGTGGACAGCCCATCGTCAGTGGCTTCGACACGGCATGGTGTCCAAGTTTAAGTTTTGTTGTTCCATGCGAGAAATACGAGTATATAAGTGAATATATATTTTTAAAGCAACCTCGCAGTTTCAACTTAAGAAGCAGCATTGGCCACCACGCATTGTCGAAAGCACCGGAGATGTCCAGGAAAATACCGAGTACATATTTGCGTATCGATGTACTTACTCTTTTTCTAACCGAAATTGCCGCGTCAATAGTCGACCTACCCATAGTAAAACCGAACTGTTTTTCATGGAATTTTGGTCCACCTGGTAGTAATCGAGGGACGGTAAGACGTTCTAAAAGTTTACCTAGCGACGGTAAGAGTGTAATGGGTCTGTAAGACTTAGGATCTTGAGGAGATTTATCGCCACCCTTGGGTATTATCCGAATGAAACCGGTACGCCAGACTCGCGGAAAGACCCCTTCAGCAATACATCGATTAAAAACAGTTAGCACTGCATTGCCGGCCGATTTACACGCTTCTTTGATCATTTTGTTGGATATTTTATCGTCACCGGAAGCCTTGTTTAGGGGCAAAGATCGAACTATTTCACAAAATTCATCAAATGATGGGAGATTTGAATCGCAAGAGTTTGGCAGTTCCGCGGCCCACATCCTAATCTGCTTGTGGTATTCTGTGTCATTTCCATCATTATCATCCGGTATTAACGATTGTAACAAAGCTTCCGTTGTCTCCTCAATGCCAGTTGTGTAGTTGTTATTAATTTTTATATTCTCAATATAAGCCAAATTGATTGACCTATTAGCTTTAAACTCATGGTATAAAGGAGACCACGGACCTTCACTATCTAACCGGGCTACAATTTTACGTAATAAATTGCCTTTCGATTTTTGGACAGCCGCTCTATAATGTGATCTGGCAACTCTCAGTTCATTAAAAGCAGATGTAATTGCTTCCCCTGTAATACGGCGTTTTTTAAGCCCGTTAAATCGCCTACGCGCTCTGCGAAAAGTTCGACGTAGTTGGACTAGTAAGTCATTCCACCAATCACACCTCCGAGTCTTTGTGATGGGACCTCGACCAATGGTAACGTCTGCGCAATACGTAAACGTGTCCGACATAATCTCGGCACAAGTCTCAGCTGACAGATCATCGCGAGTGAAGTCCCTGGCATGCTGAGCAAATAAAGAGCTAAATAAATCCCAGTTGGCACCTATGGATTTATATCTAAAATTACAATTATTATGTACCGGACCCTGTGTCACTCTAGGCAAGAACTCGTACACAATCAGGCGATGGTCACTACACGACGCGTCCGGCAGGACGCGCCACCTATCAATACGGACGTCTCCACTAGAAAGTGTGACGTCAATAGAGGATTCGCCCATAGGGCAGCTGTAAGTAGGTGGTGCATCGGGGGTGTTATGTACTTCGAGGTTCATCTCTGCAATGAAATCTTCTACAGCGCAACGTCGCTCGGTATCGGTGGAACGATATTTGCCATACCAAAGGATTGATGACGCATTAACGTCAGCACCTATAATAATTTTATGTCCAGCGAGGGACCGCAAGACATAGCGGAGGTGATGCAAGTGGGGACCCACAGGGTCGGAGTATTGAAAATAACAGCTCACAAGAAAAACCTTACAGATCGGACTCGACACCTCCGCGACAGCACAGTGTGACGTCATAAGATTGCGTACTGAGGTAACGGTAAGATTTGAACCCGATACGAAAATACCTGCTCGTGAGTTGTTATCGAGTTGTATCACTCTACTACGTAATCGCGCATGTTGGTATTGCTCTTGAACCAGCACGACATTCAGCTTATAATCGCGAATTAACGTGTCTAATTCTGACGTCGCTACCCTATCGTTATGAAGATTTAACTGACCGATTGTAAAGTTATCCATATTTATTTAATATTGGGTCGACAAAACTAATTGCTCGAGCTTATTCTTGTATGTTGGGCACTCCTGAGACCCACAACGATGATCGTGTGCTTTTTTAAATCGTTTGCAAGGCGCACATACAGGCTTAAACTCCGGGTTCGATTTTTGCGGGCACGCCTTAGTTTCGTGTGACTCAGCACAGATGGCGCACGTTGGTGTTTTTACTGTACAAAACTTTTGTACATGCCCGTAATACTGACAATTCATACAACGAACTACATCAATGTCATCGATAAAACGGCAGGTGGCCCAATCAATGAAAAGTTTGTCCTTTGTATTCATCAAGTGTTTACGAACCTCTGAATCTAATTCTAAGCCTATCCATTTCCGACCGTTATCTAAAATTCGTCTGCGGGTTATTTTAACGGATTTTGAAAAGTCGTCCTCCTTTATAGGCATTTCGTCCTTGATGTTTTGACGATATAATGCGGTTAAGAAAGCGCGGTCTTCTATGGAGGATGGCACATCTTTAACTAGAATACGGGGACGGCGGCCCTTCGGTTTTTCGAGACGCAGTCCCGCCGATTTTATCGCGGCGACGGATTCCAATTTTTTTATTTGTGCCTCGTTAGCGAGGCGCTGAGCAACACCGGACTTAGAGGTTTTTTTAACGCCTACGATTTGGAATCCATCATCACTAGGCTTAATTGCCTTAAAGAGCGCCTGTTTAGTCGCGGATGATGTCGGTAGATCAGCTGACCGTTCACTCGTCGGGTAAGCTATTACGCACGGGAGGGGGGCGCGCGGCTCCACTACCGGAGTGGGTTTCGCTAAACGCAATTTTATATTATCGGCAAAAGTCTTATTGGATTCTGCGGTCGAAATGTTAACGCGTTTATATTGATCTAACTCGCGTTGCATATGAGCCAACTTGGTTTCATTGCACGAAGATTTTAACGCGAGTAACGAAACAATCGAAGTTACTCGTTGCGTAATGTCTAACACCGCCGATCTATTTGCAATATTCATGCGCGAGCCCTGGTCATTAACGAGTTCGTTAATCTTCGATAAATAGCTCGATACTTCCGACACCATATCGCAATAGTCCGCGCGGCTCGCGTCGCTGCCGTTATCTACAGACAAAGTGTCCGCCGATTCCGATAATTGTAGACGTTTTGATCTTACGGGGGAGACATATGTTGGCGAATTAACATCGCTGAATAACCGTTTTGCCGAACTTGGTGACCGAGGCGTGAGCCTACTTTGAACGAAAGGGTCTGGCCCAGGGTCGGGCGGATCGTTACTATGGGTCGACATTGATTTTACAGAAGTTAAATTCAATTAATTTTTAATGTTTATTGACACTAACAAGAACTAATTAATGTTAAACAAAACAGCTGACTGACCGGCCGGGCGATATTTTATTTCGCGGTACCCACTATAGAAAATTAAAATTACTTACCGAGAATAAATTTGAATAAATCCACGAAATAAACGAAATAAAACTTTATAAACTTACGAATCCTTGCGTACAATACGAAACCAAACAACTATAAACAACTCACGAACCGATAATCGTCTTCAAAACACACAAAACACAATTATTATTGAGGAGCACGTAAACACGTCACTGTACTGTGCCCCCGCGGGAGGGGAAGATCCGTGCTGATCAGTGGATAATCTATTCCTAATAAATGTAGCCACCGAAGGATAAACGATACACTCAAATATTTTGGAAAAAATGTTCAAAATGGATACCGGGCGGTAATTCGTTACTACCTCCTTTGCGCCTTTTTTATAGATAGGAACCACGTTTGCCTCTTTCCACCGCGTTGGAAATGTGTATGTTTGTAGAGACCGTTGAAAGATTAATTTCAGTGGTAGCGTCAGATGTTTTTGGGTCAATTTAATAAAATATGGAGGTATTCCGTCTGGCCCAGCACCCTTACTTCCGTCAAGTTTTGATATTGCTTTGTAGATCATGTGCTCTGTTATGTGAATACTATATAATGTATCTTGTGGAAATACACGTTTATCGTTGGTGTGATCGTTTTCATCAACACTCCATTGTGAACCGTCCAGTCTACCAGAATACATAGCGGAAAAGTGTTTAGCAAACAGGTTGCAAATGTCTTGCCCTGAAGAAGCGTTGTCATTGCCTAGTATCATTTCGCGTGTAATTTCAGATGATTTTCTAAGTCCTTTGACAAACGACCAAATTTTCCTTGGGCATTTTTGCACTGACGTTTCTACTGATACAATATAATTTTTATAACATTTTCGGATTGCATTGCTTACACGCTTGTTAGCATTTTGAAGCTCTAATAGATCCCTAGGGTTCTTGTACAATCTATATCTCTTTCTTATCGTTTCTTTTTCTTTGATAAGCTTGATTAATGAATTGGTAAACCATAAAGGAT
The DNA here is from genome assembly GCA_905220455.2 of Deilephila porcellus. NCBI lineage: Eukaryota > Metazoa > Arthropoda > Insecta > Lepidoptera > Sphingidae > Deilephila > Deilephila porcellus. The sequence continues at coordinate 1,129,605 of LR999986.1, read as the reverse complement.
ATTTTCGAGGTCGTTGCTTCAGTTTGGGTACGAACGAATCTATTATTAGCTGTAAAATATGGTAAAATTTCTGAGTTATGACATTGACATCCCCATCAGCTAGCTCCAGGTCCCAGTTAACTTGACTTAGTTTTTCGCTAATAATAATCAGCCTTTTTGAAATTATGTGTAGCAAAAATTTTGCGTGTCAGATTTTGTTTAATATTAAGATTTAGACTGATATCTAAGGCCGGATGGTGTAAGTCAAGTCTACTTAATGGATCCACTGCTTCAGACACATTTATATAGTCAACATTACCCAGTATCAAGTCTAAAGTTCTACAATTAGCGTTTTTGACATTATTAAATTGTTTTAGGTCATTTAGGAATAAAAAGTCAGTAAAATAATGTCCTATAGAATTATTACAATTTAACGGTTTCAAATTATTATGACTGTCAGCTACCCATTCAATAAAATTCAAATTAAAATCACCGAATATGAGTGTATCATATGGACAAGTGCTCATGCTAGTATTGCTCAAGAAAGACTCCAAGGACTCTAAGGTTAGTGGAGGTGGTAAATACACAGCGCATAGTATAATGACTCTACTTAGATTGTTCGTCTTGACATTGATTGAGATCCATAGGTCTTTTATGGTGCTCTCTAGGTGACTCAACCTCTTGGACTGGATGTGTTTAGACACAGCAATCAGCACTCCACCGCCTATAATAATATCTAATGTTCTATTGTTTTATTAGAATGGCAGCCTCCGTGGCACTGTTAATTTGAAACCGGCTCAGAAAATGTAAATTACGCACACGAAATATTAATTAATATTTAGCAAATATCAATAGTGAATAAATAAAGCGAAGTAATAACTGTTATTATAGAATTGATGTTATACTACGAGATTATAAAATGAAGTGAAACCTCTATGGTCATTGACTATTTTTATCGACATAATATTATTGATCGAAACTGTCAATCAATCTCTAGCAAATGTTGGTTGAAATTATTATAAATTCACGCATATGATATCATTTTATATAGGCAATGGATGCTTTCTACGCATTTAAATAATGAATAAGGACATTCTGTTCTACCGATATACATACAAGGTTTGTCTTACAATTCTACAATATTGTCACTAAACAACATTGAAAAAACTGATACGATCTGATGAAAAACTATGATTATTCGGGTTTTTACACTAAAATCAATCAAATCCAGGCACTGGACAACTCACCATAATAAATTACATTTAATAAAAGTAGCTCAGTACTGAAATATTAACTAAATCAAGAAAATAAGCGAAATTTGTCGTTCGCTTAAATGACATATTTTCACACAAATCTCTATAGAACGCTCTCCGTGTAAACGCATGGTCGCATCATGCGTCTCGCTTTAATGTATGATTTAAATCATTCTATCTCTTTCACATTGCCGATCTATGTTATACTACATCTATGAAATAGTTGATTGACCCATTTATCGTCGTATTTGGGTGATAAAAACATAGTTTTCCTAAAATAATGATGTAGACCTCTTTATTTTTAAACACTCAATGGTACGTAACGTACGTAAATAATTATTTTTGCAAAAACTAGGTATATACCACCCAAACATGATGATTTTTAAAAAAATCTAAAAAAATATCTGTCGCTGTTTTGGTGAAGTTTTTATTTGCATCGTGTCTGTAACTACTCAAACTACCACCTGGCTTCGTTTTCGGTCGCAGTCTTGATATACCCGGTATAATATCGAATTGATAATTAAAATTTAATAAAGTATGGGATCTATTTCCACAAACAATCCTATTTATTATACAGGTTCTGATAACTATTTTTAATAAAGATTACTTTCAAATTAATTTTCCTTTCAAAGGGGTAGGTCACAGGAATGCGAGAAGCAGTGTGGGTGTTAACACACCAATAGAACGGTTTCGGCTCCTATGACGGTAGCCTATTTTTGAGGTTCTTTCTTTATGATTTAATGAATAAAGAGCTCTATTATCTGCAATCACATACAACTAGTATTTTATTAGTGTTCTGCTGTCTCTGTTCATTGGATTGGTAACACTGATTAGGGCCGACAGTCCATGTACCACTACGAGTATAATAGGTAACGTCGACTTAATTTTGGGAAGTAATGTCTACATTTTTATAGAGTTAGCAGATGGCATTTCGGGTCATCTACAACGAAATACATACATAAATTCTTTATTTTGGCTCCCACAATAAAAATAAATTGAACAGCGCAACTAATGAGTTACTTTTAAACAAACAAAACATAACATATTTTGTATGTTTTGTGGAAAATATTATGCCGAGAACCGAATAGAGCAACGGCGCGGCGCGGCGCAGTTCTACATTAAAATACTGACACAGTTGGGCCATGTCCCCTTTTTTCATTTTAATAATCTCTGCAGATATGAACGAGAAAATACGCTTCATTTTAACTTGTATAAGATCAAATGTTTTCAGTGAGCGAATTATTATTTTCTTTGGGATGGTTGAGGTTTGTGCGCCCGAAGGAAAGCCAGGAAACTGATAGTCAAAGACATTCTGCATTATATTCACATTCTTGATTAATCAAATTAGCAGGATCTTTAGACATTCGTCGTCAGTTTAATATAAGGATTAGATAAAGAATAAACTTACCTCATTAAGGCCATCTTAGAAATGTATTTACTTCAATATACATACTTAAAAGTAATAACTTTAAATTGAGATGTAAAGTGGCAAATGTGCAGTCTCCGTCTAGTTGTATAGAAAATTGAAGATTAATCGTCAAATCACACTATAATCAGCAAATAAATTTGAATAGACCTATAATAATTATCATCTTCAGTTGCAGAAGGTCCACTCCCAATAACTCTTTCATGGACTTGTCCACGTAGTTCTTTCCACTCTCATAAAATATTCACATTAATCATCACATATTAGCGCAAAAGCGGAAGACATAAACGAGCTGTTAACACCGTAATATCAACGGAGAATGCGCGTATTTGCCAAAAAATGCCGTCGAGGCTGCTTTCGAATAGGCTTTTCAACCACCCACGTAAGAGGGTTGTTTTGGCAACCTAAATGATTCTAGACGAATACCAAACCGTCTTTCGTAGATGAAACCTTGGCAAATTGAACCAATGTATTTGACTCTAGTCTATAAACCTTAAAGTAGTGAATAAAGTTTATTATAAAATGACGCAATTTAAACCCCATATAGGTAATAATTAAAATAAATCCTTCTACTCCGTGGCTCAGTTGGTTAGACGCCGGCTGTGAAACGAGAGGCCGCGGGTTCGATTCCTGCACCCAGGCAAATGTTAGTGTGAACCACAGGTATTTGTTTCGGTTCTGCGAGTTTGTGAGACCGAAAAGTCTCTTGTAGTTTCTGATACACACGACGCAAGACTCGATGTTAGTGTGGGGTCAGTACTATGAAGTGACTGTTGGGTGCATTCATTTATTTAAATGAATACACCTAATTTTGCTTGAACTGACTCAACATTGAGATACAAGTTATATGTCGTAGAATCAAAAACCACGAGATACTTTTCGGTCTCACGATACCCAAAACTGGAAAGAAATGTTTTTAGGTTTAGTTATAAACATTTATCCCTGCCTTTTGTTTCTCATTCTGTGCTTAGCCCAAGCTTTCAAAATAAGTCGACATTTTTATAAGCAGGAAACATTTTGTTAACGCTCTTCCCATATACATGCAAAGAAGTAAAAACATGATCAGTTAATTGGTTATTCAGGTTACAAATTACATTTATCTATTAAAATAGATAAATTTAATAAATAAAAATAAATAAATTTAATCACATATTCTCATACAAAAGACTCAGAACCATCCAATGAACAAGTAATAAAGTAAAGCGATGGAATATTACGATATTTTCCCGAGATTGCATTCCGAGCAGCCATTTACATAATCGGACACGAGACAAGGACGCTCAGGCTAGATTTCTTGGAAAATCTTCTCCACTTAATGTTGACCTCAATTTCTGGCAACACTGTAAGTGACGCTATGGTTTGTTTGTTTGGTTTAGCCTTCGTTGTGGGCTTTTCTTTGGGCTACAGTCTCTAGCTACGTTAGAATTACATCTATAGGTTTTAAGTGTGGTTTAAAGGTACGGTCGAAGTCTAATATTAGAAGTGGGGGACCTCCTTTAATTAAGATATTTTTGGAACAATCAATCAACCTTTTCTGCTGAGTTTATATGTACTTTTAAATTTATTTTTAATTTTTGCTTACTTTTAATTAGAAAAATATGTTACATAAAATTCCCTTATTTGTCTATACGTTTGGGGGGTTTGTCAATCTGACATAAGAAGGCGGGTGGGGGAGGTCATGACCCCTATGTTGTACCCTCTCGGACCAACCCTGATGTAATTTGAAGTAGGAATTTAGGACACTGACCCCGACATTCTCCGCTCGACCATCAATTGAACCCGAGCTGTATCAATAAAGGTATATCTACATGAGATAATTAGAATTAATTTTTAAGAGACAATTTGGTAATACGATTTTGGTTCTATCTCTGTTTGAAAAGTACAATTTTCATTAGCAAGTAAGCAAACGGCTCATATGATGGAAAAAGATTACCATCATTCATGAGCATCAAAAGCATTTCGATTGTAGGTGTTTGACGGCCTAAACGTGAAGGGAAAGAAAAAAGGAAGGGATTACAATAGAGGTAGGCTTTCCGTAATTTCACTAACCGTATGAAACACAACAGCAAAGGTGGCGCTACACATCGGTTTCCTGCAGACAATCCCGTCTGGCCGACCTATTTCTATATTGCCCTTACTAATCACCTCTACCTAACAACAAAAATCCATATTAGTGCAGCCTTCAAGTCATCCAATTTAACTTTAAGTTGCATTCCAGTCCAAATATGGCTGAACGTTCGAAACACAAGAGTTATGAATTGAATTCCGTCTGATTCAGCTCGATGGCGAACCGACTGAGTAAATTTACTCTGTGAACTGCACTGACGTTCCATACGGCCATATGCAACTATTTCTGATGCATTATGAAATGTATCTACAACACGCTAGAGCATCGTTTGAAAATATTTTAGCTTAAAATTGTTGAATGATGGACGAAAATGCACTCACATAAACGGGGTCGTTAAGTCTTTTGTAAAGTATTTTTAAAATCCGAAGGTTGTATAAAATGCGATGTTTTCCTTGTTATTTGAATAGTGCGAAGTGTGCCATGGATTTCGAATCCACGATCACAGTATCAGCAGCCACGTCCGGTCCGTTACCAACTGACCACCACGCTTTTCAATTATTCCCTAAAAACGTGATTAATGCCAATTATAATTTATCGGACACAAGATGTAAATAAAAACGCTTGTATACGTCGTACAATCGCACGATAGATTAAAACGAACGTGGGGTGACTGGTAGCGGTTGGCGACGATGGGCTGAAGATCGAGCCCAGTGGCGTGCTATGGGAGAGGCCTATGTCCAGCAGTGGACGCAGAAGGGCTGATGATGATGAACGTTCGTCATTTGAATTCCCCTTAAGCCATAGTGTATACTCTATTGTCTATACCTATAGACAAATCCGTCACCCGCACAGTAGCAGTCAATATTGACAGGCTGAAGCCTGAAAGCCGGGGCGAACCTCGGCCGTGGTTCAAATATCGCAATTGAAAAAAACTGACGGGAAGTAACAGCTTGCGTTTCGTTCCCGTGAAATTGCCGGAGACTCAACAACTCTCAAAGGAAGGTATTTCATAGGGAAGAATTGAATGAATAAATATATTTTGAAACGTTTTTTTACAATAAAAATAACACCGGCTTAGTAAAGCTAAAACTATTATCAAACAAAAGCCAAAGGACTTAAATCCGCACGGCCTTAGTTACCAGTTTGAAAATCAAACAGAAGATAGGTTGTATCACATAATCCCATCTCTGCGATATATTTTATTTATCCCCAATGCGGCACCGAGCCACATTGATCGGCGACTAAATGCGGATATTTACACGGATCTCACGTCACAAGTAAAATAGAATTGAAAGAAAACGCAATAATAGGATTGTTTAGAAGCGTTGCCTCCAGTCTCCATGACAGTGTGCGTGAGGGATTAGATTGAGAAATGAAAACTAAATAATAGCCAGGACTGAACAATTTTAAAATGTTGATAAATTAAATGTTTATAATAATATGTATGCACTGTGCGTATACACTCCCCTACAACTTGAAATAAAACTATTTTTTAACTGGCGGACTGCCGACCCCTGACCATGAAAACTGGAAAGCAAATGAGACGTCGAGAAGTAAAAAAACGTAAAATTAAAACAAATCCGCTATAAAATTCGTAAATATTAGTTTTATTCCTCTACAACTTCGTTTAAAAGTCCCTTAGCCTTATTCTTTTACAAATTGAACAAAACCTTCTTTCTTCAAGAGATACTCTACCTCTAAGCTCTATCTAGATAGCGCTTACTTGCCTTTTCCAATATAAAAAAGTATCGAAACAATTCATAATTTAGCTAGATACCTAGGTATAACTATCTAGCTACACTTTCATCTAGGGTCGAACTAATCTCGACAAGGTTCGTTCACCCCTGGCATTTAGGTCGCAACGTTAGTCAAATAATGGTATAAAGCCGTCGATTCACATAATTGTTACTATCATGCATTTCATTATACTTCCAGGTAGTGCGGTGGGCAGTAAATTTTATGGCGATGCAGACACGCGCCCCCCTGTTATTTTCAGAGGGTCGTTGACACCCCACGCCACGAGTTCTTAGTAGGTTATGAAGTAATTCGTTCGATTTTCTGTGATGAAATATCATTTTAGTAAAATTGTTTATGGAATGTAATGCTTTTCTTAAATGTCATCTTGGGTTTTAAAAATAAGGGCGCCATTTTGTGTGACGATCGTTTTGTGACTTTGAAATTCGAATGTTTCGAGAAGATTGGGGGTATTGGCAAAAAAAGAATGATTTCTGCATGTTAAGTGATATTGTATGTTTTCAAACTATGCTTGTTTTTCAGTTACAAAACTTCTATTTAACACTAGGTATACCGAGGCTTAGCAATAAATCTCTTACGTTACTAATTTAGAGCCAGTTTCTTGTTTTCGTAAAGTTTTTATTTATCGGTTTTCTCACCTTTCGGCCACTAATTCGATTCATCTAAATCAGACAAAAGAAACAGTGCCTAGAAATGATAAGCTTAAAGTTCTTTGCATTCACAATTAGTTGAAGTAAAAACGTGTGTTAAAATACTGCCACAAACTGTGCGATTTCGTCCTCCAGTTGACCTTTACGCCATCTGCAGAGAAATAGCAACCAGCTATTTTAAACAAGTGACTTTTCTTGAGTTCTCGAATTCAGTACATAAAAGATTTAAGATAAGTTAAAGGTAAAGGTAAAAGATAGTTGGGTATAAAAAGGAGTATGTCTTAAGGTGACTAAATCTATCAGCAGAAACCGAAAATAGTTGCCGAAAATTTTCTGTTATAATATAGTTGCTTTTTTGTATTTCTATAGTATAACAGTGGCACTCTTAAATGTGATTATTATCCAGTGTCCACTTAAAAATTATGGCAGTGACGAATTTGTAGACCAAGGACAAAATTGGACTTCCGCTTGCATTTATTTTTACATACATGTTACATAGATAAACTCACGCCTTTTTTTCCGGAAGGGGTACGCATAGGTTCCACTGGTAGCAACCAGGACACACACGTTAAAGTTAAAAAATGTTTATAAATCATTTATTTTTATAGAACATAAATCTCTTTTTTCCAGAATTATCTAATAAAGACTGCCAGACGTGGCTGGATGCAGTCTGCTTTTAATAGGTTGTTCAGTAGTGGATTTCTTGTGCCGATGATGATAAAAAAAGTAGCCTATCTTTTAACAACTCTACCAACCAGCAAGCACTTCAGCGTGATGGACTATATGGCCTAACACCTCTTAATCGCATTCTCGGTTGTAGCTGGCACGTGCTCTGAAGTGGGATGTATATGGGCAGATGCAATACCAAACAGCAAATACAAAAATAACTTTAAAACTGCCAAATACAGGATTGCCATCAGCCAAACACCGTTTCAATCTGTAAAGTTTAATCCAATTACTCGGATACTGCGCTATCTTCAAAATAGTTTTTGCGGAGTTTTTGTAACCGCAAACCATCACGAAATAGCAGTCACGATAGCAACTGATTCCGCGGAGGATTTTGTATATATCATTTCAGGTGAATAACTTGGTGCAGTTTTAGTGCCAAGTTTGAGAGTATGTTACGATAATTATGTCATAGGTCCGTATTATGGAAAAAAAGTAAAAAAAAGACAACACACTGATAAAAAGAATAAACATAACAATATATTATATTTATAGAAAAAAAGTATACGCTTAATTCATAAAAAGATAGCCAACTATGAACATGTAGAGAAAAGAGACTCGGTCTCATCATAGTCAAGACTGTTTCAGTGTTTAACCACATTGTAATCTTCTTTTTGGCTTCGTTTACTGTTGCTCGTTTTATGTCGCACAACATTGTTACTATACTATAATGGATAGAATGTAAATAAAATGGAAATCTTTTGGCAAAACTGGAGTTAACTGTAAGTTGGTCAAATTTAAAGACCCTTTTTTAATTTAAAGATTAAAATAAATATTGTTTTTTTTTCTAACTTAAAGACACTGTCACATAAAAAATCTGCTTGAAGTAACATTATTACAAGTATTAGCTAGCTTTATACTAACCGTCGTATTCATAGACAGTTTTAAAACCAATTTTAGTTACCAAATGTTTTGTCCTCTTCGCTCAAACTTAATTCAAAAGTCGTTCGAAAGGGACAAAACATTCGATAACTGAAATACGTTTTAAATCTATCTATGAAAAAGGCCGTAACTTTGTACTGGATAGTTATCACCGAATATAAATAAAGAGAATAATAATATTTTTTTTTCCTTCTTGTATGTTAATAAAACATTTTTAAAGCAAATGTGTTGCTGGTAGACATGGCGTCCGGATGTCACACTGACCCTCCATTGAAAATCAGCGCTGCAGCACACCTGCGTTGTATTGCAGCATATAGCTGAATGGGGGGTCATTGTTGTCTGGCCATGCGCATATAATGGCATATTGTTAAGTACCTTATATGTTACATTGTCCTTGTTGTATGTTGGCCATGCAATAATAAATATTTTTTTCTTTCTTTCTTTCTTACAAAAGTTGTAACATTTCATAGCGACTCTTACAAGTGCGTCATATTTCAGGTTCTGTTTGTATGTTCAGCTTGTGTCTTAGATTTCACTGAACTCATATTTAGATGCATTTTAGTCAAATAGGTATGCAAAATAGCTAAACAACTTACACATTTAAGAAACAGCAAGAAGCGATGAAGATACACCTCGCAGTAATCTAGAAACTGAATAGTAATCAAGAGTTCATAGACATGAGTCGTTAGCTCGGTGACTGAGTAGGACTGCGATTGTCCCTGCGGATATCATAAATTTAAAACCACTGCAGTTATTACGCTACAATGCTACACTATTGTGAGAATCACTTCAATTTATTTTGAGGAGAAAATTTTGTTTTAGAGTATAGTTTAGACCGTTTTTCTTTCTGAATACGCCAAGTTACTTTTCGTATTGAAAACTTCTGGCGACCCCCTTGGCCATAGAGAAACAAAAAGTTTGTACTTTAGCAGTATACGTTTATGATTTTCTCCATTTTGGTAGCTATATTTATTATTAAGACTACTTTATAAGAATGGCGACCCCTTGAGTAAAGTTTCGCGACCCACAGATTGAAAAACAGTGGTTTGAAGGATATGACGTTTTAGAGTATGGGATGAAGAATAAGATTGAAATAAATATGGGTTCTTAAGGTGCAGTTGATGGCTTGACATGCATGGTTTGGTAACAAATATAACTATCGTGAAAACAAAAGTGATAATATTGATATCAATTAACAAAATTAAAGTACGTGTCTTTACAATAGAAGATCTTTGTTTCAAACAGGTAAATGCTGCCTTAACTCAAAACTCTGGATTTTGAATGACATTTATCATAATTATACTAGGAAGTGATTTTATTATTACCTATAATATATTTACTTGTAATAATATCTGCAAATTAAAGCTTATAAACCATCTCTATCGACACCTACCCTAAACACTTTTTCTGCACCATCTAATTCAGACCATCCCCAATCCATTAGGGTGATCTTACGAGATAATTGCGCCGTAGGCGGGGGTGGTAATTGTCTCTCAGCAAACATCTGCTAAATCCGAAAATAGCTGGATCAAGACACGTTAATCCAGCCCGGCAAATATCTCGTGACCTGCGCACTGAGTACATTCAATACCAAGTATTCCTTCATGTTAATACGAATGGAATGTTCAAGATTAATCTAGAACTACTGGAAAAAGACCGTGTTATGTATGAGTTAGTTTTTAGTATGTATTGACGGGATTTTGGTCATATTTATGTTAGTCATGATTTGTACAAAATTGGCAGAAATAAAGGTATTTTTTTAAATACATCTTCTGTGAAGTGCAATTTAGTGTAGAAGTAATTTCCGTAACTAAATTAAGCGTAACCATTGTAAAGCAGACTTAAGTAGCTAATATTACAACAATATACCGGGTATATCAAGACTGCGACCGAAAACGAAGCCGGGTGGAAGTTTTATACAGACACAATGCAAATAAAATTTTCGCAAAATAAGCGACATATTCTTTTTTGCATTTTTTTAAAAATCGTTGTGTTCGGGTATTAAATACCTAGTTATTGCGAAAATAGTAATTTAAACCCTAACGTACCATTGGGTCTTAAAAAATAAAAAGGTGTACATCATTATTTTAGGAAAACTATGTATTTATCATCCAAATACGACGATAAGTAAAAAGTGACCAAATTTTTAGTTGCATTGTGTCTTAAGTCACCAATACTACCACCTGGCTTCGTTTTCGGTCGCAGTCTTGATATACCCTGCATATTTAAAATTAGTTTAATAATCGCTTTACTGTAAACTTTGTATGTATTTAAAACAAGCGAAAAATAAAACTTAAAATTTTCCATATGTTAGTTCTTAAGTTTGACAAGAGATGGCGCTACCAGTTTTGTATTACGAGTATGTGTATTTTGAACAGAAAATTAAGTAAACTAAACAAGCAAAGAGAAGGGACCATTGTTGATTGCTACAAACGTTTAATTAAAATGTGAATTACAGTGTTTCGCAGAAAGCGCTATTGACATTGCCCGCTTGGAATATTTCCCTTTAAGTAAATAAAACAGAGATACGTCTGCCTTCTGCGTAGACTATCATTAAAAGTTACTGCACACGAGCAACTGAAAATATGATGAAAATTTTAATCACGACTTGCGTGGGTCTGTCAGGCGAATAAGAATACCTACTTGCTTTTGGGTCTTCTGCAATCTTATTTACGGAAATAATGCAACAACAAATCTATTGGTTCACGTCGATTATTTTAGTTCCACCCTCTGCTATCGGAATATAAGCTATAAAGACCTACAACAGCGCGTTTACACCACCTAGATATTGCGTCCTTAAAATACCACATTACACCCCAAACAACAGCAAATCAGTCTAACAACTACAAATTGTCGCTTAACACATTACCAGACCACACAAGTCTGGCAGCCCACATTAGCTACCAAAGACAAGACATTAACATGAAGTTATACACGAGTAAGTTTAGCTCGAGGGTTCAAAGTGGCCGGTTGTATCGCCACTCGTCTCAGCATTGGAATCACGCCAGAACTGTGCCGAAAGTGTATAATTCTGCTGACGGCTTCACGCTTCGGCACGAAGTATTCTACTGTTGATTTTTAATAAAAACTTATTTTTACGATAGGCAGAGATCTGGGTATGCTAGACATCAGGCACTGCGAAGTTCCGAGAGTGGCGACGACTGCTTACCACCAGCCGCATGATCGTGTGCCTGCGAAGCCGATTAAAACAAATGAAAAAAACTTATTTATTGTCTATTGGAGTATTCACCACTGCAACTCATGTCAACCAGTCTTACTTAGCTTGTCTTTAATTTGGAATGAAAATAACTTTGCCACTTTTGATCCTGGTTTACAGGAATTAGCACAGCTACAGCTTTTCCCTTTCTGTCCCGTTATATCCCGCCTTGTCCTGTCTCATTCTCACTGAAGTCATGCAATCCTGTCCCATCCCATCCCTTTACAGTTTAAAAAAGTAATAAATGTATTTTAATTCCTTACTCCTCCCTCGAGAACACTACATTTTTGGGATAAATAGCCTATGTGTTAATCAAGGATGTCAGCTACCTCCATACCAAATAAACACAAGATATAGATTTAAACACAAGCACACCTTTCTTCCAATTATGTATATTAATAGGAAGTACGATACTCACCTAATTGAAATCCCCATTAATGATATGATAATGATCCATAAATATCAGGAAGAAATACCGCAGCATCTATTATCGGTTCTTCCTTCCCGCCTTAGAAGTAAAAATGTTTAACACTAAATCCATTGGATAACATTTACTAATGCAGCCGCTGGAGTCGCAAAACGGTTGGTTGTTCGTTCTGTGGTTTATGCGGCCTGCTTACTGCGATGTGAGCATTCAACGCTAGGCTCTATTGATGGCTTTAGATCAATGTTTAAAACAAGAGTAGGCCTTAAATTGATGAACGAATGTAGTGAAATACACGGCTTTTCTTATATAATACATTGGAGCTAATTGTATTATTAATAATAACAATTTATTCACTGTAAATTTAGTCTAAGATTACAATTTTTGTTTTGTTGTTTTAACATTACACATGTTTGTATAAACTTAATTATACATAGGTTTTCTGTGTATACTATTTTCAATACCCCTAACACGTAATCCTAACTGAGAATGAAGTGTGTTTCTGAAACCACGAAAGAACTCGAAGCTTATTTCTTTACCTATGGAGACACAAGTATAAAATATAAAATTCTCTGTATCACACATACCTGTCTTTATAAATTAATTACTATATTTCCCCTTTTTATATAAGAATTGTCGAGTTTACTTCAATCATCGGGACAGTAGAAATACGTACCTACGTCATTCGCGTAGACTGCAGGCCGATACATCTTCAAGGCCCCGCATACAAAAGAAAATAGAAATATACATATAACAATCACACGAGCCATGTTAGTTTCCGACTATAACTCGCCTACAGTCGCCTACGGTCTAGTCAGGGTTGTCAGTAAAATGTGCGATTTAAGAATTTTAAATAAAGATTTTGAGCAAAAATTTTGACGAGGGTATTTTGAATTTTAAAGTTTTATTAAAATTTGTTAGATTGGGTCAATTTTCACCTATATACATTCACGCCTATGTCCCATCGGGGTAGGCAGAGACTATAGAGCGCGAAGTGCTACGGTATATACATACCTATTTCGCTTAATCGATTTTGCAGATTGAAAAATCATGCTTTAAAGTTTTTCTACATCAGGTACATAGTGGCAAACGTCAATGCTTCCCTCAATAGATGGGAACACAATAGTTGCGTGGGCAGCCTTTGATCACGTTGAATGGATGAAAAGCGAGGGGAAGGTGGATGGTATCGATTGTTTCTGTGTAGAACTGCACTGCGCTTGTCACCTGGAGACATTGGTTGATAAGTCTCTTATGTTCATTACGTTACACTGGCTACAATGTCCTTTAAATTGCTGCTGGGTGTCCTAGCTTCCGCTTTCACAATTTCTTCAATTGCTTGCTTCGATTCGGAGAGAGAGGCAATGCTGCAAGAGAGAGACACGTTCCGAGAGACCGTCGACGAACTGCGCTGCTCCACCATCACCACAGGTCATTCTATTTTACAGTTTTAATCTCATTTACAACCAAAAGTTCACTCCGTAGTATGTGAAGTTCACTAACTCGCCCTAAGCCAGCGTGGTGGACTATATTAGCCGACAACAATGAGTCTACACAATGTTGTTAGTGGCAAAAATCATATGAGATCGGAATAGGTAAACCAGTGTTATCTTTGTAAACAGCTTCTTGCATACGGCTCGATTTAACTAATTTAAACATTCATCCAATTTATTGCCAAATTAGCAAATACAAAGGATTTAGAAATTTAACTTATTCACTTTATCTGGCCGGCAAAATAGTGTCGATTTTTTTTACACACCCAACAGTCACATACATAGTCCTGACCCCACACTAAGACCGAGTCTTGTGTCGTGGGTATCAGAAACTACGAGAGACTTTTCGGTCTCACAAACGCCCAGACCCGAAACAAATACCTGTGGATCACACAAATATTTGTTTCGGTGCGGGGATCGAAGCCGCGGCCTCTCTTTCACAGGCGGCGTCTAACCAACTGCGCCACGGAGGCTGTCAAATTAACGAAATACTTGCTTATATTAATCATTAATCGATACTAAACCTGGACTGCAATGTTACCAGGTAGGTATATTCCCGCCACCTTGCCGAAAAATGAAAATTCCATACAGAATACTATAATAGATCTATAGTTTACAGCCCTAAATATAGGTAAACAGGGGTCGTCGGTGTGTCCTTTTTGGCAGATTTCCAATAGGCGACGCCGCGCTGTCCCGCGCTGAAAACATTGTACGCGCTGAATTGAGCGATATTACCGAAGCTAAATATTTACACACTCCATTGTATTGGGATTAAAAAGGCTGTGGAACAAAGGTACGAAAATGTTTTTATAGAATTACGTATATAGCGCCTTTTATGTTATATTTCGTGAGTCGGTTTCGTTCATGATATAATAACATTGTGAGCAAACCAGCATACCTGAGAATTATTAATTTGAAATATGAATGTAGGTCTTTCAACGCTATTAGGCAACCGTAATAAACTAAATACCTACTAGTAAGAGTTGACGGACCGGGGTTAGAACCCGTAGCTTTTGATTTCATAGCTATCATCATACCAACATTACCATAGACATAGAAATAAAACTATTTTTACGGATTTTATCGCGATTTGGTTTAATTTTGTGTAACAGTGAACTCCTTCTGCGTAGATCGGATCGCAAAAAGTAATTAACTTTTTAAATTTAATAATTGAAAGTTAAGAGTAGTTAAATTGTAACAGTCACTGAGCGGATGACTAATACCTCAGTCCGCCCCGTGACCACGAAAGCTGGTAAGCAATCGAAACGTCGCCGGGAAGTAAAAAAAATAAAATTAAACCAAATGGCGATAAAATCCGTATAAAATAGTTTTATTTCAATGTGTAACATTCGCGTAAATCTAAGAAACCATTATCACCATAGACGTTGTAAATAATTACTCCATTCACTGCGTGTAGGATGCTAGTAGTATCTGATAAATATTTAACCATCCCGAAACACCCCTACATCGTTAGGGGGTAAAAAACGATTATTATCCTTATGGTAGGGTTATTGCTGTAATGTAAGGGCCGGTACAGCTTCACAGGAGGGTAGAGGCAGGACGATTAAGTTTTCAATCTTTATAATTGGTTGGGTTTTTTAATGATTATTTTGTTTTGCAAGGGTTTTAATGGAATTAAATTATAGGGATTGCGGGCTATTCGTATTTGTTTGGGTAGGGACCGTATATAAAGGTCCAAAACCCGTCATAATATTATACATACATACATAAACTCACGCCTTTATCCCAGAAGAGGTAGAGACGCCACCAGGACACCCACATTTCGCCTTGTATGTTTCGTCCCATGATGTGATCGGGGGCGAGCCTACCCGGGATTCGAACCCGAGACCTCAGCTTTGTAGTCGTACCGTAGTACAACTACGCCACCGAGCCAGTTTAATAATAATAATAGTCATAACAAATTGTCTAAATATTTAGATTTGGCACACGAGGTTACCGACATGTGGGATGTGGACTCAACAATTATTGTCCCGATTGTCGTTTCTGCTCATGGGTTGATAGCAAAGAGCCTCGACCAACATCTACAGAGGCTCTCAATTAGTCGTTGGGTCAAGAGCCAGATCCAAAAGGCAGTGTTGCTGGACACGGCTCGCATAGTGAGGATGTTCCTCACTTTGGATCCCTAACCACCGGTGGCTTGGGTCTTGAGCCTCGCCACCGAAGGTTTATATATATTTTTTACATTTTTATATGTATATTGCTTTTTTTTCATGTGTATATAAAAATGTAAAAAATGAAACTTAGTAAATAAAGACAATAATAAAATAGTCGTAATATTATAATATTAAGTATAATGTTTAGTTCTAGGATTAGGATGTGTTAATATGTGTGTACATTCTAATAAAAACGTCAAGGATTAAACAAGTGAGAATTGTCACATAGTTTTCATAAATAGAAAATAGGTGGTATATGTGGCCAAGGATGCAATTAATTCATTTGAACACTCCGCTATTTAAGTAATATATCATAATGATAACATAAAAGTGTAAAGTAACATTACCAACAGGCAACACAACACATAACAGGTCCCTTGTTGAGTTAATGAGCGAGTGACAAACTTGCTGTTAAAAGTTTAAGCTGCCATTAACGTTTGCGGGACGGTAACTCGGAAACCATTAGCAAATCACGACTGGATGGTTTGGGGTCATGGGAATGGCAATTCCTCGGGGATATTGAGGTATTCAGTGATTGGTTATGAAAACTCACTGAGAATAGAGTTTTCATTCGTCACGTATTTTTATATTGGCATGACATATGTATGTATAGACGACAACGCGTCAAATGGCAAGTATACCCAATGCACTTCAAATTTGAAATAGAATCCCCAGTGGCAATGTTTCATTGGTTGTTGGTTCTGGTTGGTTTGTTGTTTCGCTTGGTGGGTCCCGTAAATACAAGTACAACTTCATGAAACGTCCCCGACTCCTAAAGTCTCTATATGAGTGACATTCATATGATTTATGAATAGGGTATTTGACTCATTTTTTTAAATACATTCATAATTAAACAAGTTAGAAACGTTTTAAATCTTGTAGTGGGGGTAATAGAAAAGGGATGCAAAACAAAACTAGTGACGTCGATGTGCATTATAGTGTGCGGGTGTGAAAGAGACGGTAAGATGTCCCCACCACGTCCCGCCTCTTTCATTTAAAATACTAATATTTGCCTCATGTTACAAGCTACTTTAATACTGGTTTCACATTTTTTTTTTGTTTTAATGGCACTTGTGTTTGTCTACAAAATAATACAAACATTCGATGATAGTCAAATACCCTATTAGCCATTGTGATTATAAATGGCTTAAAAAAAGCTACAGCACGTTTCGAAGCGGTGGTAGCAATAATTAACGATTCAAAAGATCTTGTAAAAGACTACTTGAATAAATAATATTTTAATTTGATTTGACCTATTCATAACTGCAGTACGTCAGTTCGTTGCCCTCAATTAGCTACACCTTACACATCATCAATTCATATAAACATATTGCACACTCAACAATACTCAAGATATTGACAGGGACTGCAATACTCTCACATTTATACGACAATTCAGCATCTGTTTGATTCGAGCATGAATTTTGCATCGACGTCGCGCAATATATCTCTCGGTTTTATTGTCTTCTCAAACTTGACGCGAACACTGTCGATTTACGACACGGTTTTATAACTTTGTCTTTAGAAAATCGTCTTTTTTGCTAAGTTCAGAAAGTGGTTACAATGCAGCTGATTAGTTAACGTAATGCAGTTCAGATGGAGTGTCCACCGTCACAATAAGGTTCATCAGTTCATCAATATTGTTTCATCTTTCGCCAGTTTGGATTATAAAGCCGGCCTCACTTAAAATAAATAAATACACCCAACAGTCACATACATAGTCCTGACCCCACACTAAGATCGAGTCTTGTGTCGTGTGTATCAGAAGCTACGAGAGACTTTTTGGTCTCACAAACACCCAGACCCAAAACAAATACCTGTGGATCCCACAAATATATGTTTCGGTGTGGGGATCGAACCCGCAGCCTCTCGTTTCAAAGCCGGCATCTAACCAACTGCGCCACGGAGGCTGTCAACATATTTTTTATTAGAGTTACATGTATGGAGTCAAAATGGATACATCGATGTAACTTATAATCGTGGTGTTTCTGGGCTACAGGCATACAGCTAGTTGCCTGTTTGACACCTCATAGTTTTTGATGAAGCTGTGTGTTTTGAAGGCGAAACTTTAAACAACTATTAATTTGGTTGGTTTCGAATTCGGAATTCTGATATATTATACTTGCTGTTATAGGTACTAACCTCACTTAAATAAAGTATAACTACAAAATATATAAAAAAGGTCGAAGTGCGACCATCAGCGACTGATCTCCATTGTATTAGCCCGTCAAATATTAAAGAGAAGTTAAAAATCCTTTTTATCGGCACTTACATTCGGAAATACCCTTTTTACTGTTCGAGATAAGCGGCGTCTTTGTGGGAAGATTGATTGATTAAAATCGCCGGACGCTTGGCTCCGGCTTAGCTACAACTGAAGTGTAGAAGTAGTTACTTACTCAATGTCTAGGACTAGAGCTTCTTAGCTGAAGTTGGAAAAGTACAAAAAACTGTTGAGTAAAAATTACAGTGGAATTCATTATCGTCATTCGTTCCTTTTTTCTCGCATATCAAGAGACTAGATTGCACCTGAATGTTAGTGCAGTGAAACGAAATAGAATATCTTTCAGCGAGATATCGTTACCGAAACAGGTTAAATCTAGAATATACACGACACATTTCTGAATTCTCATTAGTTATCTTCATACTTGAATACGAGTAGGTATTATTCCATCAGCCAATCTTATTCAATGAGGCTGATAAATTCATATTTCTGACTGAATAAAGAAATTACCTACGTTTATTTGTACTCAATAATTTCAATTTCATCGAATGAGATACAGAGGAAAACTCTTAAATTTCAATCAATAAGGATATCACAAAAAACTAATATACACCGTCGCAGTTATCTACATATTGCCCCACACCACTCCGCATTATTCATTCACCCCTTCGTCCTGATTTCATCCCCAAAGATTGAATATTATAACAATTGAAGTTGAAGTTTTTATTAATTCGTTCGGTCGGAGCGCGATCGAGTCGTCTTTGTTTCATACAAAGTGCTCCTGACACGATTTGCTTTTCAATTCGGTGTGCCATAACTTCTTGTAGTTAACGAGCACAGAGATTATCTGACATTATTTATCATCTTTTCTTTTTTATTTTTCTTCTTTATTGCAAAAAATTGTCCCACGGTAGGGTATTTTTATATAAAGGGTGCGTTTGTAAATACAAATACGCACTCGAACGCTCTGAGAAATATGACGAGTTAGAACCAGTAACTTCAATAATTATATTATATTATATTTTATTATATTGAACTGCTAATATTACTAGACTACGAGTGTAAATGCTTGTTGTTTATATTACGAAAAAAATATCAAATTATACGTTAAATAGATATATTTTAAATCTGTTTTGGATATGAATGAAATAATAAAAAGTAATCTGATTCAAGTGTTAATTTTAAAATAAAGAAAAATATAAGTAAGACATAGTCCAAGGAACAAAACAGAAAATCTTTCCAGTAGTTTTGGCTTAACATTGCCAATTGAGAGACTTCTTATATTACCATTAATTTATTTACACAAGTGAATACACATCAACTTAAATTACTAAATAATTAATTTCTAATTTGGTAAGTGAATACAAAGAAAGCCCGCAAAACTTACGTCCTATCATTAATTCAGCGATCTGGCTCCACTCGCCTTGCTAATATTACATATGAAAGTTAGTCTCGAAACCCCAGACGCAACGAGCAATTGTTACACCGATAGTTTGGTATTATACACAACTTGTTCTGCAGATCTGTATTTTGTATGGTTAACATCCTATTGGACACATTTAGGCCACTTATTTGTAATGCTACAATTAAACACTTTGATATTTGGCAAATAAATCTCTAATTGTTTGTAAGTTTCACTGTTTACAAAGACGTGAAGCTTTGGTTATGCGGCTTTCAGGGATATTGCTCGAGACCTTAGCTGTTCGTAGGATAAGATAATATTATTATTCGCCTCAATAGGGTGTCACGTTTTGGTTTCACCTCAATATATAACCCAGGGACTACATAAATACACCCAACAGTCACATACATAGTCCTGACCCCACACTAAGACCGAGTCTTGTGTCGTAGGTATCAGAGAGAGACTTTTCGGTCTCACAAACACCCAGACCCGAAATAAATATTTGTGGTTCACACACTCGGTGCGGGGATCGAACCCGCGGCCTCTTGTTTCACAGCCGGCGTCTAACCTACTGCCCCACGGAGGCTGTCCAAACATGGCCTAACCCCTCTAAATCGTACTCTCGATTGTAGCGGACGCTTGTGCTCTGCAGTGCGACGTATATGGGCTGATACAGTGCAGTACAGTTTTGGTTTCAGTCTGTGTTTATCCAGTCGATGTGTGAATATTCAAACGCCACTTAAATATTATGTGGCGCTTAACTACGTAAGTCCCGCTTAAATGTACTGGTTAAGTGGGACGTGGGCAGTTAAGTCAAACTTAATATTTCAATGGTGTTTGAGTATTCGGGCGTGAGACAAGCAGATTTTGTCGACTGGATTGAGATTACCTTCTCCCACTAATATTACTGTGTACTTTTTATCGGATACATTGAAGTTGCTTTTACATGCAGCGTAAAAACGAAATTATTCTTTACCAGTTAATAAATTTAGCTGATGGGTCACCAAATATTTAAGGTAAAACATTCATAAAGTAGGTACTACAAAATGTAAGTTCACCGCAAGTGAAAATGGCCCGCAAGGAATAAATATTAAATTTAATTTGGTGCCGTGTTCTTCGGCGTGCCCGGGTGGAATTTTTCGCTCAAAAGGCATTATGACAAAGCCGTGCCAAAACGTAAAGGTTGGCTGTTTACAATTTATTTCAGCTATTGTAAGGATAATTCAATATGTATGTTTATTGTGTGAGTGTATTGTGTTATGCAACATGGTTGAAGTTTATTAGCTGTTGCGGAAACTTGATTTTTAAGGGCAAAATTAGACTAAATATTTCTTGTGAGTTCAAGATTAGGTTTCTTTGTACGAACTTTAAATATGTTTAAAGTTTAAATTAGTTCCAATGTTTAGTCTTAAAGTAACTTACAAGGAAATAGTTTTGTGTTTATAAATCGTTTATAAGATAGTTAATTATTTTGCGCTGGTCGCCGTTGGATGATACTAAAATATTACAGAATTGAAAATTAGCATGTTTTCTCTTGGATATTAACCCCCATTCGTCCCGCAGTTAGAAATGAGGCTCGAAGTAACGTGGCATGTTTTTAAAGTCAATCATACTGGCCAAATGCATTCTGGTAGACAAAAGTATTAAAGTATAAATTACTTCTTTCCCACAAAAAGAACATAAGGTCGAAAATCGTCTGCAACAGTGCACAATTGAAAACCTACATGATACATCACAGACTTTGTTAAAAATTCCGCACGAATGCTCAGCGAATCCCGTTCTAAACTATGACAAATTTTGCCAAATATTCTCTGCATTGGTATAGATTTTATTTTTAACTTACACTGTATTTGCACTGCTTTTGTGAGTGTAGTTCAGTTTGGCCAGCGATTGCTATTTGAATGGTAATATCCTAGTGTTGTAATAATAATAATTGTGCCCGCGTTTTACTAAATATTCATTTAAATTTGTTTCGTTTCATTTAGTTTTATTAGGTTTCTTGTCGGTTCATTTAGTTAAATTATCTTCATAGAATGCGTCTGCAACAATTTTGTTTTTTTGTTTATAGGGTTTCATCAATGTACGCTACTGAAAGTTTATTACATATATAAAGTCACGCCTTCTTCCCAGAAGAGGTAGGCAGAGGTGCTATTAAGATACCCTCATTTCGCCTTGTGTGTTCCGTCCTTCGATGTTATAGGGGGCGAGCCCATCGCCATATCGATCACCAATTCCTGACTCCGGGTGATAATGAATAGAAAAATCAAATATCACTTTGCAGGACCCGGGATTCGAACCCGAGACCTCAGCCTAATCGTCCCTACTATAACTGCGCCACCCAGGCAATCTATACATTTTCTTCTACGTTTAAAAATGCTCTTTTTAAAAATTATCTAATAAAGTTCCACTATAACTGAAATATAATAAGAAGTCCAGTGTTAAAAATATCCGAGTACTAAGTCTTCGCCACGCGGGTGTTGTTTCTAGAACAATCGATATCTGTCAGTCTGGTCTTTTTGTATCTCACGCTTTGTACTCAACCGCTCCTGACCTTTTGAACGGGGAGGGACGGACTCGGCATTTTTTTATAGGGGCTATTAGCCTTAGCCCGACGATTATGAAAATTAATAAAGTTATGATAAGCCTCTGTATGGTCTTACCTTTACCAGATGGCGAGACGACTTGCACAAGAGGGCCGGCAGCGACTGGATGCGTAAAGCAGCAGACCGGGCTCTGTGGCGTACCGCGGGAGAGGCCTATGGCCAGCGGTGGACTGCAACGGTATGTGTTTAAATAATACCGGGTATATCAAGACTGCGACCGAAAACGAAGCCAGGTGGTAGTTTTAGTGGTTACAGACACGATGCAAATAAAAATTTCCCCAAAATAGTGACAGATACTTTTTTTGAACTTTTTGAATATCGTGTTGTTTAGGTGGTAAATACCTATTTTATGCGAAAATAATATTTTAAACCCTTGCGCACCATTGAGTGTTTAAAAATAAAGAGATCTACATCATTATTTTAGGAAAACTATGTGATTATCACCCAAATACGACGATAAGTAAAAAATTACAAAAAAATGTTGTCGAATTTTTTTGCGAAATTTTTACTTGCATTGTGTCTGAAGTCACTAATACTACCACCTGGCTTAGTTTTCAGTCGCAGTCTTGATATACCCTGTATATATCAAAAACTTAAAAAGGGTTTACAATCCAAGGGTCTTAAGTCATTAATGTTAAGATGATACAATTTACTTCATCCAGCTTTATTCCGGTGCCAGAGTCAGCTTTCCTATTCAATGTTCGCCATTTAGTCAGGTCTGACTGCCTCGGTGGCGTAGTTGTACTACGGTACGATTACAAAGCCGAGGTCCCGGGTTCGAGTCCCGGATCGGGCAAAGTAATATTGGGTTTTTCTATTCATTATCAGCCCGGAGTCAGGATTTTGTGCCCGATATGGTGATAGATAGGCTCGCCCCCTATCAAGTCATGAGACGGAACATACAAAAGTGTGTGTCCTGGTGGCGCCTCTGCCTACCCGTTCTGGGATAAAGGCGTGAGTTTATGTATGTATGTAGTCAGGTCTTTGACATCTTCGATTGGTAATTTGGCCTTCACATCTTTCTCGACGATATCAAGCCAGCGGATTTTTTTTCAACTAAAACATTTCTCTATAAAACTATTACTCAATGTCTAAATTGGAAACATATAAAATAAAATGAGATGGAAATTCCCGATTGATTGTTTCGCAAGCTAACTGTGTTTGCACTTTTCATCAGTATGTGAATACGTGCATAATTATGATTTATTCGTCGTGTATCCGTTCGTACGTTTAATTAAATTCATTCCCAGTTAGATGTGTTTGTGTGCGTATGCTCATTTGAAATATTTTCTGTGAAAGCCAGTTTCATTTAAATAAATTAATTGGATTTTATCATTGATATCAAAGAAGTGATGGTGTGTACAAAATGCTTCTACTCGTTTATAAAAGCGCTCTTTTATATACGAGTAGAAGCATTTTGCAGTAAAACAACAGTATAATATCGCTATATTATACTGTTGTTTTTTTCTGTCTCTCCTCGTTAGTTAAACAATTTTCTCTATAGATTTTTATTTATTTATTTATTCTTTACTGCACACACAAAAAAACAAAAGGCATACAATATTTTACAGATAAAATTAAAGAGTACAGTTGGCGGTCTTATCGCCCTAGGCGATTTCTTACAGACAGCCTTTGGATGGATATAAAAAAAGGATAAGAATAGAGGGCAGTATAGAATTTAAAGAAAAACAAGCTCTTATATAAGGGAATAGATAAACAAATTATTTATAGTGACTACACAATATATACACAATATCATTGTACTATTTGCAGCCGCGTATAAAGATTTAAAATCATATTATTAACAATTTCCTATAGCTACAGTTTCATAATAAAATAATAATTATAATAAATACACCCAATAGTCACATACATAGTCCTGACACCCTGACCTAACACCACACTTAGATCAAGTCTTGTGTCGTGAATATCAGAAGATACGAGTGACTTTTCGGTCTCAAACATCCAGATCGGAAACTAATATTTGTGGTTCATACAAACATTTGGCTCGGTGCGAGGACCGAACCCGCGGCCTCTCATTTCACAGGTGTTTAACCAACGGAGGCTGTCATAATAATTTTTGTAGTTTTAATATTCATATAATTTTATTGCAAATATTTTCTAGTGGAGGGTAGTTTGTAGCTTGCCTCTCGCTGGGCACGTCATTTTGTATCAACTCTCGTGTGCGTTTCGCAACGCATGGCGTGTGCTCCGCCGCTGAGCTGGATCGCCTAATTCGTTCGTGTGTCGTGGACTATCTGGACTATATGGTGCTTAGTGTTTGGTGGGTAGCGACCACCTTCGAGAACCGGACTCTAGTGAGTAGGCTTGAAGTATTTTAGCTTCTGTATCATTTGTTCGTTTTCGTATATTTCGATTGCTGTGTAATTTTCGATTCGCGATGTGTTTGCGCTACAGTTTTTAGCGTTACTGATCCACGCGCACATATTTTGTCCTCGGTGTCTTCTTAGTACCTATAATATGTCAATGTATTTACACAATCAAAATCAAAGTATTCTTTATTCAAATAGTCTTTAAGAAGATCTTTTTAATCGTAAATTACTGCTACTACCTTTTCGGAATGTGTTGTAGCTGCATAGATAAAGAGATACAATCTTATAATTTCATAAAAACACCGTCTATTTAAAATGCTTGTCTCCTCCTCTTGCACGGATGTCTGGAAGAGATCGCTTTTAGCGATAAGACCGCCGATTTTGAGCACTTTAATTTTTATGGTTTTTTTTAAATTTTATTTTGTATACTGTAAGGTGTTTAAATAAAGAGTTTATTATTATTATTACAATTAATATAAAAACATCGCATAAACATCTTCAAGATCTAGCGATAAACGCAAACTGTATAAGTCTGTATACACAGGTAACACACTGGAGCAAAGTTTTTCCAGCAATATCTGTATTTCATTTATATCGAGTGTATCGGGAGCATTCTATTCTCAGGTGATCTCGGCTGGCTGTAGGCTTAGTTAACGCTCCTCGATGCTTGCTCACGTCGTTATTGTTACTTGTAGGCGCTTTGTAGTTATTGTTTTATTTCTAGTGTTTCTATAAACAGATATTCTTTATAGAATTGTTTTTGTTGGCGTGAACGAATAGTAAATGTAATATCGAATTATTATTTTTATTTATTGAGTTGTGTAATGAATTTTGAGGCATATCGCGGAATTATTTAACTTACAATTTTAGGGCTAGCAATCCGACATCAAGTCTTTTAGTCCTAATCTTAATATCCCATTAATTATTAAAATTTAGAAATAAACGTAATAGATTATGCAATATAATCAAAATTGTGCCAACAAACTTGTAGCAATTGTAACTGTTATCACTGAATAGCTTGAGGGCAAGCTAACGGGAGCTGACCTAAAGGGCTTCCCGTGTAACGTCATGTAAAGGTAAAGGGCAAACGTGATATAGGGACTTACAGAAGTGACAAATGATGTGACGTCGTACGCTGCACGTTGCTCAGTTTAATATTCAGAATGTAAAATAGTTCTTTTTAATAAGAAATATTATATAAAACCATTAGAATTATGACGTGTAGATTACAAGAGATAATTTGGATTTAGTTCACACTTATTATAACTATTTTCGTGACGCAGCTGTGAACCGAGGGCTATGTGTTCGATTCCGGCACCAAAAGTGAGCATCACAACGATTTTGGAGTCCGAAATGTCTCTTACAGTTTCTGTTAGGTTTTTTATCTTCTTATAGAGTCAAAACTAAGCAAAAGGATTAAAATTAATAACTTTAACCCAATATTTATCCGCACACTCTAACACATTAGTGCAATATTTTAACGAAGTCAATTTTCGCCATTTAAATAGCATGTTTTAGAGAAAGCGGTGGTTGGTAGCATGCAAGAGCACAATAGGAAGTAATGTGGTATTTGTTTTATAATGTCAAACGTGCAGTGTGTATGCTAATGAGCGTATGAACACGAAACGGTCAATGCGCCAACTGGGGATGCCAACTGGCTGAATTTTAGTGGAGTTTAGATTATTTAAAGATGATTTTAATATGTAATTTATATCATATTTTACGGGGCGATTTTTTAAATTAAATAAGTGAATTTTCCTCCACATTATATGCGGTAATCGAGTGTTTACGAATGCTTAACATTCTATAACACCAACATATAATCATCATGATGTATACTCCGCATCATCTCAATGTTAGGAATGAACATCTATTTTCACAATTTAGCGTTATAGGCATAAAATCGTCCATAGTTGTAAAAAAAAAAAAACATAAATCAACTTACTAAGGTCTATCTAAACTAAGAAGTTCCATTTGACATTGGGAAATAGGGATGCTGTCAAATAAATCGGTTCTTACAATATCCGATTATTTAGAGATATCGATAATATTTGTTTGTATTTCTTAATCGATTACAGTTTATATTTTCAGTTTACATCATTTCGTTTATTTTTTCATGAACATTTTTATTCTAATGAAACATCAACAATAACATGTCACTTTACTATTTAGGAACAAAAGGGGTGATTTATCTATTACTAGCGGCCCGTCCCGGCTTCACCCGGGTGCAGACACTTTTTCGAGTCCAGTCCACATCACGCGCATGCTTATGAACATATGATACATACATACAATACAATACATATACTCCAAAGTGAGGAACCTCCTCACTATGTGTGGCGTATCCTACAATACTGCCTTCATTTCCATTGTAATATCCAAATCTATTAATTAATGATAAATTAATTCATATTAATATTATTATTTCACTATTTATTGATGTATGTTCGTTGACAGCATACCTATTATTAGATGAAAGTTCAGTATTTTTAAAAATTAAAAAACAACTGTTTTATATCTGATCGATTATTTAAATATTTTTACCGATTATGCGTATACAAATGCATTTGAATAGTCTCGACTCTACCGGTAAAAGACCTAACGAGGTGACTTTGTAATGACGTCTAGAAAAAAAATATGTTGTTTAAAATGGTTATTTTGCTTTATTTATAGAATTCTAGTTTAAATTTAGTGATTATGGTTTGTATATCTAGTGATAAAATAAGAATAGCTTCATAATTCCATGGATTTACGGAAAGTGTTATTGAAATTGTGTGGGTTACGTCTGCACAAAGTTATTTACGTTAAAAGTATGAAACGTCAAATGGAACCTGTTAGTTTAGATAGACTATAATAAAACAATTGCCTTATTTGTGTTTTGTCGCAGTCTGTTAAAGTAGATTAGTTACCATAAACGACACTTTGTATATTTGACCGAAACGTTCAATAAATTGCTGGCAACCCACACTCCATGCCTCAGAACGCGCCAGAACTACCCCGGCCGAGCATCGACCTCACGCTCCTAGCATACTGCGCTATTGCCATACTGCGCCGCGCATATGCCATTGATTCAGAATTATTAGTCTGTTCCTATAATTCTTTTCACGCGACTTTCTTAAAAAAATATTATAACGATGTGTATTTGTTACACTGGCCCGACAGAGTGCAACAATTCCCATGCTTATTACAGTGCTAAGCAAAGTATCTAATAATAGACAGAGTACTCGGTTGATACAATAATTTCGGTACGTTTAAAATCGGATATTTTACTGGTAGGTAGGTAGGTCTCTCATATGTGAGGCCGCCTGGGCAGGTACCACCACGATGTCTACTTCTCCCGCCAACAGCAGTGTAAATGCACTCTTATGTTCCGATTTTAATGACTTTGTAGCCAGAGTAACTACTGGACAAAATGAGCCTTAGAATCTTATCTCTCATGATGGCGAGCGCAGTGGAATGCTAAGCAATGTTTTTTGTTTGGTTTTCTACTGTCCATGAGCGGTCGTATCGCTTACCACCAGGCGAATGGCATGCTCGTCTCGCCATTAACGCAATAAAAACACCACCGTAGACAAGGTGTAAAATTCGTCAGAGTGAGTCACACGAGTGCCGCATTTCAGGCTGAGCTGGTGTATTTTTACGCCCGCATAATCTTTTGACTGGTGGAAAATATTCTTTCGCGATTTGATAATCGTAGGAAGTGCACTTCCGACAGGTCGATGTGGGGATCCTGGGGGCGGCCTATGTTTAGCAGTGGACATCCTGCGACTAAAGGGAGAGAGGAGAAAGAGAAATTCATGGATATTCAACACAGTTCACAGTTCTAGTATAACATTTTCTATTTAGTAAAAAACAAGTTGTTATAAAACACGGTACAGCAGCAGTTAAAGTTTTAGTAGTAAATTCTTTTCACATGCGGCCTTTTACAATCGCGAGCGGAATGCACACAGTTCGCAGCGAAATACTTAAGGTAAAAGAAATAAAGTATTTTATTTCATTCGTATTGGCAGGTTCTGGCAACTGCACTGGCGGAGTGCCATGCGAGTCGTGACCCACCTGGGTATCGAACCCCTGTACTGTTGGAATGCTCTGTAGGTAGTCATAAATTAGGGCGATTTGGAATTGAATCAATCAATGCCGGGAGTTCGAATGTAAATAGGGGATTTTTATACTGATTGTGTTTTGTTAGTAAAATTACTATTCTTGTTAACCTGTTGATTAGCAGCATAAATACGGAGATATATAATAGTGTTTGAATTATAATTTTTTTGAGCATTTATTCTTTATTTTTACACTGCCCTCTCTCTCTCTATCCTTCCCTTATATCCATCCAAAGGTTGTCTGGCAGAGATTGCTCAGAGCGATAAGACCGCCTTTTGTACTTTTGTATTATTTTATTTCTCTGTGTTGTTATGTTCTTTTGTGTAAAATAAAGACTATACAATACGGAGAGTATAATATTGTGGTCTCAATTTTGATTTCCAGCCTGCATAAATGAATAATGAATCTGAATCGAAGATTCCTTAATAATTATAGAATCTATTTGTTTACTGTTTATCGGAAGTGGGAAAGTATTACATTATATTATTTTTCAGGTGATATGCTTACTGGCTTGCTTCTTTTTTTTAATTCTGCATTGCACCTTGTGGTAAGTGCTAATGCCGTCTAGTTGGAGTATTGTATCAGCCCATATAATATGTCCCACTGCAGGGCACGGACCTACTCTACAATCGAGAGAATCGATTGAGAGTGGTTAGGCCATATAGTCCACCACGCTGGCCTAGTGCGGGTTGGCACACTTACATATAGAAATCCTTTAAAAACGCTGAGGTATGCAGGTTTCCTCACGATGTTTTCCTTCACCGTTAAAGTGCGTGGTGCTTGACTATCAATACACACATAACTTCGAAAAGTCAAAGGTGTGCCCTGGGATTTGAACCCGCGACCGCCGTGAACATGTACGCAGCCGCGTCTGGTCCATTACCAACAGGCCACCACGCCCTTCCAGATGGAGTATCGAATGGTATCAGACGGTAGTTTCATACCTTTCGATACAATCATGCTTCTATGTTGTACAATAACCGTAAAGTAGGGAGGCGGGACGCGGCTAGCTTGGTCGTAAAACCGGAGAAGTGTATAAATGGAAAAATATGATTCGATGAGGCACCTGACACATTCATATCATTCGGAGATTGTGATTGCGGGAAGATAGGATCCGAGAGAAAAAAAATATTTCTTTGATCTTGGAATTCTCAAAATATATCATAGCATTATAGTAGTGCTTCTGACTATAAATAAATGAATAAATATACATATATAGATGGTGAATGTGCGTTGAGATAAAATGCCTAAGCTCTAGTCTTTATTGTTTTTTTATCCTGGCTTTAAAAGGTGACTGCAGTAAACCAGATCCTCAGTTATACATCAAAAATCTTTAATTTATATTGGAGAATATATCCATTTGATATTTTATTGTTACATAGATTATTTTCTTATTTAATTGGTTTCAAATATTGATTCCTTAATTTTTATGTGAAAAGTTTTTAATTTAAATTAATTTATTTTCAATAAAGATTGTGTTGATGATTAATTTGTCTACCACGCCGTAGGAATTGGTCGCCTTGTGGACGGATGTAAATATCCGAACCCAAGCATATTAATAGTTGTTGAAAATTTCGCCTTCAAAACACACAGCTTCATCAAAAACTATGAGGTGTCAAATAGGAAACTAGCTGTATTAGACCCCAGAAACACCACGATTATAAGTTACATCGATGTAACCATTTTTGACTCCACACATGTAACTCTAATAAAAAATATACATACTTACATTCATAAACTCAAGCCTTTGTCCCAGAAGGGGTAGGCAGATGCGCCACCAGGACACCTACATTTCGCCTTGTATGTTCCGTCCCTTGGTGTGATAGGGGACGAGCCTATCGCCATATCGGGCACAAATTCCTGACTCCGGGCTGATAATGAATAGAAAAACCCAATATCATTGCCCGACCCGGGATTCCAACCCGAGACCTCAGTTTTGTAGTCGTATCGTAGTACAACTACGTCACTGAGACGAAAGTATATACATCCAATAGTCACATAGATAGTTCGTCATAAAATAGCATTCTTGTGTCGTGGGTATCAAAACCTAAGCGCCTCTACTTATGGTTTCTTAGATTTAAGTACGCGAATGTTACACATTGAAATAAAACTATTTTATACGGATTTTATCGCGATTTGGTTTAATTTTTACATTTTTTAACTTCTCGACGTTTCGATTACTTTACAGCTTTCGTGGTCACGGGGCGGACTGAGGTATTAGTCATCCGCTCAGTGACTGTTACAATTTAACTACCCTTAATTTACAATTATTAAATTAAAAAAGTTAATTTAAAAAGTAAGCTAGTAAAGCTTCTGCGTAGATCGGATCGCAAATACTAGCTAACTTTTTAAACCAAATCGCGATAAAATCCGTATAAAATAGTTTCGCCTCTACTTATGTTTTGGTCAAACAACACCCAGAATTAAAAAACGTCTCATGACAGGGACTCAGCTCTCTTTTCAGTTTTTTTGGGTTTAGAACTTATAATCTTTTGCCGCCCTCTTGCACGTTTATCAGTCGTTTTTTGTTATTTTCAAAAACTAGAACCTAAATTCACATTCTTATTATCCTGTGTTTATACTGTAATTTAACGGTGAAGGAAAACATTGCGAGGAAACCTGCATACCGTAGCGATTTTAAAGAATTTCTACGGTATGTAAGTCCGCCAACACGCACTAGGCCAGCGTGGTGGACTAAATGGCCTAACCACTCTCAATCGATTCTCTCGATTGTAGAGTAGGCCCGTGCCCAGCAGTGGGACGTATATGGGCTGATACAACTATACAGTAATTTAGTTATTTTATCATTTTTATTTAACACGTTACCTCCAAACGTCGTAGAACTACATCCATCATTTTTCACTTGGAAATGGCTGTTATAGCAGGTGATAATTCATTAAGAGCTGCGCGTTACTCCGAGCAATCGATAGCGACAAATAAATAGCTTTTCCGATACCGCCGGCTTTTATTACAGCCCTTCTGCTGGCTTTGATGTAGATTTTAGGAATATTTTACGAGTTTTCGGTTAGAATTTGGATATAAAGTTGGAAACAGTAGTTAAATTTTTCCTTTAGGTGAATTAATATAGACAGACAGGACAAAGATTAAAAACAAATGTTTTATGTTGAAATAAACATATTTCCCGGTATGGATATCGAACCCAGAACCTCTTGTTATACAGTCTGCTTCTGCCTACTGCGTAGAACCCGTGAATCTTAGATTATGACATGATAATAAATACAACCAAGAGTTACATGCATAGTCCTCATCCCACAGTAAGACACCAAAGTCTTGACTCGTGGGTATCGGAATCTATGAAAAGACTTTTTGGTCTCAACACCCACCTAAAGAGACATTTGTGGGCAACATTAATAATTTTCTCTTGCGAGGATCGAACTCGTGGCCTCTAGTTTCAAGGCAGTGAAACACTAAAGTGCACCTACTGGTGGTAGGTCTCTCATATGTGAGAGGCCGCCTGGGTATGTACCACCGCAATGTCCATTTCTCCAACAAACAACAGTGTAAATGCACTGTTGTGTGCCGTTTTGAAATACATTGTAGCCAGGGTAACTACTGGACATATTGAGACTTCACATCTTATGTCTCAGGATGGCGTGTGCAGTGGAGTGTCAGCAATGGTTTTTAATTCATAGTGTTGTTTGGTTTTCTACTGTCCATGGGCGGTCGTATCGCTTACCATCAGGCGAATGACATGCTCGTCTCGCCATTCAAAGGGATAAAAAGAAAGTGAACTAACCATGCTTCGGCTGTCAACAAAAATATATCTGTCTCCTTTACAAAATATTTATTTTAGGTTTAAATAGTTATCTAAATAAATAAATAAAATAAATAAATAAATACATCCAACAGTCACATACATAGTCCTGACCCCACACTAAGATCGAGTCTTGTGTCGTGTAATAAATACAGTTACTATTTACATAAATAGTTTTGATTCCTAATAGATTTTTGTATTGTGTTATATTTTTTGGGGAGTATTAATGAACAAACAAATGTTTAATAATTACCTAAACATGTATTTCAATTGATATTGAACCCAAGACTTTTTGTTTTACAGTCGTCTTTTTACCTATAGCTTAGAACCTGTCAATCCTACAGACATCATTCTTTTTTACATTTCTACTTGTATTTTCACTTTATATTACAGTTAGAAGACATCTTATTTAACGTCCTATTCCCATTCAATCGCTGTATACGTCGTTTTCATTTCAAAAGCTAATGTTTTAGCTTCGTCATCACAAACAGGGGACGGGAATGAATTGAATGAACTGAAATGAACTCCGCATGTTGTTTTCTTTTAATAAATGCCGTTTTCATTGCTAGTTTTATTTTATTTTATTTTATTTTATTTTATACTTAAAGGAAAACTAACAGCTAGTTACAATATAATATAAGTTTAAACTATAGAAGGCCAATTACAAGTTTTCACATATTACAATTTGAATTTGTAAAATAATACAGTGGTAGTCTTAACAGTTAATATAAGTTATGATATGAAGTATTTGTAAAAAAGAAAGAAATAGAAAAAAAATATAATAAATAATCCTTTGATTAAGTTAAAGAAAGAAATTGTTACATAAATACCTTTTAAATTCATCAAGTTTGGTATTAAATAAATCGTAATCTGTGTCGCATAAGGCTTCATTTACTGTAGAACTACCTCTTATAATAAATGAATTCTGTCGATAATTAGTGGATGCGAAAGGGGTACTAAGAATAGAACGATTCCTTGTAGCAGCATAAGGTACGCGAAAATTAATTTTTGATAATAATTGAGAACACTCAATATTATTATTACAGATTTGAAACATATAGGAAATATCTGCTATTTTTCTGCGCTCATAAAGCGGTAATAGGTGAAAATGTTTACATCTAGTTATATAATTAGGAAGAAATGTCTTAGAACGGTATTGCAAATATTATAGTTGTTGAGAATTGCCTCGGTGGCGCAGTTGTACTACGGTACGATTATAAAGCTGAGGTCTCGGGTTCGAATCCCGGGTCGGGCAAAGTGGTATTGGATTTTTCTATTCTTTATCGGCCCGGAGTTAGGAATTCGTGCCCGATATGGCGATGGGCTCGCCCGCTATCACATCGTGGGACGGAACATACAAGGCGAAATGTGGGTATCCTGGTAGTGCCTCTACCTACTCCTTCTGGGAAACAGGCGTGAGTACTACAGTTACCGGCATATTTATTGCGACTGGCGAGAGGTTGATGTAGTACTTGTTTCAATTTAAATATGGATTCCACTGTATCGATTATTTATTTAAAACTTGCATGACCAAGTCATTACAATGTAAGTAATGGGGAGTGGAGTGCATTCGTTCTAGTTGTCGCATATTAAACTAGAAAGTCCTGAAACACTATGAAAATACGAATGAAATGCTTCTAAAGTTAAAAAATAATAGATAATTATCTGCCAATGTGTAGAATAACTTTTAAACAAACTCTTAATAGTTGTGTACCTATTGTTTTCACGGATCATATATTTATTAGTAGTGTCGACTAACGACTTCTCGTGTGCGCATTATGTTGTTCCTAACAGTAGACATATTGTATTTCTCTAGTTAAGTGAATGTAATTCTTATGGAGAAATAAATGTCTTAAACCTTAACCTTAAGTTCCTATAAGTTGATAAACAAGCACTATAAACTGAATGTATTTCCTCAGTAACAATTTTTAAAACACACTGAGAGGCTCGGCGGGGCGGAATATTCCAAGTAATCACATTAGCGGCTCGACGTGAGCGGACGTGCGGGTTTCAAATAAAACCACCAGTTTGGACAAGCTTGAAATAAATGGGATATACCGGGTATATCAAGACTGTGACCGAAAACGAAGCCAGGTGGTAGTTTTAGTGGTAACAGACACAATACAATGAATTTTTTTTTAAACATCATCGTGTTTGGATGGTAAATACCTAGTTTTTGCGAAAATATTAATTTAAACCTTTGCGTACCATTACGTTTTTAAAAATAAACAGGAGTTCATTATTATTTTAGTAAAATTATGTATTTATCACCCGTACACGATGATATTAAAAAAAAAATCATCATTATGTTTAAAACACTAATAATACCACCTGGCTTCGTTTTCGGACGGTGGTCTTGAGATACCCTGTATATAAAACCATATTAGTGAATAATGGCTTCCTATATCGTATGGTGGTAGGACATTCGCCTGGACAGTGACCACCACATACAATGCTGGAAACGCCGTCGTAATGACCCACGACAATAACTCGTGTTTCGGTTTCGAGCGAACCAACATAATAATTATAACCATGTGACCGCTTTTTCGGTAGATGATCCGGCTCACCTCAAGTCTTGATGCTAGGAGAACGTGAAACATTAAGGGGAGAAGAGAAGATAGGCTTTTCAGAGCAGATAAAGGATTGTTAAGCCCCTGATAGTCTCACAAGCTGAACAACACTGTATGAGCGTTTTTTGTGAGATAGCAATACTAGACCAGTCCAACTTACTCTTTCAAACTGTAGTTAAAAATCCTCTACCATACGGTAAAGACACATTGTAAAGTAAAGCCCTTTTACACGGGGAGATTTTCTCGCCTCAAAGATATGATTATCGTAAGGATATATAAAAGTTGCATCGTGTAAATGTTTGTTACAACACGATAATCTATGTCGGTTATGTCATGCGATAATCGCCTCTGATTGTGGCCGCGAGAAAATCTCCCCGTGTACGCCATTTACACGCCATTTAAGGAAGACATTTATTGACATTTTGATCGAAGTCAATAAGTTCGAGTACCTTCGACATTATCCTTGTCATTGAGGAAGAAGACCACCAACAACATTTACAACACTAGAAATCAAATTGTGCTCTAAAAACAGACCAATCATTTTCTATAAAAAGACCCCTCACTAATTATGAACAAACATCGTCTAGGTTAATAATAATGAACGCAGCGGGTTATGGTTCGCGGCGGCGTGAGTTATTGGCGGTGGTATAGCCTTACCTCTGTGTGGAAGGTGGACGCCGATACCGAGGCCACTAGACTAGCGGAAAACATAAATAAATACATATTTAAAAAACTAAAATACGCGCTTCAGAAAAAGACCCAACTAAAAATAATTGATAATGAATTAAACATTAGAAAATATACTGAAACACATTAATTTTATGGTTTTAGTCGAAATGGACTTAAAAGGATTCCGTTACATACATACATATAGGCGAAACTAATAAAAGCGGCCAGGTTGCTATCACTGTTCGAAGTATAAAACCGACCGACCTCTTTGATGTTTCATTTTCTTTGGTCATTGATATTGCTGGAACCTCCAAACCATGTAAGCTCGTCTCATTGTTTTCCTGTACTCTCCCATTTGATAGGCTGGCCATGCACCGACGATGCGAGAGCTAGTCACCTTGAGGTGAGCTGTTGTAAGTGTGTAAATTTATTTTTAGGCGATCTGCGG
The DNA here is from genome assembly GCA_905220455.2 of Deilephila porcellus. Classification (NCBI taxonomy): domain Eukaryota; kingdom Metazoa; phylum Arthropoda; class Insecta; order Lepidoptera; family Sphingidae; genus Deilephila; species Deilephila porcellus. Next base: position 1,093,439 of record LR999986.1, on the reverse strand, counting down.
AATAACTTTTGATTGTTTCCGTGGCGCATTTAGTTAGACGCCGGTTGTGAAACGAGAGGCCGCGGGATCGATCCCCGCACCGAAACAAATATTTGTGGGATCCACAGGTATTTGTTTTGGGTTTGGCTATTTGTGAGACCGAAAAGTCTCCCGTTGTTTCTGATACCCACGACACAAGACTCGTTCTTAGTGAGAGGTTAGGACTATGTATGTGACCGTTGGGTGTATTTATTTATTTATTATTAATTGCGTTACGTAACAAATGTGTCAGGAATACTTAATTTATCACCTTTGTATTTCATGGCCCTCCTAGGTTATTCAATAGTATTTCACATCACGCAAGCGAGGAATAAAACTCAGTATTGCGACCCCCGGGACCGTATTTAGGTTATTCGGTATAGTCACACCTACTGTCGTGCCAAAAACTTTGTGAACTCGCTAAATGGACTTAATACAGACGGGTAATGTATCGTCCAAGTTTTTGTTCAATGAATCAGGTTAAGCTGTCTGCCAAGTTGGGTTTAAGTTGGATTATCATTAGATGCAAATACCCGTAGAAATTACAGGGTAGTTACGACGTTCTAAAGTAATATAGCGTTTTATGTTGTTGGTATAAAATGCGGCAGGCCTTTCCCGTCTTATATCATTTATGCACGAAACAAATAAATGGTAAATATAATACACATATTATAGCTTTGAAAAACACTTAAGCTGGCAAAATGCTTAAGAAATTCTTCAGGAGATGACTATGAATAAACAGAACTATTTTACTATTTCTCTTTCAATTTTTCCGTTTATTTTCAAAGATATCCAGCACACCTACATTCTCCAATCAATCTTATAGATATTCATACTCACCAGTTACTCCTTTCTTTACCCTTCTTATATAATCCACTAATTCCTTACTTAATTCTGCATTGTTTATTCTCATTGTATTATCCGCATTGTATATTATTACACAATTACCTGGCCCAAGTGTTGTATCAGAGGCTGTACGTGACCTCCGGCTGACTCACGACCTCTGGATAATTAGAGATGATGTTATCACACTGATAAGGGATCGTGTGGAGTTTATACAGTTATTCTTCTTGTTTTAGTATGGTGTGGAATGAAGGTAAGTCTATGTCTGTAGGATTTGAATGTTATGATGAAAGATGAGTAGAATGAAACGTTAGACGAATGACTGATATGGAACGTAGTTTATGTGAAAGAGATAACGAATAGAAGTACTTAAGAGTAAAAGAGTTAGAGGATGAATGAATAAGATGTTGAAGTATGAAAGGACGAAATAAGAGAGAACAGTTTGGAAGACGTGAACGACGTACGACGAAGAGAATGAAGACGAATTAAATTGATGTATAAAGACTGTAAATAATTATACTCGAGAACATCTAAGCAATCTTCGTTTGATTTGACCTGACGCGGAACTATTCCCACATTACTATGTTGGATGTAGGTTTGAATCAACTATAGATATGGAATGTAGGTATGTTGTTGATGCACTTAGGTCGAAGAATGAAGGTTTGAATCCAGTGTCGAGATTTACTATAAATGAGACTTTACCTAATAATGTAACTGTAGTTGCTAGAAGTTGTAGAGTCCCGCTGTTGTCAGTCATGACTCTGCATGAATGGGCAGGCTCGTCCGAGGCGGTACCATTGTCTCACAGGAGATCGACGTGAAACGACAGCTTTACTGTCGCGTTTCGTTCGGTGAGTGAGATTTCTGGTTGCCCAATACCCGTTTTCGTTTTGGGCCGGCTACACATCCATGATCTAGCGTTGAGGCTGTTCATGGACGGCAGTGAACATTTACCATCAGGTGTTTGCTCGTTTCCCGGACTTGTGATATAAAGAAAAACAAAAAAAACATGAGTCAGAAAATGGTTTCTTACATTTACGCGAATGTTACACATTGAAATAAAACTAATGTTTAAGGATTTTATCGCGATTTGGTTTAATCTTTACATTTTTAACTTCCCGACGTTTCGATTGCTTTCCAGCTTTCGTGGTCACGGGGCTGACTGACCCGGAATTCGTAAAAAATAGTATTATTTCAATGAATCAGAAAAGTTAGTGGTGTACCCTGGAGCACACATGGATATGAAAGTGATATGCCGTAACCTGCATCCAGCACAAAGATTTGATGCAATCAGTCATAAAATGAATGTAGTTTACCCTCATGCCGACTCCATATAAGTGTGAAGCCCAGGCTGGAAAATACTGATCTATTCCTATATCGACAATTACGTACCCAAGCCCGAGTATGCCCCGTATACACTGATTATTCCGATCACGTCTGCGTGTTTGCGATTCTCTGTCCCCCCGAGCGGTCAGCAGAACGCTTGGAATCGTAAACAAACGTACATCTGACACTTCACGCCTTGTTTATTTTGCAAAGCCTTTGAGTTCATATAATTTAAAGGTTTTGAGAGGTTTGACGATATAAGACATGTTGTTATTCGTATCTTCTTCAGCAGTGAGCATTGAAACGATGGTGGAAAAACATTTATAATGACCCGCAAAAGTGCGAGAGAGAGTGAAGTGCTTGGTGGCCTATTGGTAACGTACCAGACGCGACTGCCAACATGTTCACGGTGGTCGCAATGTCAAATCCCAGAACACACTTTTGATAGTCAATTACCACGCACTATAACGGTGAAGGAAATCATTGTTATGAAACCTGCATACTAAAGCGATTTGTAAAAATATGGTATGTAAAGTTCTCCAACCCGCACTAGGCCAGCTTGGTGGTCTATACGGCCTAACTCCTATATATCGTACTCTCGATTGTAAAGGAGGCCCATACCCTGCAGTGGGACGTATATGAGATGATACAGATTCAGATACAAAAGAGTGTCGCGTTTCGGGTTCATACTTTTGTATGAATGATATTTTCGAGCTTATGCTTACACCTGAATTACCGAAGGGGTAGGCAGAAATGGCTGGCAATGTTCCGCTGCTTAATGGAGTGGCAGGAAACAAACTAGCCTCGCGCTTGGCTATATTCAATAAATAAAGTAAATAAAATATTATGGTAGAATAGTTTATGCGTGTAATTAAACGTCACACTCGTTTAGTGATAGGAAATTACTATTTAATGGATGTGTCGATAGTCATTATACAAAAATGTATTTCATAAATATAATTATCTTATTCAAAAATAAACTTTGACTGCCTCGGTGGCGTAGTGGTATTACGGTACGGTTACAAAGCTGAGGTCTCGGGTTCGAGTCCCGGGTCGGGCAAAGTGATATTGGATTTTTCTATTCATTATCAGTCCGGAGTCAGGAATTTGTGCCCGATATGGCGATAGGCTCGCCCCCTATCACATCGTGGGACGGAACATACAAGGCGAAATGTGGGTGTCCTTTTTTTTTTTTTTTTTTTTGGTTTCGGGTTGGAAAATCCTCATGGACATCCTCCGCCCGGGGGAGGCGCGGAGGGGACTGTCAGACTCTTACTGACTAAAAACCAACCCGTGTTCCTCATGTACCCGTGTGTCGGAGGGTCGGGTATCGCCGAAGCATTCGTCGCAACCCCCCGACGGGTATTGGCCCGCCATAGTCAGGCAGGCCCCGTCACCCACTGCGGCCGTCACCCCGGCCGCAGGACTCCACTACGAGGCGCGCGCGGAACACGACGCCGCCGCCTCAAGGCCTGCTGCTGGTCGGACGACAAGACGCCCCGAGTCTGCCGTCCACAGGCCGCGCCCTACGGTGGCCGGAAATCTGCCACCCTACGACGCCCAGTGCGTCTGCTGCGGGAGGGGAGAGAGGAGGCAGCCTCTCTCTCCCTTTCCGCCACCTCCTTTGCGAGCATTACGACCTCGCAGAAGGTGGCGACAGCTCTCCATCCTGACTTGCTCCCGACCATGGTTGACACAACAGCCGGGAGCGAGAGGTTTCCCGCAGCACCAACGGCCGCGACCAAGTCACGGCGCTGCTCAGCCCAAGCTGGGCACTCCGCCAACGTATGCAACGCCGTATCGTCGCGGCGATCACCACAATGGTGGCACTGGGACGTCGGAAATGTGGGTGTCCTAGTGGCATCTCTGCCTACCCCTTCGGGGATAAAGGCGTGAGTTTATGTATGTATGTAAAATAAACTTTAAATCCACGATATTGCAAATTTCAATTTCACTTAAACGAATTTTATTTATTAACAATAATTTATCGTACCTACAAAAAACAAGAGAAAAACTTAAAAATAAAAATACCTTTTATCTTATTTAGTTTCGATCAATGTTCTACATACATTTAAACATAGTTCGCGAAACAAAATGGCTTTTGTCAAAATATGGTTATCGTTTTCGATACTCCCGATATTCGATTGAACACCACATCACTAGCTATGTGACACTGACAGCTGTCAGTTGCACAAAGCCACATCGTATGCAGTGTAGCCAAAGTTTTTAACACTATGCTTGACGTGGCTTACCCATTTACCCATTGGTGCCTTTAATGGATGGTTTACGTGTTCTGGTAGGATAAGATATCACTTTACGTTCATTGATATAATTTAGGCTCAATTTTTATTTATTTAAGTACTACATTTTTATAATTTTTTTACTTTATTGTATGCTATAAAAGAAGAGAAAGAAAATAAATGAAAAACTAAACAAATGCATTTCCTTTTTCTATTTGCCAAAATGGTGGAGGCGACGTGATAAAGGTTGCAGAAACCACTTCCAACTGGATTTTTTTGGGAAAGGCTGAGCAGTGAATTTCCTATAACTTTAAATTTGATGATTCTTGAAGTCGTAATTTGTCGAGAAATGTAATCTTTCGCTCGTCTGACATCAGAACCTCCAATCCTTGAAAAGACCTTGTACCAAAAATCGAACAATTAGCTTCACAACAGCGTTTCTTTATTAATCAATAGGGCAAATGTCGCGTCCTTGGCCTTGCGTTTAGGTCTAATTTGGTACGAGCTCCGCCTACGTGCGTTGGAAACCATCCATCAGATGCTATCGTCAGAGCGGTTATACTGAATAGGGTTAACCTTTAAGATGATTAGTTTCCAATCAATTTTAGTATACAAAAAATACATTTAAATGTTTGTAATTTTCGCACCTGATAAGTAATTGAGCCTACCATTTTATACCACGAACCGAACTTTTTTGCCTATTATAAATACAATAATCGTGATAAATATACAAAATAATAATTATTAAATTAATTAATTATTGGAATGGAACTATCTTCTTTAGAGTCAGCAGTAGGTGGTATATTTTAAATAATTATAGAAAAATTCTATTTCAGTATTGAAGTTGGTTAAAATAGATTTACCAAATCAAAACTGCTAATCACCAACTAACGTTACATTAAACTCTAGGTGGTTCAAACATATTAGTTAAAATTGATATCCATTTAACTCAGAGGTACATCCATGTGCGTCCGCCGGGAGTTGTCGAGCCTCCATTAGTTACAATAACCACAATGTAACAGAGCTGTTGGTTTATTGCGATTGAAATGAATGTATAAGTACTATCAAATCTTCATTTAACCAACATTATAGTGTTGTTGGACGTGAGGCAGCGTGCAGGTATTGAAGGCCATGTTTTCGGTTCGAATCCCGGGTCGTGCACTTTAATTTATAAGTGATCCACACTGTTGTCAGTCGTAACGAATTGCGGGATCAATCGAGCAAGATTATAATCTCATAGAAAAGTAAATGAAGAAATGGTTGCACTGTTTTGTCAATGTGGCTTATACATATAATCCTAAAGACATCCACTACTCCATACTACATCCTATTATCCTATAGATCTAACTATTTTAAAAAAAACGATATCTCACTTTTTTTTTGCTTTTACCTATTTTATATTTGGCAAAAACAGCCTCCATACTGCTAAAAAAGGAACTGTACACATTTTATCATAAATATCCTGCTCAATCGAATATAACATCCATCTGCAAAACTAATTTCATTCCCAAAAGTATCCAAAAACGCGAGCCAAGTCCGACCTACATCCAGGATTTGAACCGAGTACCCCGCAGTAGCCTGCATTGCACCACTCTTGGCACTCGCTGTGACATAAATACGGAAATCTTCTAGTCTAGATAAGCATTCAATTTGTATGGAGATGTCGCAATTTGTACGGAGGACGTGTCTCCTGGGGAGAGGCAATTAACTACGGTGTAATTGTAGCTGAGGATATTCACAGTAAATATCTCTACATATATATATATTTTTTATGTTTCTTTTCTCATACATTTCTAAATGAGTAAAATTATTAAATATAAAATTTAACAGTCGGTAATGAAATAAAACTATTTTTACGGATTTTATCGCGATTTGGTTTAATTTTTACATTTTTTAACTTCCCGATGTTTCGATTTAGTCCAGTCATTACGTCGGAAAAATCGGGAAATAAATGAAAATGAACCGAGAAAGCCAAATTTTGGATATTACGTGGGGGATGGCAAGAAAAGCTTAAGTTCAAATTGTCGACCAAAATAACCTTGTGCAATTTCCGCCATCTTGAAAAAAGGGTTAAATTCAGTTTTTTCATCATAACTTGGTTCTCCGTTGAGATACGAAATTTTTTATAGAATACTTTTTTGTTGCTCTTCTCGCGATCTACAATTAAGGTCCCATGCATTTTCACGTATCGATCGTCGTTTACGAGATATCGATCAAAAATATCAAAAATTTGGGGGCAATTTTTTTTTCGCTATTTACTTTTTTTTGGTGAAAGATATCGAAAAATGTTTAAAATAAAACTTGTTTCAAGCATGATACGTTTGTTCTTGAGAACATTATTTTCATCCATGCTTTCAGCGGTTGTGACACCACGTCATCTTTTTAGAACATTGGAAAGTCGAAGTTCATCAGCACCCTCGAGAAGAATCCGAACCTCCGGTCATCGGTAGAATTATTCAAGCAAGAAAAGGTCGATCCGGAGATGCTAGCTTGCGCGGGAAAGCTGTTCCTTATCGCTCTTTATGGTGGTCGTAAAGAGGACACGACGATGGATATTTTGCGATTCCATCGCTTCGCAAAATCAATGACGCCAAGCAAGACGAATAATCTTTCACTGCTCCCACCAACGGAAAGTGCAGTCCGCCAACACGTTTTCCGGACATATTTACAAGTACAAACGTGGCTCGGAATTTTTAAAGATCCTCAAGAATGGGGTTGGCGACAAACAAATAACGGGCTCGAACCAATTTGCACCACAGCCGCACCCGCTCCACCTGAACTTTTGAAACTCATTTCGTGCAAATGCAAAGGAAAGTGTGGAGCTGCTTGTGGCTGCAGGAAAGCAGGAATCCATTGCTCCGTTATTTGCCTGCACTGCAGTGGACAGACGTGTGACAATGTCGCCAGAGTCGAAATTTTATTCAACGACAATCACGACGATGACGATGATTACGATTTTTCGACCGTCACAACATCATTTCCTGCGATTGAAGAGGTTTCACGACTCGAAGAGTCTACGGAGCAGGAACTTGAACAGCCAGGACCATCCAAACGACGAAAAACGTGTGAAAAAAATTACCACTTGTAATCATTATGTTTGCTGCATAAAAATTATTTCATCAATAAATTTCATGTATTTGATTTCTAATTTGGCTGGTTTATGATATTTTTTTGTATTGCAATAATTCCCTGAACCATTTTCCATCCATTTTGACGCGTGGATATAACCGAGCGAGCGGCTAAATGAATTTCTCCCTTTTTTCAAGATGGCGGAAATTGCACAAGGTTATTTTGGTCGACAATTTGAACTTAAGCTTTTCTAGCCACCCCCCACGTGATATCCAAAATTTGGCTTTCTCGGTTCATTTTCACTTTTAAATGTATATAATGACTGGACTAATTGCTTTTCAGCTTTCGTGGTCACGGGGCGGACTAGATAGATAGTTTTATTTCAATGTGTTACATTTGCGTAAATCTAAGAAACCATTAGTCGGTAATGAATTATGATATTATTTGAATAATTCATTCGTAGTCAGAACGACGCAGCAGACTCAATTGAATTTTCTTACAAAATATTTGGCAGTGCCAACAAAATTTAAATTATTCAAAACCCACTCTTGAAAATTCTTTCACTCTTACGAAACCAATCTCTATAAGAATCTTAAAGTCTATTAAACTTGTTCATATCCTACCATTTATCAAACAGACATAGTAAGGAATGAAATAGTTCGCCTGTCTACAGACTACTGATTGAGAGCTTTCGATAGACGACCTACGACGTAGCGACGTAGCCATGTAGCACCGTAGCGGTGTAGCGTCGTAGCGGCGTAGCGGTATCCTGGTTCGCATTACATCACCCTCCATTTGTCTTACCCGACGGTTATTATGTGGGGAATCAGTTTTTATGTGGGTGGGTAATTTTACGCCGTTACGTGTTGTAAGTGATTCTTTGTTACCGCTTATGTAAAGGGTTATTTGATGGACGTGGCGCAGGATAAGCAATTAGTTTTTGTGCGTTCGAAACACGCATAGAAAAAAAGTGCGGATGCAACATTTATGTCGGGTTTGTTAGTTTGTGCATGTTTATGTCTGTCTGTAGGAATAATTCTTATATAATAAAAGATTTTTAGAGCGTAGCTACCTTCAAGTTATGAGTACTACAGATATATTTTCCGCATCGGCTTTAAAAAAAAAGAATATAAATATTGATGAATTGAATCACAAATAGGATAAGCTCACCTTTCTACATATTACACTGCACACTGTCGCTTAATTCGCTCGCAGTTCATATTAATACAGCGATGCATAAGGAAATTCAATAAATATACACTCAAAAGGAAAAAAAAAATCTACATTGCAAAATTTTCCCCAGCTGTACACTAGAGCAAAATATGCTTGCAACGCCAAATCAAGCAGTTTTATTACAAAAAATCACACGATGAAATAATTATCAAAACTTTAGCGACATATATAATTTTTAAACAAACCGGCGCTAACGGTGCCGTGAAGTCCTATGCTGCGGGAATAATTAATAATTTATGAATTTTAAAAAAGGTCTATTTTCAAATTGCGTTTTAGATCTGACGCTGAAAACTGACCGTGGACCTTGCATTATTGTATGAATTAGCTAGATAAACTAAGGCAGTATTACTGTTTAACAGGGAATCGATATAAACAATAATTATTGTTGTCAAATTTTGATTATCTCTCCTGAGGAAACGCTAGGATATTTGAAATTTTTGCCTTAGATCTAACATACTTTGCATTTTCTATTCATATGAAAAGCTGGCTATATCTCACTTTCAATCGGCTTTCAGATAGACAGTAGAACCGCGGTATACAATCAAGCTAATTAAAACTATAGTTTAAGTGAATTTTAAATTCTATTGCATTTATAACTACAATTCTTGATATAATTGTAAGCTTTTACGATCTGCAGTATTCATTTATCATCAGTTACCTTACTTGTAGGGCCTAACCCATATCTCTCTCTTTTCAGTCACAGGAAGACTGAAAACACTGAACATAGACCATCACCTATTAATCCACCTACCTTCAGTACTATCCCCAGTCTTTCCCCCAAACTCCCTATCCTGCAAGATGTCTGCAACGGCCGGGGAGTGAGTTGGCTGCCTGCCCCGCCATCGCGTCTCGCCGCGCAGACGGCTAGGCTTCGCTTATGCAACGCTGATATTGTTATGTGCCTAGTTACCTTATATACTTACTAATATTTAGTAAATATGTTCTAATTTGGCTTACATAAAGATGTATGCGTGGGCGTGACTGTTATTATAGTTTTTAAAGATAACCTAACACATAAAATACCGTAAGTAAATATTATGTCGTCAATATCTTTACGCTCATAATAAAACATCGTGAGCCTGCGTACCATAGTGATCTATCACAGGATACTGGATAGACTTGTTCTTAATGGTTTCTTAGATTTATGCGAATGTTACACATTGAAATAAAACGAATTCTTACGGATTTAAATTTATACATCTTTAAACTTCCCGACGTTTCGATTACTTTACAGTTTTCGATGTCACAGACAGTCCGTCCGTCCGTAGGTCAGTCCGCCCCGTGACCACGAAAGCTGTGAAGTAATCGACACGTCGGGAAGTTAATAAATGTAAAAATTTAACAAAATCCGCGATAAAATCCGTACAAAATTTATTTCAGACTTGTTCTTCATCACATCTTCAGACTTAAATACGCTCCACGAACTGCAGACATTAATACTTCTGCCTATCCTTCTTAGCACAGCCACGTACTACACAGAGTTATGGTGTCCCAAGCCCACAAAGGCCCGCAGTAGGTCGCCGATATTATATGCAAATTAGCCGCGCACTGCACGTGTTCGAGATTTAATGCACGCTCGCATGAAAGCTCCGCTGTTTGCACTGGCTGCAATTATACACTCACTTTTAACTTTTTAATAACTGAATAACGTTCTATACAGTTTTTAATTTTATTCCGTTTCTTAGTTTTATTCTCGAGGCCACGGATTAAGATTATTGTTCCGTTTTTGCATAGTGATCGAGTTTTGCAGCTGTACTGTACTAGATTTCAATTAAATTGTACTTTGTTGATTTTAAAGCCTGCCACATGTTAAGTGCGTTTGCGCAAACGCGAGTTTGCACCAGTCTCAAATCGAAAATCGGTACGGAGTTTGCCCACACACGTTCCAGTATACTTGTGCAAACTCAGACTTGCACAGTTAATATCTTTACGTGTGGCGGCCATAAGACATTGTGCAATTTTTTATCCTCTCACTGGTCGACGCAATAATGCCATGCTAACGTTACATTCACTGGCTGAGTTCAAGACGCGACATATTTACATGGATTACTATGGCAGCATTTCGTATATACCATATCGTCTACGATGGTAGTCTAGTAGAATATACCAGATCAAAAAATCCCCTAACTCTATATCTTAGGGGTGACAAAATAGTATGCTGAGGGATCCTTTATTATTTTATAGAGAAATATAAATAGCCAAGCGGTAGGAATATAACAAGGCGTCGTCGTGGATAATTAGTAACGTGTCGGTGCCGTCAAGTTATAACACGTTATTATGACGTGTGTGCCTCTGTAATAATTGTGGTTAAGTAATTAAGTCGTATTTGTCTGGCAACAGCACGGATGTAAACTGGGTGGTCATGACTGCCTGTGTCAGGCAAACAATGTTGTATGAAATAAACCAAATTTTTATTTAATTTCCCAACGTTTCGATTACTTTACAGCTTTCGTGGTCACGGGGCGGACAACTTTGTATGAGTTTTTCTATTTGAATACTCGTAATCGCACATAGATAAATACATCGTCAGGCATATACCAATTAGTCTTGAAGTGACTCTGATTTCACCGGTGTCAGTATCTAATTACGGCAGACTTTTCTATAAAAACATCATAAAAAGAATGTACAAAAATATACCTCCATTCCACTACGAGACTCAATTTTTCTACGAATATAATCATTATAAGCAAACACATCCAAATTCCTTCAAAGTAACGCAAAATAAGAACAAACAAAATAATAAGTCCGCCCAGTGACTATGAAAGCTGTCAAGTGATCGATATGTCGGAAAGATTAAAAATTTAAAAACAACCAAATCCACGATGAAGTCCGTAATTGTATCAGCCCATATTCGTCCCACTGCAGGGCACGGCCTACTTTACAATCGAGAGAATCGATTGAGAGTGGTTAGGCCATATAGTCCACCACGCTGGCCTAGTGCGGGTTGGCAGACTTACATACCGTAGAAATTCTTTAAAATCGCTACGGTATGCAGGTTTCCTCACGATGTTTTCCTTCACCGTTAAAGTGCGTGGTGATTGACTATCAATACACACATAACTCCGAAAAGTCAGAGTCGGGTTCAACCATCGTCATACCAAGCACAAATTGTTCATACTCCCGGGCTACACACTGACGAAAATAAAACTTAAAATCGAACTCAGAACCTCACGGTTCACCTATTCATGCCGCTACTAGACTAATAAGGCGATAAAACAGTTATGAAACTAAAATAATATTGTGTACGCTCGGCGATTCTCCGAGTTCAGACAGTCTTTATAGCCTTGTGAAAAAATAATTATGATATATTACGCGATGCGGCTATTTAATATATTACGTCGGTAATATCAGCACTAATCGGTAATAAATTGTTTTAAAAACTATCAGTTAAAAATAAAATGTTTTATTTCAAAAAAATCTATTGTTTATAACAAAACAACACATGCTGAATGTAGAGCATACACCGAGGTGTTTCGGTCAACCACCCCTTGACCTTTAAACAGGTCTCAGACGGACCCATCCCTGTCTGTCTAGTTGCTTTCATCACGATATTGATGTCATAGTCAACCAATAGGTTAGTAAATGTGGTAATAAATACGATTGCTTCGACTACCTCATCGTATAATTGTAGTTTTTGAGGTTATGAAGGCGGTAATAAAATAAATACACCCATCAGTCACATACTAGTCCTGACCCCACACTAAGATCGAGCCTTGTGTCGTGGGTATCAAACTACGGGAACTTCGAAAGCCTTTTCGGTCTCACCAACACCCAGACTCAAAACTAACCTGTGGCTTACAAAAATATTTGTCTTTGCGGGGATCGAACCCGCGGCCTCTCGTTTCACAGACGGCGACCAACCAACTACGCAACGGAGGCTGTCAAAATAATTGTTAGATTTGATTTAGACGTTTAGTTTGATTGGACCTTGGACTATAATAGTAACGAGTATTTGGATCTGGTGATATTGCGTTATAGAAAACCGGTGTAAAGCGACGGTTTTGCTGTTGTGTTCCGTGCGATGAGTTTTCCGGTGTTAAAAAGCAATGTAATAATTGAACTCTTTAGTTACTGACTGATAAACAATATAAGGTTCGAATTAAGTTTTTAAGCATACTGTCGGTTGTGAGTCGGTCTTAGAAAATGTCGTTGTCTTCAATAAATGAATGTTTTATTTAATCTCTACGTGTTTATTATTATGTTCAACATCCGGACGCTCAAAATCCCTTTGTTCTTCCGACATTTTCCCTTATCTATTTCCCTATAATTTTAAGATTTTGGTTAAGCACCTAACCCTACCTTTTACCCAAAAAAAATAAAGAAAAACAACATTAACATGTACCTTAAAATATAAATAAAGAATCAAATCAATTCGTAAGGCTTTCGAATATTGCCTTAAGTGTGTGTCGAATATTTTCGATAGTCTCGCAAGCCGCGGGATACAAGTCCACAAGCGAGCAAGCTCGGTTGAGCGTTCCGATTCCTCCCGGCTTACCTTTCCGTCGCGCGTAAAATCAATGGTTTACACGTCACACGTCTTACTCGTTACAATGATCTTAATCGATTTGGTTTATCGTTCATTTTTTGTGAGACTATATTGAGTATAGAGTTAAGATAACATTTGGAAGGAAGGTTTGGTTTTCTCTGCACGACAAAGTGACTGGAAAGTGATGGTACCACCACCACCGTGAGAGACCATCTAACAACTCGTTCTATCGCCGATTGACGCAATGTTGTTGGACTGATTTAGCGTGCAATCCAAAAGATGAATCTGAAACGCGACACATTTCTACTTTCGATGAAGAGTATGTTTAACAGTGGGCAACCTGATCTTCATAAACATATTAAAACCGTCCATTGCCAATATTTTTTTATTTGAATTTTGAATTCCATCTAATTAAATTTAACAAACTTTGTAATCTTGACAACAGCTGGCATGTCACAATGACCGAGAACCGCTTGTGAAACAAGAGGCGTTGGGCTCGATGATACCACAAAACAGCAACCCATAAATTATTACAAGATTAACAAATTGCTTTAGGTCTAGTTTGTGGGAATGAAAAGTCACTCGGAGTTCTTGATATTCACGACACTGCAAGCCTATTTTAATGTATGGAAGGACGATATTTACGTCCTTTGTTTTAATTATATATCTACAAAGAAACTAGTTATTATTACCTAATTTTATACAATTTATCACCATTACACTATAACTTATTAGTCCATGAACAAATAATGGACCGAACTTTTGTCCAAATATGCGTATAGCGCTCAAACAAGCACTAAGGTCACGTGATATGATGACGAAAAACCGTATCGACCCGCCGAATTCAGCCCAAGGACGGTATACCATATAATGTGGTACACGGTGCGTGTGAACCGGACCACGTGAAACCTCCTTGTGGTAAATATTTTAATATTCAGGCCGTTAGGTTGGTGTCGGATGGTAACATGGTTCTATAGGAATAAGTGACGTGATGGTGACCAAGGATGTATGGTCAAATTGGAGGAATCATGGTGCGTTTAGTTTCGGTGGTGTAGAGAAGGTGTGTGATCGTATTCAAAATTAGACAATCCGAAAGAGAAATGAATTGCTTTGGTGGCGCAGTTGTACTACTGTGCGGTTACAAAGCTGAGGTCTCTGGTTTGGATCACAGGTGGGGCATTGTGATATTGGATTTTTTAATTCATTATCAGCCCAGAGTTAGGAATTTGTTTACGGTCTGAAGATAAGCTCGCCTCCTATCACATCATGGATGGAACACAGAAGGCGAAACGTGGGTATCCTGATAGCACCTATGCCCACAACCTTTGGGAAAAATGCGCGGGTTTATGTATGTATGTATGAAACTAAATTGGGAGAAATGAGAAACCAAGTATCGAAGTCATTGACGTGCAATCGAAGAGGTCTGTGTCTAACTGAAGAAACCTATAGGCTGATTATGGGAAGGTGAAGGAAAGAGGTAAATTTCAGGTTAATGAGAACATACCATTTAAAAAACACTAAAATATAAATAGGTTAACACAATTGACTTATTATACACACATACGAAAAGTAAAAAAAGCCACGACAATTGTCCTGGCAGTTTGCGTCCACTTCGTTTTTAACAACCCACACCAACTTATAAAATATATTCGAATTCAAGATGTTAACGGATCTACCGAGCATTGACCCATATCTAGACGTGTCCGATACGCTTTCACGTACTCAAACAAAGCCTTGTGTGTTCTGCAGACGTTTTGACATCCAGATGGCTTTGATAAGGGTGGTCTCACTTTACATTATAATAATGCTGTAATAGTTTTCGAGAGTGCGAACTTGCTATAGCTGGTAAATGTGGAAGTTTTGGGTTAATAAAGTTTATTGGGGAGAATTATGATTTGGTTGTGGTTTGTTACAAGTGGTATTTGGTGTGTTACTAGTGGTAGGTCTCTCATATTATGAGACAGACCGCCTGGGCAGGTACCACCGCAATGTCTTTCTACCGCTAAATAGGAGTGTAAATGAACTGCTGTGTTCCGTTTTGAAGGACATTGTAGCCACAGTAACTACAGCACATATTGAGACTTAATCTTATGTCTCAGGATGACGAGCGCAGTGGAGTGCCAAGCAATGCTTTGTAATTCATGGTGTTTGGTTACTACTGTCCATGAGCGGTTGTATCGCTTACCATCAGGCGAATGGCATGCTCGTAAATCAACGCAATACAAAAAATCCAATAAGCGGAAAATATTATTATTAGCAATAGTATTGCAGGGTCTAAGGTTCGAACCTTGCACAGAGACTAAATGGGACCAAAAAGTCTTGGTGATTCTTATACTCGCGGCACAAGACTTGGTATCTTATTGTGAGGTCACGACATGTATGTAACTGTTGCATGTGTCAAGTGTTAGGGTCAGTTGCACAAACTAACTTTACCCATACCTTTGACTTTGAAAACGTCAATCCCATACATTAGCAATGTCAAAAAATTCACAAATGTATGACGATGACATTGTTAAAGTCAAAGTTATGGGCAAAGTTAGTTTGTGCAACTGAGCCTTAATAATAAAATTAGTGTAATTAATTTTATCCGCGATCTAACCGCTCAGCACAAATTTTAAGTGGTAGGATCACGTTCCTAATCTTGACTACTGTATAATTGGCTAAACAAGGAAAACATTATCTCTTAAATCTATGTGATTTAACAACTATGTCAATTAGGTATTTTAAGTAAAATTCTCGTAGAATCGGTAATTGCTATTTTTGTATCCTACATACATACAAAACTCACGCCTTTATCCCAGAAGGGGCAGGCAGAGGCGCCATCAGGACACCCACATTTCGTCTTGCATGTTCCGTCCCATGATGTGGTAGGGGGCGAGCCTATCGCCATATCGGGCACAAATTCCTGACTCCGGGCTGATAATGAATAGAAAAACCCAATATCCTTTTGCCCGACCCGGGATTCGAACCCGAGACCTCAGCTCTGTAGTCATACCGAAGTACAACTCCGCCACCGAGGCAGTTAGGTAGTTTTTGTATTCTGTCGCTATTCTACATCAGATGAGTCCATATACGTCAAACTGCAGGGCATGGGCTTCCGCTAAAATTAACAGGTGTTGCGCCATAACCACCACGCTTAGTGCTAGTTAGCTCTCTTAACATACCATAGAAATTCTTGCCAATCTTAAATACTTTATCTTTATTATTTCCAACTCCTCCTATTATTTTAACTTTGTGATTGATTTCGTTGCGGGTTAAAAACATGTTAGACATTCCCGGAGACGCGCTGAGCTTCAATGCTCAGTGTCATTAAAATGCGTGCCACTGTTGATCCTGGCTTACAGGAGTTGCAGTGGCGGGTGTGAGGGCGGGACAGTCTCCAATCTTTATTACGCAAGTTTGCCAACAATGTTTTCATTTCATTAAGGATCAATGCACACATGACTCCAAGTCAGTGCTCTGAAAACCCTGTACTACGCAATATAAATCTTCATAGTTTTACTGCCTAACATAATTCGGGGTAGTGAGGTAAATTTTATCGCACTGCGGCACCGAGACACGATGTAAGACGTGTTGCGGACAAATTCGTAGCGGACAGAATCGCAGTAAATAGCAAATTTTAATGCCCGCCTAGTAACGGACGGACGTCAAGTAGGAAGTCAATGGTTGCAGGCCGCTTCCAACAGGCCGATGTAGGGATCCTAGGGATCCTTGGTGGAGTTGTTCAGCAATGGACTTCCTATAGCGGAAGAGAGAGAGAAAGAATGTCTGTGACATTATGTGTCATTATGAAGATTTTTGTAATGAGAATTAACAGTGAGAATTATGTTTTTTTTATTTGTTTTTTAAATGTTCCGCTAACGGACAAATGGCGCACCTGATACAAAAGCGTTTACCGATTTTTCAAAATAAAGAGATAAACCGAACTACCAGGATGGAACTAATTGTTTTAGATTTTATTAACACTAACCAAAAGACTCGCACACCTGATATTTAAAGGCTAAGAAAATAAATATTAAAATAACTTGAATCACATTTTGTCAAAATCCGGTAATAACATTTTAGCTATATTTAAGGATATAAAATAAAATGCAGCAGAATTAGAATACAGACAATGTAATACACTTCATACACGCTAAGAGAAACGTTTTATACGGACAAATTAAAGAGCACTCGTCGCTTCAAACCGGAGATGTATAATGCATTTTGTATGATCACTTAGCTTTTTGTTACCCTGTCTATTTAAATTCACATTTAAATCTTTAAAAAACGACTTTAAAAGTCTGGCTTGGTAAAGACTGCAGTGGACCTCATGGTAAATACAGTGCCAGGCTGGCGACAGGAAATGATCGTTTGAAGATCGACATCATTTTCCGGGTCTGACAGGCATTAAACTTCCGACATGAGATACAGTTATTAATTTCTGTTTGAATGAACCGGCATAACTGATTATTATTGTCCATTGTTAAATGGCACAGTAACCCCATCTAACGAACTCAGTGGGATTGGAAGCAAATAACATGTGGGCCGGGAAATGGTTCCACTCTTTTTACCTTTTACCGCTTTGAATATATTTTAAGGCAATGCTTTTCTATATATATAAAAGAGGAACCTGATTGACTGACCTATCAACGCACAGCCGAAACTACTGGAGCTAGGAACTTGAAATTTTACACAGGGATTCCTATTATGACGTAGGGTAGCACTAAGAAGGGATTTTGGGAAATTCTACCCCCAAGGGGATGAAAAGGGTTAAAAACTGTTGTATGGAAAATCTATACCATTAAAGTTACAAATGTCAAACTTGGCAGTTTAATAAGTCATGCAAAACCAAAAATAACTGCATACTTTATTTGTCTAAAAATTAACATTAAGGGGGTGAAAATAAGGGTTGAAATGTTTAAAAACTGCGTGTTTTCTTCCTGCCGGATCAACGCACAGACGAAACTACTGGATCCATAAATGTGAAGTTTGACATAGAGACTCCTGTTGTGACGTAGGGTAGCACTAAGGAAGGATTTTTGGAAATTCGACCCCTAAGGGGGTGAAAAGGGTAAAATACTGTTGTATGTAAAACTGAAACCGTTGAAGTTGTCAATTTCGAACTTGGCTCTTTAGTTACTCATTTAGAAACAAGAATAACTGAATACTCGCTTTTCTTATAATTAACCCTAAAGGGGTGAAAATAAGGGTAGAAGTTTTGTAAAAACAAAGTGTCGGATCAACGCACAGCCGAAACTACTGTAGCTAAAAACTTGAAATTTTACACAGAATTTTCTGTTATGACGTAGGGTAGCACTAAGGAAGGATTTTTGTAAATTCAACCCCTAAGGGGGTGAAAAGTGTAAAATACTGTTGTATGGAAAATCGAAACCTTTGAAGTTGCAGATTTCAAACTTGGCTGTTTAGTTACTCATTTTGCAACAAGAATAACTGCATACTCGCTTTTCTTATAATTAACCCTAAAGGGGTGAAAATAAGGGTAGAAGTTTTGTAAAAACAAAGTGTCGGATCAACGCACAGCCGAAACTACTGTAGCTAAAAACTTGAAATTTTACACAGAATTTTCTGTTATGACGTAGGGTAGCACTAAGGAAGGATTTTTGTAAATTCAACCCCTAAGGGGGTGAAAAGTGTAAAATACTGTTGTATGGAAAATCGAAACCTTTGAAGTTGCAGATTTCAAACTTGGCTGTTTAGTTACTCATTTTGCAACAAGAATAACTGCATACTCGCTTTTCTTATAATTAACCCTATAGAGATGAAAATAATGGTTCAAGGTTTGTAGAACCGAACCGACGGATCAACGCATAGCCGAAACTACTGAAGCTAGAAACTAGAAATTTTACACAGAGGTTCCTATTGTGAGGGAAGGGAGCACTAAGAAAGGATTTTTGAAAATTCAACCCCTAAGAGGGTGAAAAGGGTAAAATATTGTTATATGGAAAATCGAAACCGTTGAAGTTACAGATATCAAACCTGATTCTTTAGTTACTCATCTAAAACCAAAAATAAGTGCCTACTCTGTTTACTTAAATTTAACCCTAAATGAGTAAAATAAGGGTTGAAAGTTTGTATGGAAAACCAAAACTACTGAAGTTATTCCTATGAAAATTTTACTTTTGTCCCTTTCGAACGACTTTTCAATTTAGTTTAAGCGAGAAAATAAATATTCGATAACTAAAATAGGTTTTAAAACTGTATATGAATAAGGCCGTTTATCAATTGATCCGATAATCCAAACTCAGAGTCAGAATTAGAAATAGAATTGTTGCACGTTGATTTTTGTTAAAAGTTTACGTAGAGGTTACAATGGCATAGTTTTAGCGATATAAGGTCTTCATTATCTTAAACACGCAGACGAAGTTGCGGGCAAATGCTAGTCATATATAATGACATTCCTACCAGACACATACTTCGACAAAAAACATCACACAACACTGATTTTTTGAATCGAAGATCACAACACGTCTATGCTGCAAGTAAGCCAATGAGGAATTCTCATGATGTTCGAAGGTAACCTCGTACTAATAGTTTCAGTTAGTCTTTGTCATTAAGTTTGATATATAAAATGAGGATGAAACGTCGCCGCGGGTGAGGCACAATTTTAGACAGCGCGCTAACAAGTGATGATATCTGACGCCGTACCGACAGCAACAAAAATATTAACATATATTTTGAGCTTCGAATTTATCAATTTTCAAGGGCAGTGGGTGAAATGTTATATTGAGATAATTATTTGTGTAATTAGTCAATACTTTGATATTAGTGAATAATATTATTCCCACCCCTGAGCATTGGGCTATGTAAAGCTATTTCGTTTTATAATTTAACCAAAGTCAGTAGAAAATAATAAAAGCGAGTATTGATTGGCCAAAATCGAAAAAATATGTCTATATACCAGTAAAAAAATATCATATATATTTTGTGCTCAATTTAATTTATGCCAACAACATAATATAGGAAAAATGTTGACTACTATCAATGACTGATGTTTAACTCAGAAGTCTCCTCGCAAATAAATAAACCAGTAAGATCTTCAAGAGACCTACTAAAACTGCCTGAAGTTATAAATACCTATTGGTCATGTCATTAGCGGTGGTATAAATACTGGATGTGGCAGTTTGCGCACCGTACCGCACACGGCACAGCGCCCTCGCAGCCTTCTTGAGTGCTAAATTTCCCTCCGGCTACATTTTGTGGTGTGTGTTATGGGATGAAGATGTTATGAAACAGATAGCAACTGTAATATGTGTGGATATAGAGAGAGAAAATAAATCACATCGTTTCCAAACTCTACTAAAGTATAGAAGTCGGAAGATGAAGTTTATTAGTTACCTATTGAATCTTCGCTAAAATAATAATAACAATAAATACACCCAACATTCACATACACAGTCCTGACCCCACACTAAGATCGAGTCTTGTGTTATGGGTATCAGGAAGTACAAGCGACTTTTCGGTTTCACAAACACCCAGACCCGAGATAAATACTTGTGGTTCACACAAACATGTGTCTATGCGGGGATCGAACACGGGGCCTCTCGTTTCACAGCCTGCGTCTAAACAACTGCGCCACGGATGCTGTCAAATCACTGGTCCCACTGATCGAATCGTATATCGTGATTAATTGAGCGACCTATAATGTCATCATAAACATATTTATTCAACAAAAACCCCTTTGGAACGGAGGCCTCCAGAATTGAATTTGGGGAGGATTTTGCCAATGTTCTCCATACTTTGGCAGGTTGGCAAGCGTATGGATCTACTGCCCACTCCAATGTTTCCATAAGCCTGTCCTTCTCCTATGCTATCGCAGAGCCTTATCTGTTAACCAGTAGAAAACTTTGTGAACTCTGATTAATTTCAATATTTCTCCTATGTATGTATGTATGTACTCTTTCGCCATTTGACTTTATTACATAAACTAGAAAGACCTTTGACATAATGGTACCGTTTTAGTGGAAGTTACTATATTCCGTATGTATTTTGACAACGGTTCTACAACAAATTGCATCCTTATCCGCAGCATTTATAGTCATAATTATATTTTAAATGTAATGTTGTACTATTGTTATTTTATTATTTTTTGTTTTGTTAATGTAGTTTCATTTAATTTGTTTTTCATTGTTTAAAGCTGGCTAAAGCTGTGTAACGCCTATCATTAGCATTTTCAAAAATTAAGATTTATAATAATTTATTTAAAAATAAGCGATCTAATGTAATGTGTCGCGTTAATCTGTTAACTTGGGCCAGCGCCTACTCGCTCTTGACACTAAGTAATTCGCAAAAGGAAAATGTTGTCGAATTAGAAAGGGTTGGCGCGGTTAATTGTTATTTGAAACGATAAAATTTTTCTTTTGGATTCAACTCAACTAATCTACTTCACTTAATTGTATCTCTCTAACTAGTTACTCTTTTTACGCTTACCCTTTCATAAGTTGTAAAGCGGGCTGGAATTACAAAGGATTGTGAAAAAAGTTTTAATACTAAGAATATGGCTTTTTATTTTATGCGTGTACCTTGAAGTGACCACGCAACGACTTACTATCAACGGCAATTGATTCAAAGGTGATCATATTGAGCTTGTCTTTGTTTTTCGCTGTTTGGTCGAAACTAACATCCTATAACCAGTATTTTAAGTATATGATATCTATATAGTCCTGACCCCACATTAAGATCAATTAAGTCGTGGGTATCATAAGCTACGTGAGACTTTTTGGTCTTTGAGACTTTGTGGAGACAACTACTTGTGAGCCTCGCAAACATTTGTCTCGTGCGGGTATCGAACCCACGGCCTCTTCACAGCCGGCGTCTAACCAACTGCGCCACGGAGGCTGTCGAACAAAAGTCGCGTGCCGCGTGTCCCATAAGAGTAAGCAGAGACTATGGATCTATATTGCTATATCCAAACGTATCACTTTCACATCCGCTTTCATTAATATCATTATGCTTTCTCGTGTAGGTTATATAATTAAGTTAGTCTTTTAAATCACATGATAAAAATACTGAAATTCTAACCGTCTTTAAATATTTTTTTTTGTAAATTGTCAATGCGCAATCTCTTCAAAGTAAAACTCCATACATTTTTATTTTCCGTTCCCAGATTGTTACTAAACAAGCTAAATTTGCCGGTACTTAGGGGTCTGCGAGGCCCTCGGGGCATTCTTTGTACAAAGGGGATGGCGACTAATGCCATTCCTATTGAAACAAATGTCTATCCGATGTCCTAGTTTCAAACATAATTAACGTATCTTCTGAGGGATTCGTTTTGTATTTTGTCTGGTTTGAAATTAGTTTTCATTAGGTATTCTAGTTTGATATTGAGTACAGAAAGTGTAAAATTAGTTTAGTATAGAAAATGTAGGTTATTGTTTATATGTGTATGATAAAATGATTACAATTCACCTAATGGTAAGTGAGTAATATTATCTACATAAATATATTTGCTGATTGGGATATATTTATTAAATTTTATTATATTTTATATTGATATTGAATTTTTCTATTCATTATCAGCCTGGAGTCAGGAATTTGTGCTCGATATGGCGACAGGCTCGCCCCCTATCACATCATGGGACGCAACATACAAGGCGAAATGTGGGTGTCCTGGTGGCGCCTCTGCCTACACCGTTTGGGATAAAGGCGTGAGTTTATGTATAATCAATATAAATAATATTGTCTAGCTACAAACTGGGTCGATGACCTGTCGAAGGTCGTATAAGTTCATTGGTTATAGGCTTTCAATGGGTCAGTGTGCTTATCTTTAGGCGAGGCCGAGGATCAATAGTAGTTTTATTCGTTTTTCCCCGCGTCAATAACAATACGATCAATACCTTGTCGTAAGGATGGTGATAGTAATGATTATGTAGGTATATGATGAATGTCAAAGCTTTCATGCATTTTCTCTTCACAATAGTTTGTCTTATTTGTTTAGTGTCTATAAGGTATAATATTTACACCATAAACTGTAAGATGTTCGGCTCGGTTCATAGGTCGGTACACGCTTCAGTTTGAAAAAATCTCGTATGAATTGCCTAGGGCTGGTTTCTCCTATATTTTTTGGGGTGGAAATAAGTTCTCTGGATTTTAATATTCTGCCTAACCCTTCTGGATTACAGGCTAATGCTTGTACTTTTTAGTACAAAGTAATATACTAAACAGATGCAATAGATTATGCAAAAGCGTTTCGTATGTGAAGCATTAAAATGTAAGTTTATTATGCAGTGTTCTCGTGAGAAACTAGTATTACTGCTGTGACCTGGATTATCCGTATGTTACTAGATATAAATATGTGTTTGTGAAGATGTAATGTAATGAATAAAATTTAATGTTTTTTTTAAGTTATAAGGGGAAAACGAGCATACGGTTCGTCTAATGGCAAGTGATCACCGCAGCTCATGAACATGAATTAGCATGAATCAGGCTCGTCCACGGCGGTATCACT
Source organism: Deilephila porcellus (assembly GCA_905220455.2). Taxonomy (NCBI): domain Eukaryota; kingdom Metazoa; phylum Arthropoda; class Insecta; order Lepidoptera; family Sphingidae; genus Deilephila; species Deilephila porcellus. The sequence goes on along the minus strand of LR999986.1, from coordinate 1,069,777 downwards.
GTCTCATAGGAACTCGACGTGAAGCCACACCTTTGCGGTCGCGTTTTTTCGGCGAGTGAGATTGCCTGAGGCCCAATGCCTCTATCTCTTCCCATCCTTTTTCCTTCCTGCTCTCCTCCTGATTTGATGGGCTGGCAACACATCCATGATCCAAGCGTTGTGGGTTTTCACGGGCAGCAGTAACCACTTACCATCAGGCGACTTGTTTGATCGTTTGCCGGACTTATTAAGTTAGAAACTTTGTCGTTCAAATAAAAAGTCGAAATATACCGGGTATATCAAGACTGCGACCGAAAACGAAGTCAGGTGTTAGTTTCAGTGGTTACAAACACGATGCAAATAAAAATTTCGTCAAAACAGTGACAGACATTTTTTTAGAATTATTAAAAAATCATTGTATTTGGGTGGTAAATACCTAGTTTTTGCGAAAATAATAATTTAAATCCTTACGTACCATTGAATGTTCAAAATAAAGAGGTCTACATCATTATTATAGGAAAACTATGTATTTATCACCCAAATACGACGATAAGTAAAAAATTACATTGCGAAATTTTTACTTGCATTGTGTCTGATGTCACTAATACTACCACCTACCTGGCTTCGTTTTCGGTCGCGGTCTTGATATACCCTGTATATAATAATCTTTTTTATGACATTAATATACATATTATATACTTAATACATATGTTACTACAATCAGATACTCCATATCAGTATGTAATATTTAACGTCTGATGTACCAGGAGAGCATAAGTTACTGAGTAATGCACCGAGCAGGTGGGACTGGCGCACTTCCAACAGTTACGCCAGTTTACATCTACTTAACATTTTATTGCTATTGCTTAGACCTAGTTTTTAACTATTCGCTATTGTACTAAGTGGGGATATTATATTTTTATGCGGGAATGAAAATTACGTCCATAATTGACACGCCTGTATCCCATAGGGGTAGGCAGAGACTATGGAGAGACTTTGCTCGATCCTGACATATTACTTTCGCTTCATCCACTTCATCCACACTTCATGCATTCTCGTCGGTTCAGGGTACTTTTGCCCTGTCCCTTCTAGAGGGTATCAGCGATTTGGATGGTGTAGGTTCGATGAGGTGATATTCGATTTTAAATACACAATGGGAAGAAAATAATAATCGATCCCTAACCCAATCTAAGGATTGAGAGACATACACACATAAACTCAGGCCTATGTCTCATTTAGGTGGAGACTATAGAGCATCTGTTCTACGGTCTACTGACACCGGGTTGATAATTCATAGAAAAATCCAATATTACCAACCCGGGATTCGAATCCGAGACCTCAGCGTTGTTACCTTATCGTAGTACAACTACGCCACCAAGGTCGTCAAAAATATTTTAAAATATTCTAAAAATAAACTAATATAATAAGGTGTGCTGATGTTTTAACCAGATTAGTCTATTTTGGGGACGATCAAGATTGCTAATTAATTTCGATAGTGTCGATCGGCGAGAGATTATAACCTCAATGTAATAGTTGCCTCAGTATTGATTATTGTTTATATCGAAAGGTTACGTTATACACAATCGTTAGAGGGTAGAATTTTCAAATCCGTTTAGTAAAAAGGTTAGGTTATATTGACCATACTTTGTGTACTGGTAAATAATAAATACACCCAACAGTCACAGCTGTGAGACAAGTGGACACGACAATTTTCACTATCTTGGTAATATTACCTTAATAGTTTAATATTATCTTGGTAATTTTCACTATTTGACTGCCTCGGTGGCGTAGTTGTATTACGGTACGGTTACAAAGCTGAGGTCTCGGGTTCGAGTCCTGGGTCGGGCAAAGTGATATTGGATTTTTCTATTCATTATCAGACCGGTGTCAGGAATTTGTGCCCGATATGGCGATAGGCTCGCTCCCTATCACATCGTGGGACGGAACATAGAAGGCGAAATGTGGGTGCCCTGGTGGCGCGTCTGCCTACCCCTTTGAGGATAAAGGCGTGAGTTTATGTATGTATGTATGTTAGTAATATATAGAGATTGTATGGTAAGTTAGAAAGAAAGCGTTGCTTCCATTTTGGCTTAAGATATTTATTTATTTTAGTCTTTATTGTACTCAACAATGAAACACAATATACAGAAATAACAAAAAAATAAAAGTACAAGTGGCGGTCTTATCGCTCTAGGCAATGTCTTACAGACAACCATGGGATGGATTTAAGAGAAGGAGAAAGAGAGGGCATTGTAGAGATAATATAAGAGCAGAATAAGTGTTTATATTTCTTATTTATTTTGTTATCAATAATTACTCCCATCACTATCAATTTACATAAATGTCAAAGTTGTTTAATACTTCGTTACGTATTCAATAGAAATTTTCATAATCAATTTTAGTAGACGTGAAAGAAAATATTGTCTCAATGTTGTGGCTCGGGAAACTTGTAAAATATTCAGAAGATTCGATTTTGTTTTAACGGTACTGCTACGTTTTTGTTACTACTTGGATTATGAAGCCATATTATACGACTTAAAAATTAGGTGGAGTCTCGATAGTTGATCACAGGATCTTCGAATCTATCTGGGTAGCGACCACCGTATTGGTTTGAGGCAAACCCTTCATAGAGATCCACGCTAATGCATCACGTTTCGAATTAAGCCTATGAATATGCGATTACTAGCATGCCGGCATAACAATCTCTCTGTATACTGTGTTATGATTGTACTGCTCTTACCATCAGGGGCATTATGCTTGTTATGCCAAGCTATTTAAAAAAAAGGTTGTACTTACATACAATTTTGAAGAACACATCGATTTTCACATCCTGGCACAAATCAATTGCTCTGTAAAAAAAAAAAGAAAAAAATATAATAAATATATTTCAAAAAAAGAACGCCATGCCATGACATAAATTGCATTATAATCGTCGCACAAAACAAATGGCGACGGCCAATGAGCGTGTTCCAAAATCAGCTGTTAAGGAAATCGCGTGCCGCCGCATTGCGACGTGCGATCGATACCGGCCGCGGCGAATAGGACGCGACCGCCGGCCGCTTTCTTACTACTAACCCGCCTTCGCAAATCGGCCGGGTTATGTGTGGAGCGGAATTTAAATTCGGCTGTTTTCGAACGCCGAGGCCCGCGCTCTTTGATTGGGTGCTTTTATACGCTATGATTGTTTAATCAGCCATTTTTATGTTGGAATGGAAATTATGGCAAGTTTTTGTGTAATATGGGGCAGCTTTATTTATGGTTTAAAATTAAAATCTTTAAGAGAATTATTGTGATTATTATAAATCTTTTCAAATAAATAGAAATATATCGCAAAATTATATTTTTATGAATATACCTACAGATATTTTTAAGATTTTATCATACTTATTGGTTAAATAATTATTAAGTACTTTTTTTGCTTAAATTTAATGCTTAATACATGTGACATCGATGGTCCCCTTGGGGTAGGTTCTGGAATGCTCGGAAGTTCGGGACCCCAAAGCAGGAATCCCCGCCTAAAGGCATGGAGTAGGTAGCTAGGACATTGGGACATAATCGATAATGACTTTTAGATGTTCATTCTACGGATAATTTGGGATATAAAGAGATTAATGGTTTTTTGAAGTGCCTTATCTCAACAGATAAAAAACGTGGAACTTTCTAGGCAATAAATATTCGAGATTACTTCAACATTACGAGACTGAAAATTCGTCCTTTGCGATGGCTTTTGTTCTAAATTATGGGTAACATAATTTCTTACGTATTAAAATCTGTCATTATGAACATTGTTTTACAGATTTCGTGAAATAATTGGCTATGAAACGAGAGGCCGTGGGATCGACCACTGCAAACGACGTATTTTTTGTGATCCAAAAATAATTATTTTTTGGGTTTGAGTGTTGGGACTTGTAATGCGGGTCAGAACTATGTGACTTCATAGTAATCACTGTCGATCCTTTATAAAACTATGTGTTGGCTGGAAATAACATATCACTACAAATTATTATTTTATTTCATTAGCCATCGCATCGATCGTTCTAGGAATCCTAGGCTAGATAATAATAGGCTAATAATAGCTAGATCATTTTTCTAACGATACGCTAATGACGATATACGCTAATAGCAATTGCTGTCAAAAACAAAGCAGGTCATATGCATTTTAGCGACTCCTTGGTGCCAGAATAAAAAACAACGTCTTCATAGGGAAAATACGTGACCACAAAATTTACTCGGTCCGTGGACGAAACCCGAAACCTTTCATTACCTTCGCTTCTCCGCGCTACGGAGCTCAAAACCACAATCCAACACTTGCTTCACGAGAAATATCTTGAAATCCTTTGATATATTTACCAGAATTAAAACACCTTTCGCATTAGCATATTCCTCCCATTATGTTACACGTGCTGCAAAGCGGCTCTGGATATCTCGAGTTTACGACAAATATACTAACTTAAACTGATGTCATTATATGTATGTATATATTATAAGTTTATGTTTATGTAAAACACCCAGACCCGAAATAAATACTTGTGGTTACACACAAATATTTGTCTCGGTGCGAGAATCGAACCTGCGGTCTCTCCTTTATCAGCCGGTGTCTACTGCGCCACGGAGGCTGTCAAATTATAGAAACATTTTTTTTTCAATTATAAGTCCTCTTATTACAAGGCGAAATGTGGGTGTCCTGGTGGCGCCTTTGCCTACTCCTTCTGGGATAAAGGCGTGAGTTTATGTATGTATGTAAGTCCTTTTATTATCCACTTAGTCGTATTTCGCCATTGTAACAGAGCCTAACACAAGTCAACAATACCCAGTATCGGAGTTTCTTGCCCAAGTAGTTGGAGACAGCGGAGCAGCACCACACGCCTTCAAACCTGTCAGCGACATGTTGACCAATAAAAAATATTAAACCGCGCCACGATTGAGGTCGCAAACCATTCCGTTACTAAGGGTTGCGTTCTCACTGCTGCGTGGATTTCAGTTTGTCTCTAAATAAAATTAGCAATTATGTTTTATTTTTGGTTATATCTTTTGTTATTTTGTATGCTAGCTTCATCAAAATAAAAATTAATATACTTAACTCAAACAACTAAAATCAATTTACTATGTATGGAGACCAAAGTTAATTTATATATTTTGATGAAGTTAATAGCCTCTAGAAGTAATGCAGGATTTTAACCAAATAAGTATGTCGATTAACCATTTTTTAAAGGATTTTATTTAGTGAATCAGATTTAGTGAAAAAAAAATGATAATAAACGATGTACGTAATGTACTAAAACAAAAAAAATAATTCAGTAGGTTGTAGGCAGCAGATAGATTAGCCAAAAAAATACGGCATAGATCAGTCAAAAAATAATAAAACCCGAGGGCGTATCGTAACCGCAGTAAATATGTAAATACTAAGTATATATATTTCAATAATTTCTACGAATATCAATATTGCGGACCAGCAGCACAGTTGAAGCTTGACGTCGTCATCGGAGTCTCGATAACGAATGAAAATTACACAACTGGCTGGCTTACATTCCCTGAAATTATCACAAAACTGGAAATAACGACAACCGACATGATTTCCAAACATAGGTCTCATGATGATTTGGACCTCACACTTTGACTTCCAGATGCCAGTGGTCCTAGAAACATACTTTAGTCACAATGAAGGTTTCTATATTTTCTATTTATTTACACGATGTGATGGGAGGCGAGTCTGTCGCCATATCGGGCATAAATTCCTGACTCCGCGCCGCTCTGATAATGAATAGAAAAATGCCCAACCCGGGACTCGAACCCGAGACCCAAGCTTTGCAATCATACCGTACTACAACTGCGCAACCGAAGCAGGAAAGGTTTCCAAAATTTAATCAAATCCATTAATAACAACTCGTTACGCTAACAAATGGTAGAGATTCATTTATCCGGACACTTTCAGGTCAACGTGACGCGTATTATTCATTGTATCTGGTGCTCGTACAATATAGCGTCTTTCAACTGAGCGATAGCCTTTTATTCGAGGGAATGATAAAATGAGCGTGACGCTCGTCTGATGGTCGTCACGCCTGCGTATAGAGAAGACCAACAATATATTGGAAATATAGGGTATCTCAAGACCGCGACCGAAAACGAAGCCAGGTGGTATTATTAGTGACTTCAAACACAACGAAACTAAAAACTTCGCAAAAAAAATTGACATCCCTTTTTTGAATATTTTTATTGACCATCGTATTCGGGTGATAAATACAAAATTTTACTAAAATAATAATGTACACCTGTTTATTTTTAAAGACACAATTGTAAGCAAAGGTTTAAATTTCAATTTTGGCAAAACTAGGTGTTTACCACCCAAACACGACTATGTTTACAACATTGCGAAATTTTTCATTTTATTGTGTCTGTTACCACTAAAACTACCACCTGGCTTAGTTTTTGGTCTTGATATACCGGTATACTTATTACCGCCTTGGTGGCACAGTTCTACTATGGAATGATTACAAAGCCGAGGTCTCGAGTATGAATCCCAGGTCGGGCAAAGTGATATTGGATTTTTCTATTCAGTTTCAGCCCGGAGTCAAATTAGTGCCCGATATGGCGATAGGCTCGCCCCCTATCAAATCGTGGGACGGAAAATACAAGGCGAATTGTCGGTGTCCAAGTTACACTTCTGCCTACCCCTTGTGGGAAAAAGGCGTGAGTTTTTGTGTGTTTGGTATTATGAATTGCATGGTAGTGACTTGTGCTCCTAACGTAATATTTTAGATGGTAAGTTTCATGATAATTCTTTATTTCACTGGTGACAATGTCCTTCAAATAAGAACACAATATTGCTTTCGCACTGATGCTTAGCCGCAGAATTGATGAAGTGATGGTAGGTACTAAAGTGATGATTAAATATAATATGCTTACGAAGGTCGTAAAGCTACGAGCGAAATCATCGAGAAACATCAATAAATAAGTACCCTTGACGCTACACTCAGATCGAGTCTTGTGTCGTGGGTATCAGACACTACGAGAAATTTTTCGTTCGCACAAACACCAACACCCGAAACAATTACTTAAGTATCGTACAAACATTAGTCTTGATAGTCTTTATGAGGCCTCCGCGCTCCGAACCCACGGCCTCTTGTTTCACACCGAAGCACTACGAAAACTGTCAATACTGTTTTTTCTTGAGCTAGCACAGCTTCCAACTTGCCTCAAAACCAGCGCTGCGTTATAATTCCGATGATAATTCAGCAATAACGCTGAGATGGCATGGATGACACATTTGTGAAATTATGTATTTCCATAAATACGTATTTTTTAGAATAATTTCTCTTTGTTATTGTCTCTGGATTTTTTATTCTTCTTTTTGTACTTGTGCTTTATGTGTTGTATTGTAATTGTGACAATAAGAAATGTTTTCTTTCTTTCAAAATAATATAGAGAGAAGAAGAATCGAGCTGCCTTCGAGATCTTATGGTACGAGGCGTGGGGACATTAGATAACTCTTCAGCCCTAATAGTTGCTGAAGGCGATTTTTTCGACAGGTCCTGTGGAGGATAGATGGTTGCGAGGCGTTAACGGGTTTCGGGACTTGAAGAGGGTAGGTCAAGGTTTTTGGGGTTTGCTGACGTTGAAAATACGGGTGTTTGTTTTGTTGCTGAGTATATTTAAGAACTTGGGGTTTGTAGGTTGGAAAACCTTTGGTGGATTTTTTCAATTCAATATGACTTCAATTATCTGGAAGCAAACTTTTTGATAACATTAAATCTTACATATTATTTACATAAACTCTAGCCTTTATCCGAGAAGGGTAGACAGAGGCGTCACCAAGACACCTACATTTCGCCTTGTATGTTCCGCTCCACAATGTTACAGGGGGCGAGCCTATCGCCATATCGGGCACAAATTCTGACTCCGGATTGATATAGAATATAAGAGAAAAATTGAAATGCCGGCAACGAGTCCATGATCCTAGCGTAGTTACTTTTTAGCTCACTAAAACTGTTACATAAAAATGTACACTGTACACTACAAAAATAACAGTTTTATGCAAATATGAAAGTGTAGAGCATAATTATTAAGAGCAACACACCGCGGCTAAGCGACTCGTGATGAAAATTTCGATGTTACTACGTGGAGAGCGCGCTTTCATCGGATAAGCAAAATATGCGTTTTAATTGACGCCACCACGCACCACGTATCATTGAGCAGCGCAATGGGGACAACGTTCACGCCAATTAGCGGGGAGGTAGGTAGATAACTAACTGCTTGGGTACGAAGTTTTCATATAAGATAGAGGAAATTGGTCTTATTGTTAGTGTTTTGAAATTTCTGGCATCAGTAGAAATTAGTGTTTAAAATTAGAATGACGAGAAAAGTATGTCTTTGACGGTGAGCTTCACGTAGTTTTATATAGAAGCAAAACCAATCAAGAATTATTATTATTAAGGAATGTATGGTACTGCATTGTTCGTCACCCCGTTACATTAAAAATAAAGTGTTGTTTTATAGTATATAGTAGCCATTGTTTAATACTTTTATGTCCTTCTGGAAAATAAGAGCTCTTACAACAGACACGTTTAATACAATAGTTTCAAATGAGAAAAGAGGTCATCAGTGCCCCTAGCCGGAACATTTTGCAGTATCGTAATAGAATAGTAATAGTAAAATTTTGTATGGGAATTTAAACAGCGCCATTGTGAGCGTATTTGGAACTAAAATTTCACAGCGGGAAACGTTTACTTTACTATACGAGAATTACTATACGATACTTCAAAATGTTCCGGCTAGGGGCACTGATGGTAAGGGATCACTGCCACGGGCCACCCATGAACATCCACAATGCTTGGATCATAGATGTGTAACAAGCCCATCAAATTGCGAAGGGAGAAAGGAAAAAGGATGGGAGAAGAAAAAGGGTATTAGGTATCTGGCAATCTTACTCACCGAACGAAACGTAGCGTGGGACGTCATCTGGCCAGTAGCCTTAGCACGAAAAACTATCGAATTCGTAACGTAACCAGAGTACGACGGTAGTCCGTAGCACGAAGCACATTCCGTCGTTTATATAATTCGAGTTTTGTTTACGTTACTTCTCGACTACGATACGAAAGTAAGATAAAATCATTCGTGCTCGCAAAATTAGTTCCTTTTACGCACGATAGAGGCGCTGAAGAAATCTCATACAAAATTTCTCGATTACGATACGAATACTTATTCGATAGCCGTTCGTGCTAGGGCCACAGATCGCGGGACGACTTGCACAAGAGGGCCGGCAGCGACTGGATGCGTAAAGCAGCAGACCGGGCTCTGTGTCGTACCGCGGGGGAGGCCTATGTCCAGCAGTGGACTGCAACGGGCTGATGATGATGAACGAAACGCGGCAGGCAAGCTGTGACTTCATGTCGATCTCTTGTGAGACACTGGTATTGCCTTGGACGAGCTTGCCTATAACAGGACCCAGTACAGGACCCATTCATGCTGAGTCCTGACTGACAACAACATGGCGTACCACAACAGGCAGACATTAATTCGTAGATAGATTTGGAATAATAGGTACAACTCTACTGGGTGATAAGAGTAGGTTTCTATCCTTTTTTCTTCTTTCTTTCTATGTAATAACGTTTTCATTTGTAGCAGAGATTTATATGAAAGTAACTGGAAGTTTTAAAAACAATTTATTACCGATTAGTGCTTATGTTACCGACGTTATATATTAAGTAGCCGCATCGCGTAATATATCACAATTAATTTTTCACAAGGCTATAAAGACTGTCTGAACTCGGAGAATCGCCGAGCGTACACAGTGTTATTTTAGTTTCATAACTGTTTTATCGCCTTATTAGTCTAGTAGTGGCATGAATAGGTGAACCGTGAGGTTCTGAGTTCGATTTTAAGTTTTATTTCCGTCAGTGTGTAGCCCGGGAGTATGAACAATTTGTGCCTGGTATGACGATGGTTGAACCCGACTCTGACTTTTCGGAGTTATGTGTGTATTGATAGTCAATCACCACGCACTTTAACGGTGAAGGAAAACATCGTGAGGAAACCTACATACCGTAGCGATTTTAAAGAATTTCTACGGTATGTAAGTCCGCCAACCCTCACTAGGCCAGCGTGGTGGACTATATGGCCTAACCACTCTCAATCGATTCTCTCGATTGTAGAGTAGGCCCGTGCCCTGCAGTGGGACGTATATGGGCTGATATAGATATAGATAGATGACGATGGTTTAGTTGTCTTGTTGTGAGCATCACTCCTTCTTATTATCAGGACCAACAATATTTAAAAGTTATAGCTACAAAGCACTTGATATTCAAAATTTTTGCTCTGGGGGAATCGAACAGCTTTACGTTTGACAGCCGGCTCCTCTGCAGCTGCGCCACTGAGGTTCCCAGTAATATAATTTAAAATGTCGGTTAGATTGATTCACTTACTTATGGTACTGGTCTAGGTCTCTCATATTATGTGAGAGGCCGCATGGGTAGGTCCACCGCTGTAAGTGTAAATGCACTGTTGTGTTCCGGTTTGAAGGACATTGTAGCCAGAGTAACTACTGGACATAATGAGCCTTAACATCTTATGTCTCAGGATGGCGAGCGAAGTGAAATGCTAAGCATTGATTTGTAATTCATGGTGTCGTTTGGTTTTGCTACTGTCCATGAGTGTTCATATCGCTTACCATCAGGCGAATGGCGTGCTCGTCTCGCCAATCATTGCAATAAAAAATCTATTTTTTTCCTATCCAGCAAAATAATACCATCTGACGACAAAGTAATTCCTTCAATATTAATGATAATATCAACCTCATACTTCACTAATAAGGCTCTCCGAAGTAAGATAGGTAACGAAATTACCTAATTAGACCTATGGTCCCGGACTTGGCGTGGGTCCAAACTATCCCACGCTGACATCTGACCTATAAACACCGAGTAACTGGCTTTTAGTAGATCAACATCCATAACATTATGAAAAATATGCTGCGTCATTTGTTCAGGAACTGTGTGGGTTTTTGTATGTTCTGTGATTGATGATGCGGTTTTTAATTTTAGTTTGTACATTATTGTACGTTTGTACGTTTGTACATTACATTATGTTATGTCCTTCACACAAAATAATTGAAAAAAAACTTTATGAAAAAAATAATAATACATACATACATAAACTAACGCCTTTTTCCCGGAAGGGGTAGGCAGAAGTGCTACCAGAACACCCACTTTTCGCCTTGTATGTTCCGTCCCATGATATGATAGGGGGCGAGCCTATCGCCATATCGGGCACAAATTCCTGACTCCGGGCTGATAATGAATAGAAAAACCCAATATCAGTTTGTCCGACCTGGAATTCGAACCCGAGACCTCAGCTTTGTAGTCGTACCGTAATACAACTACGCCACCGAGGCAGTGAATTACTACCTTAAATAAATAATTAATAATACACCCAACAGTCACATACATAGTCCTGACCCCACATTAAGATCAACTAAATTGCAGACACTTTATCATGTTATTTACTATGTTTTATTAGCAAGTAAAACCACGGCGAAAGTTATATCCAACCACATAACAGTTTAAACTACGGAATTCAGTGGCGCGGCGTCATCGGCGATTTAAATTAAAACTGGCAACAGGCAATTAGCTGTGATGAGTAACTGCCGATGTACTACTGGATGAATGTTAATAAAGATGGTGGGTTTTAGGTGCTCATGGGTATTTATTGACCCTAAAAATTATCTGAAGGTTTTTATAAGGAAAAGAGCGATTTGACAAAAACCTTTTGACATTTTGTGCAGTGTCTACAAGGTGAATGGTAGCAGTGGATTTTCTGTAGCTGAAATGATTGATACATAGCAGTGTCAATGAAAATAAGGAATAAGAGACATTCTAAATTTTAGAGGAATCCATTGCAATGTTATTAGTATAAATTTAATATCAGCTTATACGTAATTTATAGGTTGAAGCTCTTCGGGGCTCTACGAGGAGTTTGTGCCATTCATTTTATAGGATTTAAGTGGTAATATCTAGACATTTCAACACAGTCATTCCCTAAAGGCTTCCTAAATGACCTTCTAGGAGTGGCTTTCATCCCGCCGGCGATCTTTATCATCACATCTACACCAGTTTATATGTAACTAGATCCTTGATATAAAAATATCCAGAAAACGAAAGGCCGAATTACATAGATAATGGAGTGAGGTAATAGCTGATACAATGCAGATAATCGCGTTATCTTGTTTGTAGTGTGATGCATTCTGCTCGTAATGATAGCATGAGTCCACGATAAAAATATATTGCAATATCTCTATACCCCCGTATAGAAGTTCTGGCAGTTTTCATCTTTTTTTCTGATCTAGTTTTATAACTGCCTCGGTGGCGTAGTTGTACTACGGTACGACTACAAAGCTGAGGTCTCGGGTTCGGACCCCGGGTCGGGCAAAACGATATTGGGTTTTTCTATTCATTACCAAACACGGGTTTGCACCAATCTCGAATCGAAAATTGGAACGAGATTTGCGCAGTAATTTGTCCACACACACACTACAATATACTTGTGCAAAATCAGTCTTGCACAGTTATATCGTTACATAATATCATACATAAATTATATATTATTACATCGGTATATTTTGGCAGCATTAATAATAAAGATGGACTTGGGATGAAGGTGGCATGGTGGTTGATTGTTAGATCTGTCATTTGATAACACTACTCGATCATTATTTAGCAACGTTTTGACGATTTTGAAAATACCATTGTTTATTTTTGTAGATTGTACTCAAGGTCAAATTATTTCACGTCCAGACAAGTTATTGACCTAAACTAATTTTAAATACTAATTAGCGCGCACCGGGATTAGAACCTACGCCTCCACGCAGTCAGGCTTATCCGCTAAACCGCGGTAGTTACCTACTTGATCCGATTAACTTCTAACCGTAACGCCAGACGGAAAATGTCGATTTTTAAAGCCTAATTTAACATAGAAAATTGTTCTGTGGTTCTCATTTAACTATTACATTTAAGTTATACTAGTCCACACTCTCTCTCATTCTTTTTCTCTTTAAGTACAGGAAATCCACTATAGAACATAAGCCTCCTTTACGAACTACCACAACAACCTGTTGGAAGCTGCCTGCATCCAGAGACTTCCTGAAACTCGAAATATGTAATAATACTGCTAGTGTGAGGTTACCTTTTGTTGTTCATTTTGGAGTCGAAAATTCTTCAAAAATTCAAAGTGCCGAACAAAGTACTGATGGAAAATCAAAGTGTGATATTTTCTTGTCGCGGCCTCCCTTTAGGAAGGAAGCCTTAGGAGCTTTGGAGAAAAAATAAGAGTGGTTGTAAATATTTGCCTGAATAAATAAAACAAACAATAAATAATACAAATAAAATTAGAAAATTATGATTTTTAAAACCTTATTTGGTTATCGAATGTTTTGTCTTCTTCACTCAAACTGAATTCAAAAGCCGTTGAAATAAATATAAGGAAATCTAAGAAACCATTATCAAAAGTCGTTGGGAAGGGACCAAAACATTCGATAACTGAAATACGTTTTAAAACTGTTATGAAAAAAGCCGCAATATATAAAAAGTATATAAAATACACAAAATATATATAGAATCAATCTGATAAAATGATCTAATGCTTACTATAGTTGATATTATATTTTGAATTTTCTTTGGAATTGCCTTGCCATAAGGGTTATTTAATTGCCCATGTGATGAATAAACTTATTGCATTTAAAAAAACTAATAATGCCTTGCTGTAAAAATATAAATAAATCTTAATGGTATTTGGTTGAGAAAACGTGAGAACAATAACATTAATCAAGGTGACAACTTTTCGCGTTATTGGTTCAATGGCAATGTTTTGACTGAGCACTGTGATGTCTTGGGTCCGATTCACAGGCACCGGCATTTCAGTTTTTGATTTTTATTGGAATCCACATTTTGTGGAATCTGACTCTTTTCAGTTTTTTTTTATTTTCTCATGGTATCGAAGCCAAAATAAAAACCAAATAGGAATTACATACATCTGAAAAAATCTAAGCTATTAACAATCATTTTCAGCTAATAAACGCAATAGAAAAAATATTTATCTAACGAGGGAAGTTGTTAAAACAATTTGATTCACGTCCACAAAGGTGTTTGCAATTCCATCGCTATTGTGAGCAATTCTTCCAACATTACTTATCCGTTTCGTCATTCTAAAAGTAAACTTGCACTTGAAAATTACGAGATTTGCTCAACTGTTAGAAACTTGTGCGTAAGATGTAACACCATTACAGCTTGACGGATTCTTATCGGAATTCCTTCATAGATTTAGAAGATGTGGAGTGAGGTTGTATAATGTTTAGCTGTGTTATTCAACACTGGAATATGAAATCTTACGTTTTAAATTCACATGCATATCCTATTGTTTTTTCTTCCTTTTCCTTCCATTTCAGGAGGCCGGCAAAGCCTCTAAGATCCAAGGTGTGTGGCCCAAGGGACCACGTGTGCCAAGTTTAAGGATGGTGGTATTTCATCATTAACCATCAGATGAGCCGTTTGCTCGTGTGCTGGACTTGTACAATCAAAAAAGGATCGCTTAGCAAGTAATGATTGACAAGATTTAGGAGTAATCAAATAAGATGATTAAAGAAATTAGCCGGTAGGAAATCCAAGTATAGTGGGAACGTCATGCGATCGGGATGACATGGTTATTGATTGTAAGCATGGTGGCGTTGGAACAGCTGAGGCAAGCCCGAGGTTATTTCACCGGTGTGTCGGTGTGTTTAGACGCAATGCAGATCACGTGTGCGCTGGGACAGCTCGCCAGCCTTTTGTATACGCCCTTAACGTCTTCCCTCCCGGTCTGGCGCGGTGGCGGGACAGCCGGGGAGAAAGGGAGGGTGCGAAGGGGTTGGCGGCGGCGGGTCGGCGTCTGCGTGTCGCGTGCGGCGCGCGGTCGATGCCGGAGCGGTGCGCGCGCCTGGCCGCCGGCCGCCGAGCACTAAGAATTCATTCCGAGCGGAGTTCTCCTGCCGAGCGGTCGATTGCAACGCTTGCACTGGCCGAACCGTCGGCAGTCGCGCCGGCGCCGCCGTCGGCGATGGACCACGACGAGGACAGGTCCTTGTCCCTCGGGACGGAGGTGTCCACCTCCGTGCCCCCGCCGAGTCCTCTCACGGGATGTTACTTGCTCGCGGTGATAGGCGAGCCCCACACTCAAGAGCACAAGGAGATTATTCTGCAGCGTCTTGTCAAAGGTAAGGCAGTAGAGATATTCCCCGGCTGCGGCTGTCAGCGTGACAGCTGTCAGGGCGGCTGGCCGGCTCGCGCCTGGCTATTGTTGGAATTAGAAACGGTGTTTGTGATTTTTTTGCGGCACAACACGCGCTTTCTCCATTGATACTATCGATCCAAAGTAATGTTTGTTTCGTGTTGGAGCACGTTCACTTGCCCAAACTCAATTGTTGTTTAATTGCTTATTTGAGTGTTTGTCGTATTTTTGTTGTATGTCGAAAACGCCGGCTTATGTAGGTCATCGATTGTACGTAATTAAATTAGGAGAAATATAGTGTCCGATACGTTATTCTCACGACAAGGTTCGACAGGCGGCTGTGTTGCGTATTTTCGTGTTTTTTTTTGTTATTTGTCAAATTGCCGTCGATGTTGCGGCGAGTTCGATAGCGTTGGTGTCAAAATGGGGTCATTTGGGCCATAATGCGGTGTACTGCGTTGTCCTTTCCCGTTACGTCATCCTGTTTGTCATAGTGTTAATGGCCGAAAGAAGGATTGCGGCAATGCGTCCTTCTTACATAAGTTTGCAAAATCCGCATAAATATTTACCGTAAACCATAATATTTACAGACACAATCAACATATTTTTTATGTTCATGACGCATCTCCTGTGGTAGACAGAGGTGACCCATGACGTCATCCTTTTTACTCCGAGGAAGTCTTTCGTCTATATCGAAAATCAGTAATCAATATAAATTATAAATAATGACGAAAATATTTTCTTATAAAAGTACTTGAATAGATAGAACAGGATATCCAGGACATCTATTGCGTAATAGCATTAATTTTAGAGATGTAAAAATTAGAAATATAAGATTTACCATCGTTTTAACTAAATAACTGTAATGCGGAAAAAACAAAAAATAACTTGAGGGAACTAAGTCATCAGCAAACAATAGGATATAAACATTCTAGGTTATATATTTTAGTTAAAGGTCTAGAATTTGAATAATCTAGATTCTAGACAAAAGATTAAAAACTTGGGTGTTTTTGAATGTTATTTGTTATGTCACTTTCCGTCGGCATCCGGTCATCCGCATTGGGGAAGTGTCCTGACAAAGTATTACAACTCCTATTATTAAACAAATAGGAAACAAAATTGCATAACTATGCAGTAGCTAAAATCATAATTTTTTTAAACAAAAATAAACCCGATCAAAATTATGCCAATTATAACTTTACTACGAAGAAAGATACTTTAATTACAATTATTATTTACTATTACAACCTTCAGAATACCAATGACACAATATAAAAATATAAATGCAATCAATAATATCGATTTTTATTCACATTTATGTATAATATTTTCGCATTGATTACCATAACATATAACACAAACATCAACCATATATTTATCAATAATATAAACATTACAACACATCAATACTATATTTATTTCTATAATTTTTTATGGTAAATTTAATTCTATTTTACCATCACAAATAAACAGGAACACAAACAAATATTGCATTTAATGGGGAAGGGGAACCGCAAAGATATTTATCTCCTCAATAAAAAATATTGAAGGTCATATATGTCAAAGATATTACATAACATTTGATAAACAAAGGGGACGAAAGGTCAACATAGTGACAACCCTATTTTGGTCCTTCGAGCCTTTAACACGATATTAGGGTATAAACTGAACATACATTAATAAATTATAACGAATATTATTAAACTATTATTTACTAGAAAATATTTTAAAGGATAATAATGAATTAATTATGTATTGAATGAGAGAAAAAGCATTAATAGTCGGCATGGAAAACGAATTGAAATAGCTCATTTACTTATTTTAAATATTAAAGTACTCAAAAAATAATCCATTAATACCACAAGAGATAGCAAACATATTCTCGTCTGGAATCCAAATTCATCTATAATATATTTTTCATTACTGATTCTTATCCAATCTAATGACTGAAATCCCAACTTCTTATACTTTTTATATAATTATAATTTACAAAGGTAAAAAAACAATATTGCATATTGCAATCTATTATACTGTTCTTATCTTAATTTAATACAAGTTTATCTAATTAAAACATGCGTTATGCGTTGATCAATGATGTATTAAAGTTTTCAATAACTTTCCCAATTGTATTAATACGTTATTTGTACCGGCATTCATTTTCATTTCCGATATTCCAAAGCTTATCTAGATTGCGTATCTTTATGTAGGAAGATAAGATTAGCAACATAATATAAACAATTATATTATTTATTAGTTGAAATTTTTGCTTTAAAGTCAATTAGTAAGTGTCCATTGTTTTGTATGAGAATACATCTTAAATATAATCAGGAGAAACATAATATAGAGAGAAGATGATTATTCTAAAAATAGGCTACATTGTCCACAACATTACGAAGTCGGGACACACCTTCCGGCCGTCCCGAGGATACCGGAAAGAAATTCTGACAACTTTTCTATCGTTTTACGATTTCGTGTGTTTACTATATATAAAAACTCTCAATCCTATATGTTTAAAAAAAAAACACTTTTACGTGTGCGCAGGTAACGAAAATATTACCCAGCTGTAATACATAGAAACCGTATATTAGCGATAGTTGTCAACCAATCTAGCAAGATGAGTACATTCACATTACAAAACCAATGTGACCCAAACTGAAACCGCGAGGAAACACAGCATTTTTAATTATTAAAAAACTCAATAATTGCTCTCGCCTTTACATTGAATACATATTATTAAATCATTGGTATATATTTCTGACGTTATCAATGATAAAACACGATAGATAATGATTAATACATAATGAAAGGGACAAAAGTATGTGAAATATTTTTATCACGTCACAGTCTTAATTGTAAACGAAGATCATCATTATATTACCGGAATCGGAGAGAATTCTACATAAAACCTAAATAAATCACATATTTTCCAACAGCATAAACTATACCCAAAGAGCCATTAAAATAACAAAATATATTCCCTGGAAAGTTTTATTTTATTGCCTGTTGAAATCTAGAAATATTACTGCGCATTATGACACCGCAAACATTTTGTAGCCGAACTAACCCCGGACGTAATCCAACGTTATCCTAAGGGAATTACCCCATTTCTGGGGTAAAAGCGTTGTACAAGTCGTTCGGAATTATAAACTACTCTTGTGTTCCGGCTTTAGGCATCCAAAATGGGTATAAGCCTGTTGAGAGTTGAGTAAACGACGTTCAGACTAAATGTTATTGCAAATTGTTTGCAGGGGAGTAAAATTGATTTGTATGGTGTGGACATACGTACACTTTTGGTGATTAAATTATTCAATAACTTATTATTTTTATTTATTAGGAAATCCAACAAAGAATACACATAACAAACTTGTAATTGTATTTCTGCATTTTAAACATAGTGCTTCTTTACTTATAGATCACAACATGCTATAAGTAGTACATAACAACACGAAGGAACAATACTATAAAGTACTTAACTTATTTATAAACTATCAATATAAAATTAAGACAGGAAGAAACATACATTTTTAAATACGAACTAAAAGATAAAAACAATATAAAAAATACTAGTAATAAAAAAATAAGAAATTGACACAAAGCAACAGTTTTGAATCTGAATATCATTTCATTATCTTGTTGTCGCGTTTTGGTTGGGCGCGTTTTCATGAAACGCAAAAATATTCATCTATTCCTCTCTTTTCATTTTCAAATGGTAACACACTTACGATTCTTGAATGCTATGTTTGTATAAGGCATATTGTAGATATTGGATGACTCAATTGTTAGATCTAGTATGTCAATTCAAACCACTTTTCAGTAACAAACCACGATAAGTCTAAGGTCAGAAATCTAAGTTATTAATAAGAAAAAATCTGTACATGTTAAAACTGAAACAGCAGTACCTGACTCCTTCGGGATTTTATATTTTATGCAAATTGTTCTAAAAGAATTATGTCAATAATTACAAATACAACAATATGACGTAAACGTTCCCAGTAAAATCAATATTTTTACCAATTTATTATTTTGAAATACTGCCGATTAAAACATCTGAATAGGTATCTTTAAACTAGTTTCCAGAAACAGTGAAATATTAGTCATTTTAAGTGCAGACAATCATGAAAAACTACGCAATATCTGTTACATTTACCCTGTCAAACATTTAGGAAAGTTGCTAATATGTGGGAGATGTAGGGACGTAATAGATTCCTCTCTCCTTCGGGCCCGACTTCAGATTTCTCGTGGGGACGAACTAACGTCGAGTTAGGAGTTCCTATAAGATATTCTACGGTATACAAAACAAATGATGCTTTTTATATTTTATCTGTTTATTTTAGGGCAAAGGTTAGATAGATTCTGGATTGCTAGAGTTTCTGTGGGTGGGATTTGGCCCATGGGGTATTGCAATAAGAATGATACGATAGATGTATTTATTATAGAAATATCCTATATTATATGATTTGATTACATAAAGCTAATTTTGAGGAGTATTTCGTGGAACATTCAGAAAACCTATTATTATGCAGATCATAGGAATAGCATTGTATACTTTATTTATTAATTTTCTAAATAATACGCCGAAACATTTACATTCCTGAAAATGATCAAGGTTATAAACAAATTATTTTAAAGGCACTTTGCATTCAAATATTCTGTCGGTCCCTGAAGACTTGACATATAACATCGTCTGTTAATAAACTCTTTGGGGACTAATTTACAAACATAACACTAATTAATCTAATAAGTAAATTTACGTAATAATGTCATGGTTGACCATCAAACTCCCTCTTTTATATTCAATTTAGACAGTTTAATAAATACACCCAACAGTAGCATAGTCCCGAGTTGTCTTATACAAATTGTGTTAAGGGCATCAGAAATAATGATACAACGTCTTTTCTTGAAAATATACGTGATCTTAGGATGAGAAAGAGATGAGACATTATCATATGAAACTATCGTATCAGCATCTGTATCTGTATCAGTCCATATACGTCCCACTGCAGGGCACAGGCCTCCTCTACAATCGAGAGTACAATTGAGAGTGGTTAGGCCATATAGTCCACCACGCTGGCCTAGTGCGGGTTGGCGAACTTAATATAGTGTACAAAATAGTGCACCTTGAAGTTCGAATCCAACACTTTTTTGTTCAAAGCCGGCGCTTGCAGTTCAATGATTAGTGATAATTTAAGACTATGCAACAAGCGTCATGATGCCACAAATATCTACGATAACTTGTTTACAACAATCCAAAGGAATGCTTTGCAGATGTTTCAGGAATTGCTCTGACGTCACAGATGCAGTGCTCATGTAGAATTATGCAAAAAAATTAATAAAATCACACATATTAACTCCACTGAAAGATGAATCTGTAACGTAATTTCGGAGACTTTTTAGTCTAACAAGACCCGGACCAGAAACAAATGAATGTGGATCTCGAAAACATTTGTGTTGATGTGGGATTTTCATTTCTCTGCCGACTTTTCAACCAACTACCCAAGAATACTCTATCTCTACTACTGGTTATTCTATCTATAAAATTCCCATTATCCATTTGGTGTGTCCACGAGTGTACCCACAATAGGGCAGTTTTTCCACCTACCACCATAACTAGCACGAAAAAAAATATGTAAAGAAGTAACCAAATTAATTATGATTTAAAAAAACAAATTTCCTCACATTTCATTACAATCATAGTAGTCCGCCAATATTAATCGGAAATAAATACATGAATAACTTAATGGTTTCTTAGATTTACGCGAATGTTACACATAGAAATAAAACTATTTTTTTTACGGACTCGGAGGTCCGCCCCGTGACCACGAAAGCTGTAAAGTAATCGAAACGTTGGGAAGTTAAAAAAATGTAAAAATTAAACCAAATCGCGATAAAATCCATAATAAAAAAAATAGTTTTATTTCAACATGAATAACTTTTTAAATTCCTTGATTATAAAGTCTTTAAACTTTTGCCCAACCCTTACCCATATTATTTTGGTTACGCTAATAGGTGTGTTGATTCTGCTATAAAAGAACCAAAAAGCGATACAATCAATACATCTGCAATATTGCAATTTGTTTCATATCTACATTATCGCGGCACAGCGTATTCCGCGTACTGATTTGATAAGATACGTGATAATGATGTAAATAACCGCGATTAGAATAACATCGCTATTTTTGTAACAGATTGTGGTAGAAAGTGCTCTTGACCTAACTTCATATGCTTTTTATCTAATGCTATCCCGGTCGATATTAGAATCCGTCGTCTTGAACTTATTGACTTTGCCCGATTTTTATTAATTTGGCCTATCTTGGTTTTCTTTTATATAAGGATTTTAAATTACAATCTTCACCTCATACCTACTATATTTTTGTAGAATCAGTTTCATATTTTCCGGTATACATTTTACACAGACCTTAAATATCATAGGTTATTCATGATTCTTATGATCTCGTGGATCATCACTTACTATGTGTTTTCTTACTTGCCTTTTCGGTTATTAAAACAGATCACATAAAGATTAATTATATTAAGTTTGATCTGAAATATTTCTTTATAGTCCTGTAAACGTGACAAGGCTAGCAACAGAACACCTTGATATATTTTCGACTGTCCACGGCACTGTAGCGGTCAGTGAAGACCCACAAGTAAAGGTCGACGTTGTACACTTTATACTCACTCCACAGCACACATGTTCTCGGCTTATGACACCCAATTGTACAGTAAACAAAGTTGAATGGCGCAATTATAAAGCAGCATGGATAGAATTAAACGAGCCTATATAGAAACTTTTTTTAATTTTTCGGTGGCTAAATCTCAAAAGTCAAAACACCTTACATTCCAGAAAGGTATACACATCGATCCAATCCAAGAGCAAGAAATTACTACAAGTTTAGAAGGTCAGTCATTTAGCTATGATATATATTTTTTTGCTGCCTCGGTGGCGTAGTTGTATTACGGTACGGCTACAAAGCTGAGGTCTCGAGTTCGAGTCACGAGTCGGACAAATTGATATTGGATTTTTCTATTCATTATCAGTCCAGAGTCAGGAATTTGTGCCCGATATGGCGTTATGCTCGCCCCCTATCAGATCGCGGAACGGAACATACAAGGCGCACTGTGAGTGTCCTGGTGGCGCGTCTGCCTACCCCTTCGGGAATAAAGGCGTGAGTTTATGTGTGTATGTATTGATTTTTTTGCAAAAACACGACAGAAACACGAAAGCCGACTCCATAACAAACATAACTGTTGTCCTAACCACATATAAGACACAAATCACAGTCGGATCTTCAAAAAACTCTAAACAAACAATGAAATTTGAGGCTTCGATTTTCTGAATAAGGTTGCAATTTATTTGAGGAATCTTTGATTTGAGACAAGTGTTCTTGGTTCATTATTTTTTAATTTTGGAAGTGTTATTTATATAGTAAATTGATTGGAAATGGTTATTCAAATTAATGACACAATTTGTAGTATCACTAACATGACTGTAGCTAACAATGAAATGCCTCAACTCAGTTACTCTCGTAGTTTCTGATATTCGACACAAGACTTGATCCTAGTATGGGGTCAGGACTATATATGTGACTGTTTGGTGTTGTATTTAGTTCAGCCACCAGGTCAGAGCCTCAGCTTCCTGATGGTAAGACACCGTGCGACCGGCGTCTGCTAAGTGGCATTGCGTCAGTCGAACAGTGACGCAACTCCATGCGAACGCGATGCCCGGTTACATCTAACTATTGTTTTGATGCACTATTTTTAGATTTGCTAGGTGTTGCGTCTGGTAAACGATGGATTAAAGATGGGAATTTGTTAAAGTCTAGCATAGGTAGCTAGCGCTGCCAGGGTCTCTTATTTTGCCCTATCTTCTTCATTTCGCATGGTCTTTGGTATAATCGATTGTTAGACCTTTATTGACAAATAAATTGAAGCGGTTTTGCTATGTGATCAAAAAGGACTAGCAAGCCAGCAAGTTCATCCAGATCCCAGGGGAACTCTATGTTCCGTAGAGGACTTTTTGTGGCTCATGAGAGAGAGGGAGAGAGAGAGAGAGAGAGAGAGAGAGAGAAGCCAGCAAGTTATTTATCTAAGGGTAAATAATTGTTATTACTCAGGAACACGTATTAAGAGTAAGCGAAGAATTTATGACCTCATGAAATCTCAATGACCAAAAAACCAGGACAGTAAAGTTGTCACTTCACAACGGCGTTCATCAGTTTCTATGACATAAGACTCAGCTCAAACAGTGCATATAGCCAAATCTATCCCCACCACACATCTTAGAACAATGGCTCGCACAATCTGCGATATTTCAGAACCGAGTCCTAACTTAGCATCGTGTAAAAAGAAAACTAGTGGCAATTATGATCGCCGCATGCCTGCGCTATCGGCGACGTACCGACACGCAACACTGTTTGTTTAGAGTTTTTTGAAGATCCGACTGTGATTTGTGTCTTATATGTGGTTAGGACAACAGTTATGTTTGTTATGGAGTCGGCTTTCGTGTTTCTGTCGTGTTTTTGCAAAAAAATCAATACATACACACATAAACTCACGCCTTTATTCCCGAAGGGGTAGGCAGACGCGCCACCAGGACACTCACAGTGCGCCTTGTATGTTCCGTTCCGCGATCTGATAGGGGGCGAGCATAACGCCATATCGGGCACAAATTCCTGACTCTGGACTGATAATGAATAGAAAAATCCAATATCAATTTGTCCGACTCGTGACTCGAACTCGAGACCTCAGCTTTGTAGCCGTACCGTAATACAACTACGCCACCGAGGCAGCAAAAAAATATATATCATAGCTAAATGACTGACCTTCTAAACTTGTAGTAATTTCTTGCTCTTGGATTGGATCGATGTGTATACCTTTCTGGAATGTAAGGTGTTTTGACTTTTGAGATTTAGCCACCGAAAAATTAAAAAAAGTTTCTATATAGGCTCGTTTAATTCTATCCATGCTGCTTTATAATTGCGCCATTCAACTGTTTGAAAGTCTTTTTGTCTAAGGCTCTGCCTCTCAAGTTCTACTTGTTTAATAACAATGAAACTAGAATATTTATTTTGAAACTCGTATTTCTATTTGATTAATTTCGTTGTGGGCTGAATACAACTTTGACATGTCTGAAGAATCGCCTGTTCCTCTGAAGAGGAATGGCTCTGTCATAATAATTCTTGTTGTCGATTCTCAATGGAGGTGCAAAGACGGGTGAGGCGAGATAATCTGTATTAATACTTCTTTCTAGGGCGTAAAATATAGCTTTCTATACTCGTAATACTATTGTTAGTCAAATTCGCTGTTACATAACATACCGCAAAGCGTGAAATCGTTAAAGCTATGAAGACATAAAGTTGAAGGTCGCCGCAAGGTCACGCGACCTTGCCTGCCGATAAACTAGCGCCGTGACGGCGAACAAAGGAAACACCATTTATTTACGGAGTTTTATTTACGGAGACATTTAACAAATTTTACTACTAGCGAATGTCTATCTGTGTCGCATTGCAGGTTGAAGGAAATTAACATGAAAATTTGGTGCAATGCAGTCCTTTTTTATACCGACATCCTTTACTGGAGACATTAGACTTATATAATCGATCCTTCCGTCTCAACAGTTCTTACTTTACAATCGTTAGATTTTAACATCTGAAGCACACATAGAAAGGCTTTAGAAAGAGAAGCGATATTGCTGATGATATTGCGAGAGAACCATCAGACTTATGTTATCCGTCTCTCATATTTATTCAATCCTTCTTCTCCTGATTAACACCTAACAGATACTAGAAAGATCCGACTGTCCATCCTCCATATTAAAGTGACCGAGATATCCGTCATAAGGTTAATAACTTCTTCATCAATCATCACCTTCTAAACGAAAAAATAACAGCCTCCTTTGACAGCCTCTGTGGCGCAGTTGGTGGCCTGTGAAGCGAGATTCCGCGGGTTCGATCCTCGAACAAATATTTGTGTGACCCACAGGTATTTGTTTCTGGTCTGTCTGTGAGACCGAAAAGTCTCTCGTAGTTCCTGATACCCACGACACAAGACTCGATCTTAGTGTGGGGTGAGGGCTATGTATGTGACTGCTGGGTGTATTTATTTAACACATGTACTTGGTAAAATATAACTTGCTAAAAACATTACACGTGAAAGTCTCAAACCGAGTTGTTGGCAGGCCACTCAGCGAGGCAGAAACCTTATTGATGGCTTAAAATATCAGCTCTAGCGTAATCTAATAGAACCAACTTGATCACCAAAACCTTCTACAGGATTCAAGCTTATCTTGTTACCAAAATGTTACGTTACATGGGCAATATTACTAAGAACAATGTAGCAATGTAGGATAGTTTTCTTGTAGGTTAGGGGAGGAAATAATCTCGGAGAAATATAAGTAGCATTGATATCATATCTGTCTACATTTTCGAGGTATATGCGTGATACAACTAAAAACTTACAAGGAGAATATCCAGTTTTAAATGTAAGATATCATTTCTTAATTTAAAACTTTTGCTTGCGCCTCATAATCTTTTACTAAATCATGATTAACGAAGCTAGAAAAAAACTTTCTTAATCCTCTTCAGATTTATAAATATGAGATCACAAAAGTCACAGTTTAAAAATCTTCCTAGCACCGAAGCTATAAAATTACTCTAAGAAATTGAATTAATAAGAAATCGCCAGCGGCACGCGTATCATTTTACCCACTGATTGATGCGGTCTCCATTAACATCGATTAATATTATGTTATCCTATTACCGCAGTGATTCATGTGATTAAACTCAACCACAATATTAAATATGAGATGGATTGTAAAGGTGCTTCAAGACTTCTTTACCGGATAGTATGACTGGGAGAACCCGTACTTGTTCTTTTGAATTCAGTCAATTGTTAATATTAAATTATGTAGAATTATCTTTGTGGTCTGGGCATAAAAAATATGAATACTCAGGAGTACGTTACCAATTTATACTTGTGAATCAGCCAGGGTAACTACTGGACATAATGAGGCTTAACATCTTATGTCTCAGAATGGCGAGCGCAGTGGAATGTCAAGCATTGTTTTGTAATTCATAGTGTTATTTGGTTTTGCTACTGTCATGAGCGTTCGTAACGTTTACCATCAGGCGAATAGCATGCTCGTTTCGCCATTGGTTGCAATAAAAAAATATCAAATGGATCACGGTCATACATATATGTAAAACCCCTTCATTTCCTTTGGTCAGAAGATTTTGACAGCCTCCGTGGCGCAGTTGGTTAGACGCCGCCTGTGAAACGAGAGGCCGCGGGTTCGATCCCCGCACCGAAACAAATATTTGTGTGATCCACAGGTATTTGTTTCGGGTCTGGGTGTTTGTGAGACCGAAAAGTCTCGCGTAGTTCCTAATACCCACGACACAAGACTCGATCTTAGTGTGGGGTCAGGACTATGTATGTGACTGTTGGGTGTATTTATTTATTATTTATTTATTTATTTCCAGGCTCGAAATAATGTCGACCCATCTTGTCCTTGAGACTAGCGTATTACAATAAGAATTAATCCCCCTCGATCTTAAAAAACACCTGTCCTGGAATGTGAAATTACAATTACAATTTTACAATCAATTATTACAATATTTCAATTACCACGTCACATACGAATTCGCGTGTAATACTCCGAGTAGTTTGTCTATTCAGTGGACAGGTTATCTCGAAATCGAACAGCCACAATACGGTTGTCAGCGTATGAATCACCGCGCACCGCTCATTGAAGTAGTGATGTGCGGGTGTACCATCCGGATAGAGTCCCGGATTTTTAGCTATGTTTAGACTATTAGCATTGCTATTTGTACAATTCCTATCATTTTTTATTACCTTGATATGTACAAAATTGCCTATGAGCCCGTGCCTTTCCTTGCTTTGAGTTAGCTGACATATTTTGTTGCCGTGCGAGAGTGTCCTTTCCAGGTGAATATTGTTCTCCAGTTGATTTTTAGACTACTTGAAATTATCCGGTCCAAATCGCTTGTCGCATTAGAATTAGAATTTGAAGTATATAGGCGTTTCATTGACATCTAAATTTATAGGAACCATCTAAATCGTTTAAGCCAACAAAGCCTGAAAATATTATAATTATTTAAATTAAAATACATATTTTATGGTTGTACAAAAGATTAACAATTTGTTCATTTATATGTCAACTCAACCACAAGATGGTCAGACGACCTGGTAAAGGTGGCGGGACGTCGCTGGATGCAGGCTGCCTCTAACAGGTCACTGTGGAAATCATTAGGAGAGGCCTATGTTCAGCAGTGGACGTCCTTTGGCTGATGGATGGATGGATGGATATGTATATTTTTTATAATTGCTAAATAGTTTGGGTTATAAAATATAATTTGAAACATTACCATATATTGTAATACAATGAACTGTCAGTCCGCCCCGTGACCACGAAAGCTGTAAAGCAATCGAAACGTCGGGAAGTTAAAAAATGTAAAAAATAAACCAAATCGCGATAAAATCCGTAAAAACAGTTTTGTTTCAATGTGTAACATTCGCGTAAATCTAAGAAACAACAATGAACTAACCACAGTCCCGCCGCGCCGGAACTTTCACAGAATCTCGTATTGCCCATCCCTACCACCGCCCGTACGCCGGAAGCATCCAAACGCTTCCTTATGAAGTCTAAACCGAACAATTATGCCGCCGGGCCCTCGACAACTCAGGATAGCGCGAACCCGTTATGTGACGTCATGAGTCAGATTATTGTACTGACTAAAATAGACCACGAATAGTTACGAATAGGGTTTATAGGTTTGATGATAGACAAGTCTTGATGAATACTATTGATATGTAAACTGTGCGTTAAATTATTTTTGTGAAAATTGTAATGCAAAGAATTTGCATTGAATTTTTTTATGTAAGGGCTGACATACCTGTGCCTAGGAAACAGTGATATTTCGTTATGTCTTCAAACTGTTGAAATGGAATCTGTAACTATAATATTATATTACAAAAAAATAGAAAACACGAAAATAATTGTCTCCAAAAAATTTGTCTTTCAAAGAAAATCTTCGCAAATTATTATTTGCTACAGCTTCTAGTAAACCGTTTCTGAAACACTTTACAATGTTTGGAATTGGTGAGATAAAATAGTCATGCCGGACGAAAACAAGTTGGTGATTTAATAGACTGTTACCTAAATCATTAAATAAGAGGTTGTCATAACGCTTATTATCCGTTTGCTTTGAATGTGGGACGCAGCATTTTAGAATTATGTTATTAGGTCAAATGGTCAAAATAGAGCCCCATTATTGTTCAAAATTATAGCAATGTTAACAGATGCTCCATATTTGCATCTTCATGTGATTGACTATACGTAAAATAGATTCATTCATGTCAGTTTTCATAAGGGGTGGATGAAGAAGTAGGTAAAATTAAACGAAATCGTTACACATATTTATGCGCTTTACATTTTTTGTATATAATAATAATTTGTGTGGTGTGCAATAAAGTATTTATAAATAAATAAATAAATAAATCGCGATAAAATCCCTAAAAAATAGTTATTTCTTGACAGTCAAAGTGATAGTAGTAGAGTCTATCGTTGGTCCGGAACTAAGAGACAAAAACCCTTTGTCCGATTCAGGAATTGAATCTATGACCATACATTTCATTCTCCTTATTCACACTTCTCCGCTAACAAGGCGATCAGATTGGAGTGATGAAACATCTTATGAATCAGTCGGAATATGTGTAAAAATAATGAGAATCTAGTTCGCATTCCGCACGTCGCGGCTATGCGAATAATGTCGATGAAGTCAGAAATTTAAAAATATTACATCGCAAACAGATCGCCACGGACATCGATTGCAAGTCGCACATACTGTGAAGGTCACAGCATATTGCGATTTATGGCTCCAGCACTAAACGATCGATGCTATCAGTTTTATTTTGGCTCCCGAAAGTGCGTGGTTAATAAAAATATATTACTCCTAGAGGGAATAATTATGACAATAAATTACACTTTATTATTCATTAATATCTGCAATAACGGGAGAATTATTAACAATGAAACGATGTGTTTATAATAAATATGTTACAATTTATTTTTAATAATTTATTCGTACGCAAAATACATGCGGAGATAAATCAATAAGCGCGTTCGATATTCAAATATAAATAAATCATTTCGTCAGCCGTATAACTCAAAAGTAAGATTTATATATGAATGTTATAACTTTATTTTCTACTTGGATATTAATTATCAGATATTAATTGGTGGTTATTATAATGTGTAAGATTTCCCCCTTTCCACACGGTAGCGTGTTTGAAGACGCGAAGTATGTGGACCTCGACAGCTGTGATTCTCCGCGCAGATAGTGAGACAAAAAGATAATTAAGTGATCGTCATTCGGCTGTGTCCGGAACGCTTCATAGGTACTACTTTGTTTAATATATGCAAATTGCTTGACAAGTCTGCGAGCGTTTGTGTGTGACGCCCTCTGTGCTCAAGAGGGTGAAACGTACGATTTAAACTTGTAAAATTGTTAATATTACTAGTCTAGAGTAGAGGCGTTTGTTAAAAACCTTGGCGATAATTCTCTCTAAAAGTCTTTCTGCCCGACTTTCAATTACTTGTTTTAACAGTGCTACTTAAATACGTCTACCATTTTAATATATTTACGCATATAAAAACAAACGCACAATGTGAAAATTAATTATTCCATATACAAATTTATTTGAATTTAGAACACAAGATATAAATTTACGCATAACACATATTACATCAAAAATAATTACACATTATTATAAATTTATTCATAAATGTGTGTGTTCACTAGCGTATTGTGTGTGGCTCACAGTTTATAGCCGGAAGGTGGTCGGGAAGACCGACAAGTGTTTATAAGGTTAGGAGATTGGAAGCGCGGGCCACTGACATCAGCGGCTGGGGGCCGTTAACTAGCCTTTACTCACTGACTTCGTTTATATTCTATTTTTAGAATGTGCAAATTGACAGTAAACAACAGTTTTTAAACCGACTAGATTTAGAAAAAAAAATGACTTGTCACTTCATTTCCAATATTTATGTAAAAACGGGTGATAGAGATATGAATTACATATAAAAAATATTAATAATATACAAGATGTCTTAATTGGTAATGTTATATGCAAATCGAAATGGAATTGACTGCCTCGATGGCGTAGTTGTATTACGGTACGGTTACAAAGCTGAGGTCTCGGGTTCGAATCCCGAGTCGGGCAAAGTGATATTGAATTTTTCTATTCATTATCAGCCCGGAGTCAGGAATTTGTGCCCGATATGGCGATAGGCTCGCCCCCTATCACATCGTGGGACAGAACATGCAAGGCGAAATGTGGGTGTCCTAGTGGCGCCTCTGCCTACCCCTTCGGGGATGAAGGTGTGAGTTTATGTATGTATGTACGAAATGGAATTCAATATAATTTGCTACACAATTAAAATAGACTTTTACTTAAACAGATCAGTTCATTAATGAAACAGTCTAGAAATATTATTCTAAATGCTTTACTTAATAAAAATTAAGACGTAAAAATAAAAGTCACGAAATATTTTTTCTAGCTTCATAAATAAATTAATGAGTATCTGATCTCATCTTACCAAGATCTCATCTTATCTACTCAGCAATGTATATTTTAATATTTATGTGAGGTTGTGCGAAAGAGGATTTAGTAACGAGAATTGAGAAAGGAATGTTATGATGTTTTGATTATATATTTTTTTATTATATAGGGGGCAATCGAGCTTACGGTTCACGCAAAGGATGGATCAAAGGAGACTGACAGTAGAGATACATTAGGCGAGTGTGTTAGAGTCGGTACAATATTACCTCTTCGCACCTGTAGCCAACTTGGCAACACACTAAAGAAGGCCCAAGCCACAAGTATGCTAAGCCGAGAATGCAATTAATAAAAGCATAATAAATGCGAAAGATTTCTTTTTTGTTTTGTATCCTGACAAGCGTGCGGCCCGTCTGATGGTAAGCGATCACCACGGCTCGTGGACCTCCGCAGTGCCAGGGGTCTAGCACAACCAGGTCACTGCCGACCTAAGTTATACTTTAGTCTCTGCTTACTTCGATGAGCTGCTGGCGTGATTATGTATAGCATAAATACGTTAACCGTTTGACTTTCCTCACAAAATGTCAAACGATCCTTAAACATATCAGGGCCGGAGGGACCCAATCCAATTAGTATACCTGTAGGGTTTCCACGAAATTCGGGGCTCGTATTATAAATTTAGATTATCGACGGATATTAGACGTAGTTAGGCTTCGTTTGTCAGACTATAACATGCTAAATTTCAATCTAGTAAATGGATTTCGCTCGGAGCGCTTATCTGAGAATCGCAGCTTGGAATGTTACCGCTTAGAGCGCTTCTGTTAGAGTAGCTTAGAATTGATTGGTAGGAAAGGTTATTCACAGTTGTAATAAATTATGTGCGTAAAATTTCGATGATATGTTCAAGTTGATTGTAATAATAATATTGAGTGCTGTTTTGACAATTTCTCGCAAATTTGGAGCTTATATAATATATATGAGCTTATATAACATATATGTTTTTTTAAACTTTTAAGACTTCAGAAATACTTGTATTATATAGTAAAGATCCACCTTTTTATTATGGGATCAGGATTACAACTATGTGAATTTAAATCAATAAACAAATAAAACAATACTTCAAATAAATTCTGCATTATGTAAATCGAGAGAAATTGCGCATTGTAAGGATGTGAGCCATATTTCTGTGCTTAATTCGCCGGGCGGTGGGCGTTGTAAATTAGGCAGATTTCGTGTCGCTCTTATTGTTTGCAATCGTATGTAATGAGATCGACTTCCTCTGATATGTGAGGCTTGGTAACAGGGCTATATTGGGATATACATATTTCACTGGTGGTAGGTCTCTCATATGTGAGAGGCCGCCTGGGTAGGTACCACCTCAATGTCTATTTCTCCCGCCAAACAGCAGTGTAAATGCGCTGTTGTGTTCTAGTTTGAAGGACATTGTAGCCAGAGTAACTACTGGACATATTGAGACTTAACATCTTATGTCTCAGGATGGCGAGCGCAGTGGAATTCCAAGCATTGCCTTGTAATTCATGGTGTTTTTTTGGTTTTGCTACTGTCCATGAGCGGTCGTATCGCTTAACATCAGGCGAATGGCATGCTCGTCTCGCCATTCATTGCAATAAAAAAAAAAACGTGCTATCGCTGGGAACTGATATAAATATATTTTACTAGATGGATTCGTATTCATCTGTTAAGCGACCACTGTCAACCATGGTCGAATGTACTACGGTATGAGTGCAAAGCTGAGGTCGCGGGTCCGAATCCAGGGTCGGGCAAAATGATATTGGATTTTCCTATTAATTAATGATCAGCCCGGAGCCAGGAATTTTTGCCCGATATGGCGATAGGCTCGCCCCCTATCACACGGAAAATACAAGGCGAAACGTGGGTGTCCTGGTTGCTACCAGGGGAACCTCTGCCTACCCCTTCCAGAAAAAGGCGTGGGTTTATGTATGTATGCAAATATGTGTATTCATGACGATTGTCAGACCAAACAGTCTTTCGTAGTATCTGATACGACAAGAAACATATGTTACTAAGGGGTCAGGTCTGTGCGATATGTAGTGTGTGTTTATTATATTTTTTTCGTCTTGCTGAGTCAAGGCGGGCGAGTTTTTGTCCAGTTTGACTTGAGGTCAAAGGCATCAGTGCCCACGACCTTTGACTTTCGAGTGTGCATTATTTAATATCGACTGCACACACTTACGTCACTTATTATTTTCTTCGTGGGGTTGAAAGCATCTGTGGCAATACGGTTCGATTATCCCTATGGTCAGACGAATTTTACTTCAAAAAATTGTCTGCAATATTACTGATGAATTTCACGAGTTATTCTTACTGCACGGTTGTGAGACAATGATTGTAGGAAGTCTAGAGCAAGTCTGATTTAACGCTTATTTTTATCAGTCTTAACCTTTAAGATGTAGAGAGAATTAATGGTTTTAGTTAGAATATATTTTTGATTAAAGATAAGTGCATTTTAATTTTCAAGCTATTGCACTAGACCAGACGAGACTAGATATATACTTTATATAAGTGTCTGTTTTATCATATTAATTAGTGTAGTCGATCTTATATGTCAGAAAGAAGCGGGTAAATGATCTGGTTTTAGGTAAATAATGGTTTTGGAAGGTTTACGATTCTGTTTCGGCGAATGTTTCAATCCTACCAGATAATTGGAAAAAAATACGGACGAATTTATTATTATTATTTAATCTATTTGTGTTCATTAACATCTTTTCATTTGATACATTTCGAAAACTCATAAATCCAGTTAATTAAATTAATTACTTTTATATCAGGAATAACATTTCAATTTCCGTTTATTAAAATAAATCTAGATTATTTTTTGTTTCTGCTGCAATCTGCTAGATTCGTGTGCATTTAAAACTGGTTGGATCAGGTAGTGTACTGTCGCCCAGCTATTTATAGATATACGTCATTGTTATATCTGATTTTGTTAAAATTCATGGTCTTGTCACGACAGTGAATAGTTTATTTCATTATTTTTTATATCAATGCATAGTTTAGAGTGCAGGGTTAATTTTATTTATGGAATGATTTCTTTTTATTTGGAGTAGTAACTTATTGACCATTAGTCATTACGTACGTCGTAAGATTGGATTGTTCTGCGAAAGATTGCTCTGGCGCTCTCTCTGCTATCTAAAATCTGTAGAAAAAACATACATACATTAACTCACGCCTTTTTCCCAGAAGGGGTAAGCAGAGGTGCAACCAGGACATCCACGTTTCGCCTTGTATTTTCCGTCCTACAATGTGATATGCGAGCCTATCGCCATATCAGGCACAAAGTCCGATCAGGCGCTGATAATTGTTTAATAAAAAATCACTTTTGCCGTCTCGGGGCAGACCCAGTAGAAAAAACTAGGTGTTTAAGACTCATTCTTTTCCGGGGATTGGTCGATAGCCCGAACGCGCCATACCCTAATCCCGCTAGTGCTACAGATTGGAAGGACCAGAAGCGGCGCCAACAAAGTGTTTACAATTCTGGCCAGGGGATAACCACAGCATTGATTTACCTTCACTTAGTAAGGTAAGCTTCGAACTCCGTCAGATATCTTTTTTATTATACTCATACCCTTACTTAAGGCTATCTAACCATTTAAAATATTGAGTAAACATTATGTCGAGAGATTTTCCTTGACTGAAAGTCATGAATGATGTAATTTTATTTAATCCCTATCCTCCATTTTACATCTATGTTTTATCCTTATCTGTCTTTACTTGGAATCGGTGCAAGTTGGTTATATGACACATGATGCAGTTTAATTTGGTTTATTTTACGACCGACCAAAGGCTGACTCATAAAATCTGACCATGATAAAAAATGGCAATAAAATAAATTTTATGAAACTTAAAAAAAAAAATTGCAAGTAATAGTCGCTAAAGGTGAAACAGAATAGGTAAATATATAAATTAAATATTGTTCTTGGCTATTACTTAGATTTCCTGGGTTGCTAGATTTTGTTTTTATTCCTTTTATTCCGAGTCTATTTTTGTTCCGGCCGGGCCTTTCAACTTCACGTTTAATATTTTATTTTTCTTGTCTTAATCTTGCTCCGGCTAACAGCATCCGTTTTTATTTTAACTGTCGCTTTTTAGATTCCTTTGGGATTCATATTACATAATAATTAACTCTCTCTCAAGAAAAAGGCGATTTAAAAATGTTTTTGCTGGTTCGGCCCCAAGACACCTCTGAATATTTCAAAGAGAGTAATTTTCAAAGGCTTCGTAGTCAATTATCGAGAACATTAATGGTGAAGAAAACATTGTGAAGTGATCAGATTACCTGAGAATTTCATAGGATTTGGAGTTCGCGGACTAAGATTTTTGCCAGCGCGAGTTATGAGACGATGGGCTGAAGATCGAGCCCAGTGGAGTGCTATAAGTGAGGCCTATGTCCATGGACGCAGAAGGGCTGATGATGCAAGAGTTAAGATTAACCTCTTTTAATTGAAGAAGTGCCAAGCAGTAGTTTGTGTGAGATCGAAAGACAACAAGCAATGTTCATATTTAGAATTGTCTTCTAAAACAATACGTAATTCCGAGTAATTTGAATATCAAATCCAATTTTTTTGGAAATCAAACACATTATTAAGTGTAAGATGTTGAAAAAATCACGGATACTTGTCAAAGCAAATTCGCGGGTATATGGCCTTATGCGTGTTTGTGCATAGCACGATGTGCAGCAAATATTGTGACAGTGTCACCTCCTCAATTGGACAGGAATTGCGAACGCGTTAGTTGTAAGGTTTTCTGTCTGTGTGTTTCACAAGATGTATGCAAAGATTTGGATTTCGATTCTCTGTGTTTTCTTGCATATTATGCTGTACTTTGGGGTAGTAAATAAATATTTTTTTAAATTTTTATCTACACCCAACAGTCACATACATAGTTCTGACCCCACACTAAGATCTAGTCTTGTGTCGTGGGTATCAGAAACTACGAGAGACATTTTCGGTCTCACTAAACACCCAGCCCCTTAACCTGTGGATCACACAAATATTTGTTTCGGTGCGGGGATCGAACCCGCGGCCTCACGTTTCACAGGCAGCGTTTAACCAACTGCGCCACGGAGGGTGTCAAATAGTTGTACTTTTGACCTAGGGACCTTCAAAAAAGCGTATTCCCTTAAATGCCGGCAACGCATCTCCATGCACTATGGTGTTGAAGATGTTTATTGGCGGCGGTGACGACTTACCATCGGGTGACCCGTATGCTCGCTTGCCCCCAATAGCATAGCAAAGTTTATATATGCAGATTTTCTCACGTTGCTTCTTGTCTTACCAAAATATAAAATACAAATACACATATACCAGAGTAAAGTCAGTGGAGAAGTTATCCAACACACAACCTCCGTGGCGCAGTTGGTTAAAACGCCACCTGTGAAACGTGAGGCCGCGGGTTCGATCCCAGCACCGGAACAAATATTTGTATCAACCACAGGTATTTGTTTCGGGTCTGAGTGTTTGTGAGACCGAAAAGTCTCTCGTAGTACCTGATACCCACAACACAAGACTCGATGTTAGTGTGGGGTCAGGACTATGTATGTGACTGTTGGGTGTATTTATTTATTATTTATTTATTTATCCTTTCCATTTTAAAAAAAATTATTATACATCTTAAGTTTCACATACTAAATGCTTATGTGAGTGCAACTGCATATTAAAGTTGCGACTTATAGTGTATTGCCCTTTGCCTGTCGATGTCAAGGTCTACCGCACTGAATCCGGTCACACGTGTTTCAATACTATAAATATACTATAATCATGACATAATATTCAATTTTTAATATTGACAATACATACTTATAAAAAAGCATTGTTGTTTTTGGACATCTTTACAAAATGGCGGACATTTAAACATACCTACTTACGTACACACATATATTATGAGAAAAATCTGTTGAAATTTCTCGTTTTTTGTAAAGATAATTCAGTAATAATTACGTACAATTAATTTACTAAACATAGGGAGGAATTGAGTAGTATTATTGAGGAAACATAATGAGTATTTAAAAGGACTTTCAAGGATATGTGAAGTTAGGTTAGCTATCTGGCATGATGAACTAATTCCTCCTTTTTTGGGAGACAATTTTCACGCTCTTGGGACGTACACAGCTTGATATAGTCAGATAGTAGATTATTCAGATAGCCGCCGTGGCTCAGTTGGTTAGAAACCGGCTGTGAAATGAGAGGTCGCGGGTTCGAACCCCGCACTGAGACAAATGTTTGTGTGATCTACAGGTACCTATTTGTTTGGAGTGTGGGTGTTTGTGAGACCGAAAAGCCTCTCGTAGTTTTTGATACCCACGACACAAGACTTAATTGACATTAATGTGGGGTCAGGACTATGTATGTGACTGTTGGGTGCATTATATTCAGTTTTAGAATAGTATTTCCATTAGTATGCAAGTACACGTTAGTCATTTCTCGCGATGCAGCGTTAAAAGCATTGCTAAATATAACTGTGAGAGAACATTTTTATATATTCCTCGAATCGGCATGGACTGTGTCTTAAATCTAACAGTCACTTGTTTTATTGGGAGAATTTATTAGCTGCTTTTCCTGGAGTATTGTGTAATGTCTAATTCTTGTACACATATGTATTGTTGGTTCTAATATAAGTTATATAGACATTCATTTGTGATTACTTATCCTTTAAATATGAAGGCTTAATAATCTTTATATATTTTCTGCTTTGCCTTTCTTCCGTCCATCTTTGAAAGCTGGCGACATCGTTATGATTGCTCAAGTTTTGTAAGTTTCAATTCTTTCTCCATTTGGAGAAGAAATCGATAATTTCCGAGGATCGATACACCTCAATAGAAAAAATAAATAATGGGTATTGCTCAATCCAAGAATAGAATGTTAGTTCTCACGCTCATACGCTTTGTGACTAGACCTAAGAGACTGTATGAATAGTCTATCGTAATTGGATGGTATTTGTTGTATTAATTGAATGAATGCTACCATATGATAACAACAGAACGACGTCATACATTCATAGTGCACAAAGGTGGGCTAGGTTTGTCTAGGAACTACGATCTTGACCCTTAAAAATAGCTATAGCAATTTCAATATCAATACGAGAAACTTTTCGGTGTTACAAACACTCAGACCCGAAAAACTGTAGTCACTTTGTAATGCCAGTGTATATACAAATACTTCTGGGTCCCATAAAAACTGTCTCGGTACGGGGATCGAACCCGAGGCCTCTCGGTTCACAGCCGGCGTGTATCTAAATCCGACACGGAGGCTATCTGAATAAAGAAAGGATTTTACATGTACATATTTACTGACAAACATTTACGCATAATTTCATTTTCGTTTTCATTATAAATTATTCTCAATCACGTACATGAGACATCATTTGTTATTATATGTTAATTATTCTTTACGGAAATAATATTTACTGTTCTCGTAACTTACGATAAAGATACTTAAACAGATGAAACACCGAAAGATAAAAAAGTAATAAACGAACAGTTTAAATTAGGAAATAATTAGTAACAAAAAGGTACGATTAAAGCGGTTTCAAAATAATTTAAAATAAACAAAAACAAATTACAACATGATTAAGCAACGAGAAATAATTGTTTTAGCCAAACAAGCCGAGCCAGGATGAAAAAATACAATCCAACTATTACAACACATAACCTCAAATCCAAATCCATCAGAACAACCTAAAACTGTTCTAACAACTTTTTACATTCCTTAAAAAATCTAAGTATACGACGAAAATAAGCTTATGTAATGGGGTTTCAAACCCGTAATTATAAACAGGGCGGCGGTAATAATTCACGGGGTATTAGACGTGGCACATAAATTAAGGATAGGTTTACGCACCTGGGGGTGGCTGGCAGGTGAAAGTTGCAGGGGTGGGTACGAGTTTTCTGCTCATGACAGTGGAATTAAAATTATTCGATATTTACGACCGTCGGCATATTAAGAAGGCAATTTGAAATTTCGATGAATATTAGCTGATAGTACTGGGAAAATGACTATTATGTATCTGATGATAATTGAATTGCAATTCAAAAAGACATACATACGAAGGCCATACTTGAAACCAAAATGCGACGCTACAGTTACATTAGTTATAATGAGTTCACAGGCATCATGTATGGTAATCGGTTTTTAGGCGGTACCACTCACTGTAGGGCCTTCGGCAATCTCACCGAACCAAACGCCACAACAAACCTGTTACTCACTTTATTCAGAAACTTCTAGAAGTAGTTTGCACAGCTGCAAGTGTAAACAAAGTTAGCATTAAATCAACATAAGTAGGTCACATAGACAAATGTGCATTGATCGTAAACAACCGAAATATAACCGATCGGTTCAGCTCGTAAATACGATAGATGCTAAAATCTGCAGCGGTTGTACTTGGCAGGTCGCCAGCGCATGGTTCCGGGTTCGAATCGTTGCGAATGAGTTTGTTTCGGCCGCACATTACTTCCGTTGGTGCGTGTTGCATAATGTTGTTACGCGGCGAGCAGTTTTGCTGGTTACCCAACGATTCCATGTAGGGCCTTAGTCGCTATCGCGTATGGACGTTATCACGGAAATTATTGAGGTGTCAGGAAGTGCGGGACAGTTTGACGACCTGATGAAGCAGGAGGTATGAAAGGCGCTGATTTTGATCTGGATCAACTTGTTATGTAATCGGCAAGTGACTGGGAGGCTTATGAAGTTGCTAAATGTGGTAAAGCAGAATTGGACAAATGTAAGGAATCACTCAAAGGTGAAATAGATAATAAGATCGCTATTGAGTTCAACGACTGAAAGAACCAAAAGTTGCCCGTATAAACATTTTGCTGATAAATCAAAGACTGCAAGCTATAAACCGACTAACGCCGAACATTTTCAGCAGTTGTCGAGAAGAGCCTTAACTCGAAATAATTGAAATTGCTTTATTCAATTTCAAAACCCATTCCGTAGACTAGGTAGCTCTATAGCAGCAGCTCGTTACCGCCGCCGTCGAAATGTTTGCATCGCTAGAGCGTGGGTGTGTCTGTCGTACTGTCTGGTTTCAGAAACATTTGACATTCACGAATATTATATGCGGTGCTATGAATTAAGAGGTTCGTTGTTTGGCTGGCTACGTGCCCGGTGGAGATGAGATTACAATTTAAATGATGGTGGAGAGCCCGCCAGCAATATACACAGGGTTTGGTTCGGGCTTAGACTGTGTGGACTTAGGATCACAAACACTGCTGATTTTAAGTATAAAAAATAGGATTTTCAATTAATTAAATTTCAAAATCTGTTTGGGGATAAATATTCAAAATATCGTTTTAGCTATTTACTTTGTACAATGAAGTACAGTGCAAAATTTCGACACTATCTTGATCGATTTTAAAAGTTCAGCATCGTTGGTCGCACTTCTGTCCTTAAAATTATGCAAATTGTAATTGCAAAACAATTGATTTTGTTTTTAATTCAAGATATTGTTTTTTGTCAATTTATTGTCAATACTAAACGTCGATCAGCTCCAAGCGTCACATCCGCAGACTGCAATGATTTTGATTTAATTGCAGCGAGTTCGGCGAATGTTTTATTTGCCGGCGGCCTCGTGGTGATCTCATCGTTGTACAAACACCGCTATCTGAAGGTCGACGTCGCGTGCATCCACTTATTTCACTTGCTTTCTTTTTCAAAACGTTAAAAGAGGACCATTTGTGTTCTGTCCTGTTTTCGGCACATGTTAAATATAGGTCAAGGTTTAATTGATTGAGTTAATCATATCAATACAGCGTCAAACAGCTGAGTAAAGATTTTGTGTCCTCGTTATGTCTGCAACAGACCATATGATTAAATTTTAGAGAATTTCCTTTTAAAGTTGATTTCGTCGTTGTTTGAATAGCAATATAATCACAAAACAAAACAACCAAGAAAAGATTTTAGATGTATTCAATATTTATTTTTATTTATTTTTATTTTTAAACTTTATATACATTTGTATACAGGCGGACTTAATGCCATAGGCATTCTCTACCAGTCAACCTTTGGAAAGTGCAGAGTTGAGATAAAGTGGGTGTTTGAAAAATAATGAACAAAAAGGGATATAAATACTTAACATAATATCTTTCTTGTCTGTAATAAACTTAATGAAATTGATAACTGCATCAGCAAACAGAAACGTAAAAACATTGCCGTATAGATAAATGCTACGCTAAATAATATAGAAGCAACAATTATCAAAATGCACAATTCAGATGCTAAAATATTCAGTGTTATGTCGGAAAATTATTTAATAAATAAATAAATACACCTAACAGTCACATAAGTACATTATCCTGATTTCACACTAAGATAAAGTATTTGTTTCGTGTTGTGAGAAAATACAACAGACATTTCAATCTCACAAACATCCAGACCAAAAAATTTTTTTTAGATACAAGACATTGTATTTAAAACATTGAGTAAGATCAAGTAGTGTCGATGAAGTTAAATGAGTTTGTCAGCGTCCGCGGAACATCGCTTCGCCATGGCTCGGCCTTGAGCTCGCTCGCTGCTTAAATTCACTGTGATTCATAACGACTGTCAAACTCACCAGGACACGAGAGATTAGAGTTATTAAAATAGCAATCAATCTTTTAAAAAACGCTATAGATTTTGAAATTCAACAACAACTCTTTGAATTTCTAGTAATTCGGGAAACAAGACAATGGCCCGAACAAAATGCATAGGTGTATTCAATTGCTGAATCTATTGTGGGAAATATGCTATTATTTACTGATATTCGACAACATTTAAATTATAATTGCTGGCTACATTCCTTATGGGATCTCTTTACTTGTGCTGCTTTCACCCGAATTTACTCCTAAAGATAAGATTACAAATTAGGTGTATCACTCAGAAGTTATCACAGATAATTTTAAAGCAATAAAGTCGCTTATGCCTTGCACCACAGCAGTTCATGAGCAGTGACGCAAGCGGCGAGTTTTGCACGTTTTTACGAGCCAAACTGTTATACAGTTTAAGTTTACATACGCTGTTACTTGTGCATACTATGCGCTTATATATAATGTATAATTGGCCATGAAAGGAGACGGCTTTTATTACTCGGATTAAAAGAGGACCGAAATAACAATGACATTAGGATATCTGACCTACTTCGTGACATTATTCGGAGTATCGACAGCCTCTTTGGCACAGTTGGCTAACAGCTGACTGATTGACAAGCCACTGGTTCGATCCTCGCGATGAGAAAACGTTTGTGAAGCCCACAAGTATTTGTTTCGGGTCTGGATGTTGTAAGACCGAAACGTCTGTAGTTTCTGATACCCTCCACTATAGACTCGTATCTTATTTTCAAGACTATGTGACTGTTAGGTGTATTTATATATTTAAAGGTATCTGTTTATGTTCCTGGGATCAAAAGAGGACCAAAATAGCTGTGACATTACAAGGCAGCATTCGACCTTCTTCGGAACTTAATAGGTTATTAAGTCATCGGAAATTGATTTTCCATGTATCTGTTTTAAATACAATAAGTAAACATAATTTTGTGTATATTGTAAATAAATCACGTCTTATCTAAATACGGTTGGAGAGATATGTAGGAACTAAATTTCGCTTCTATTTCCGTTGTGTGATGAGACAGGAAGCGGGTCTAACGATAGCAATTTAATTTAGTCCCGGTCAAATGAAGGTCCTCCATTAAATATCCGGTTTTAATGTGAATATCCAGAATAGGGAATAGAATTTTAAATTTCAATTAGGCAAATCTGTTGATAACGTTTAATATAAAGGGTTTACATATGGTTGTAAACAAATATAACCCCTTTGTAGATATATTTATGAAATATGATTATTTAAAGGCATTTTCCACATTCTAATCAAGCGTTAAAAATAATAATATTGAAATTGTTTATTAAATAGTTTGCTACAAACCTTCAACATTTTTACATTCACCTATAAACCCAGCAATGTAATGTAAAAAATCGTAAAACATCACATCCGTACAAAAATATTTACACAACGCGTTTAAAACTCGTGGAATGGGTCTAAGCGAATATATTCACGACTAACGATACACCACCGGCTTTGATACGTATAATTGCAAATTGTATTTCTTCTCATTTATATTCTTAATCGGATCTCGCGGAAATGTTATTTGACTCATGTATCTGTAATCTATGAATGCATTTGTGAATATTGCTTTTCGTACTTTTGAAGTTGTGGTCGGCGAGATTTCGTGGCGTTTATGCAGCTTAGAGATGATGTTAGGTTATATTATCTGGAACTGTTTTGATTTCTTGGGGTAGTTGAATATATTCCTAAAAATAAAAATAGATATATTTTTTATAGATCTGAAAAATATGCCATTTGACAATACTGACAACCTGGTGAAGGTATGATAGACAAAAGGTTTTAATTATCTGTTCACTGCTGGTTTAGTACAGTGTTAAAATATATTTCTCAAATAATGTCTGAAAAACAATGATCTCTGTTTCTTTTACATAAATAAACCCAAATGAAGACAACAAAT
This sequence comes from Deilephila porcellus, assembly GCA_905220455.2. Lineage (NCBI taxonomy): Eukaryota > Metazoa > Arthropoda > Insecta > Lepidoptera > Sphingidae > Deilephila > Deilephila porcellus. The sequence continues at coordinate 1,026,445 of LR999986.1, read as the reverse complement.
CCTTTAACATTTCCAAAGTCTTTGACATTCAAAACCTTGCTTAAATTCAATTACATATAATGGAAGTCTGGATGACGTCACAGAAACGTTATGTAAGCCTAATAAAACTCAAGGTCTAGGTATTTTTAACGGTACACTCAAAATTTATGGATATGATAAAACTGAAAATAAAGGAATGGATAGAGCTGGAGTGATTGATGGTAGACGGTCTTGGAATGTCGCCAACAGATACGAAGGATACGAAATGGGAGACAACTTAGTACATGGATGAATAATGTAGTGAGGTATGAAAGGAGTGAACTATCATTGATGGATTAGAACATATTGCTAGTCATTGTATTGGAGCAATCAATATCGGAAATGAATCGTGATTTTTAAAAAAGGTTACTTTTAAAATTTTCAGCTAGCGCATTTGCATAACAACCAATGTTATTACCACAATTATTACTTTTGATATTAAAATCGATCAAACGGTTCTGGCTCTCGAATGCACTCAAGACATGGGCATAAAATTTAAAACCATTTAAAAACAGTTTTCCTTCCGGAGTTGGCAACCACAAGCTATTGTTTCTTTTCCGAAATCGAATATACCGTTCTTAATAGCATAGAAGATAAATATGGTCTATTAAAAGCATTCCCAGTGACACATCGTTAATAGTTCATATAAAGGCTGTAAATGGTTGAGAACGTGCTAAATTCGGCCATAGCTATTGTTTATCAGCTCATAGACGGAACCAAGGTCGATGGAGACTCTTTTAATGTTATTAGCTTGGATCAATTGATTTAAGGTTCAAGGTTGCAATTATTGTTGGTTTTAAGGAGTTCTCATCCTAGTCGATAATTATATATTCATTAAACTTTCTCTTTTTTTTTCCTTTTCTTATATCCATCCTAAGGTTGTCTGTAAGAAATCGCCTAGAGCGATAAGACCGCCATCTGTACTTTTACTTAATTTGTAATATCTTTAAGTGCTTTTACTTTTTTTTTGTGCAGTTAAGAATAAATAAATAAATAAATAAATAAACGCTGGATTTAGTTCAAGTCTTAGGAACTAAATTTTAGTGGGATTTTTTTGTTGGTCAAAGGAAATTCGTATTGGCAATAGCAACGACTGTTCCAAACAAGGTGAAAAACTCGTAATAATGACCCATCCAAGTGTGTCGGGTTTCGGAATCAGTCAATGTATAACTAATTTCGCAGGCCGACATAATTTTGTACCTAGATCTTTTGTCATTCGATTCTGCATCTAAATGTTTTAAATTTAAAACAGGTGCAGTGTCACTGCATTCCCAGAATTAATATTTTAAACTAATTGACTAGACAGCCTCCGTGGCGCAGTTGGTTCGACGCCGGCTTTGAAACGAGAGGCCGCGGGTTCGATCCCCGCACCGAGACAAATGTTTGTGTGAACCACAAGTATTTGTTTCGGGTCTGGGTGTTTGTGAGACCGAAAAGTCTGTCGTAGTTTCTGATACCCACGACACAAGAGTCGATCTTAGTGTAGAGTCTGGACTATGTGACTGTAGGGTGTATTTATTTACTATTTATTTTAGTATAATATCATCTAAACAAATATTAGATCCTCCACATCGACCTCCTTTGAATCTGAATATGTCATCTTTGAATCACGAAACTTTTGAATCGCGTGGTATTTTTAGATGTGTAGTAATTTGCTGGAGTGTTATGACTAGTGACCAAGCGGCGGGCTATGCGTCCATTGCACTTGTAATTCAATGTAACACTAATTTCCAAGAATTGTATACGTTTGCGCTTTATTTGCTTGCATTTTGTTGGTAATATTTCGTAAGTTTAAGTTGAGTGTCTTGTATGTTATGTCTTGTTATTTGAAAAGAGTTGGATATGTTCTTGTCCAATTTCAGTTTCAACTCAATTAGAAATTAGGTGATTGTTTTAATAGTTACTATCGGAAATTCACAAAAAGACACTCCTTAGCAGTTAGGTAGATCGTTTTCAGTGTAATTTAAAAACATCTTCGAAAATGAAACTAAAAATCATCATCTTAAATTCTAATGCTAAACACAAGCATTCCCCATTGATTTCCACTACTGAAAAGCGGCCTTCATCCAGAGAGCTCTCGGGATCTTTACTACATCATTTGTCTATCATATAAGATTGACCGTTTAATAACACTTTTATAATTTTAATTATCTTTTGTTTTGCCTTGACTGCCTCGGTGGCGTAGTTGTACTACGCTACGACTACAAAACTGAGGTCTCGGGTTCGAATCCCGGGTCGGGCAAAGTGATATTAGGTTTTGCTATTCATAATCAGCCCGGAGTCAGGAATTTGTGCCCGATATAGCGATAGGATTGCCCCCTATCACATCATGGGACGAAACATGCAAGGCGAAATGTGGGTGTCCTGGTGGCGCCTCTACCTACCCCTTCTGGGATAAAGGCGTGAGTTTATTTATGTATCTTTAGTTTTATTACGTATGTCTTCTTCTTTAACCTACTCAAGTTCATCTCTGTCCTAACACATGGTTTGTATAAAAACAAGCCCAATATATTCGACGTTAGCTCCCACTAATCTCCAATATTTGAGCAATCTGAGTCAGCTTCTCCGTATGTTTCCAAATCCGGCGACATTGGAGTAATAAAGTATTAGGGGGAGACGGTATCGATCATGTCTAGGGGCGCCAGTCCTCCGCAACCAGACGTGGCGGCTCCAAAGCACTGGATTACAAACGGGATCTGGATAATTTTGTGGTTGGTGTAGTTTGATGTGGTGGGAAGTAATTGTTAGAGGAATTCATTCGATTAATGTAATCGTAAACCGATACTTATGGTTAGTTTGGATAGTTGTATTACATTTTGTGAGTGATGTAAAAAGTGATGTCTTATCAAATAATAAGTTCAAAATTAAGGGTTTTTTTTCGTAGCTAAGAAATTATTCAGCTTTTCCCGCAGATAATTATCATATTCTTTTATATTTGACAACGGTAATTAATTACCACCCAAATATTCCTATGAAATACAGAAACACAATATTGGTATTCAGCCTTGGCAGGCAGTTTTACTCCTCGTTAGTGGAACAAGACATTAAAAAAAACATAAATCCTATTCAAATGTCTCGCTACCAGTACCCCTAGCCGGAACATTTTGCAGTATCGTAATAGAATAGTAATAGTAAAATTTTGTATGGGAATTTAAACAGCGCCATTGTGAGCGTATTTGGAACTAAAATGTGGCAGCGGGAAACGTTTACGATACTATAGTATAGTTAGCGTCTAGTTTAACGATAGTTTTACTTTAGAAATGTATGAAAAGTGGCAGCAGGAATAATTTTTGACGTGTAGTATCGCCAATTTACTATAGTTTTCTGTCGAAAAATACCATAAACTTGTCACCGAGATTTTTACAGTGAGACCTCTCTCGTGAGATTATTTTTGCGGTTTATTTATTTCGAATTAAGGCAAAATGTGTTAATTACGATCATATTCAGTGCCCTCCACGTCTTATTGTTATTTTGTATAATTATCTACTCCGTGTTTCACTAAAAATAGGCAATTCAATATGAAGTTACAATTGTGTTGTTTCAAATATTTTTGTTACTAACAACGGCATTATCAAAAGAAGGTTACTTCCTATCCTAAGGACTTCTCGGAATCGAAGCAATGAACTTGGGAAAAAGTATGAGGATATAAGAAGACTAGACTTAGTGTAGTTTTAAAATGAATACCTAACTAAAACTGTAACCTTAATAAATAAAACAATCATACTTTGTCAAACACTTTTGTTTTATGTTTTGTGTACCTACTTATTTATTTTATGCAACAGGCTCATTTCAATGTGTAGTCAATATGGGCAAGTTCTTAGCTACTTCATCATATTATATTATTGAAATGATATACATATGTGAAGAAAGTTACCGAGGCTCTTAACAGTCAAAAATGTAGCTAATAGTTTCATTAAGTTTCCACCTTAAAGGTATAAAGGCATTATGTTATAAAGCATCTGTGTCTATATCTATTACCTATTATTTATAAGTTTATTTCTTTACATTCACAATGTGTTACTTAGGATCATACTCAGTGTCCTCAACATCTTATTGTTATTTTGTATAATTATCTACTCCGTGAAATGAAATGAAATTTGTTTATTGGTCACGTAGGCAATTAAACAACTCTTATGACAAGTCAATACATATAGTACTTATTTTCTATTTACAAGATATTCGTTGTAATACTTACGTGTTTCACTAAAAATAGGCAATTCAATATGGAGTTACAATTGTGTTATTTCAAATATTTATAATTCCTACTAATAGCGGCATTACCAAAAGAAGGTTAATTCCTATCCTAAGGTCTTCTCGGAATTGGAGCAACAAACTTGGGAACAAGTATGACGATATAAGAAGACTAGACTTAGTGTAGTTTTAAAAATGAATACCTAACTAACCTTTTATAAATAAAACAATCATATTATGCACTATTGTTGTATGTTTTGTGTACTTACTTATTTATTTAATGCACAGGCTCATTTCAATGTATAGTCGATATGGGCAAGTTCTCAGCTAGTTGTTCATATTAAGTTATTAAAATGATCTATGTGAAGAAAGTTACCGAGGCTTTTTACGAGCAAAAATGTAGCGAATACATTCATAAAGTTTCCACCTTAAAGGTATAAAGGGATCATATTAAACAAATGTCCGTGTCTATATCTATTACCTATTTATGAGTTTATTTCTTTACATTCGTTGACGAGTGGCATCCGTATAAATCTGTTTGTTGTTGTTGTTATGTCAATTGTCAAACAAAAAATGGCTACGTTCGGAAATATAAGTGCATAATTGCTTGAAATGATTTTTTTAAATTTGGATCAATTGTTATGAATACTTTTTTGCGTCATAATTCATTTTCATAACCTTTAACATGTCTTTAAGGCATGCTATAGGCTTTTTGTTATTTTATAATAATAATATATTTTTTTACAAACACGATGAATGATAATTTCGCACGAATCATTCAATAATATTCATTCATTGCCATAGGTTATCTGTGAGTATCGTATCGTAATAGTAAAGAGTTCACGAGAGTATGGTTAAGCGGTTCATGCTGCCGCCAAATATAGTTATCGAGTAGTAATAGTAAAGTAATGATTGTTACTATACTATTACTATACGATACTTCAAAATGTTCCGGCTAGGGGTACAGAACTTGATTTGCATAAAAATGACAAAGTTACACCGAGAAACTTTTAAATTGGACCGAAAATGGAAATGAAAGAACAAAGTTTCTATTTTTTTCCCCGAATGGTATTAAGATATTTTTGGGTTGTATATCAGATAATTCGTATTTTGTAGCAGTGGGAGTTCTCTTATTATTTTATTACGATGTAATGGATTTTGAAGGGTATTTTTATGCCTGGTTATTGATTATCGTAAATTTTGTTGTGGCAGCCTTCATAGCGTCTGTCGTGCTTGATGCCTTTTGGATTCAGCTCGTATATTTTCTGACTCTATTGCAGTTTATATTAGTTTCGTTGTATTCATCATGTTGTGCCTTTATATAAAGATGTGATTTTTTTCTGAATGCCTAAGATTCCAGCTACGTTTATCAATAACTATCTACTGGTGGTAGGTCTCTCATATGTGAGAGGCCGCCTGGGTAGGTACCACCGCAATGTCTATTTCTCCCGCCACACAGCAGTGTAAATGCACTGTTGTGTTGCGGTTTGAAGGAGATTGTAGCCAGAGTAACTACTGGACATATCGAGATTTAACATCTTATGTCTCAGGGTGGCGAGCGCAGTGGAATGCCAAGCATTGCCTTGTAACTCATGGTGTTGTTTGGTTTTGCTACTGTCCATGAGCGGTCGTATCGCTTACCATCAGGCGAATGGCAGGCTCGTGTCGTCATTCACTGCAATAAAAAAAAAAAAAAAAAAACTACAAACAACTCTTTCCGTATAGAAGTGATTAGGTCTAATACAATGCCTTACAGCCTAACCCATTAACATCATGTTCGCCCCCAGAAATCACAAACGTACAATGTATTCACAGACACGAAATGCCTTACAGTAAATACAAGGTGCAAACTGCTAAAAGATTTTATTTAATTTGTCCGTTCGATTGTGACACGGCGTGAAGTGCAGCGTCATCAACTCATTATGTCGGCACAAGGTCAGCGTTGTGGAACTCAACTATTTACCGGCAAAAAAACTTGATCAAGCGAACGTTGACTTGCTGCCACGTGGTTACCAACAATCGTTTGACTGATTTTAACTTCTGAAGGCATAAATTGTACTATTGGGAATTTTTTTTATTTTTATTGTAATGAATGACGAAACGAGCTTGCCATTCGTCTGATGGTAAGCGATACGACCGCTCATGGACAGTAGCAAAACCAAACAACACCATGAGTTACAAGGCAATGCTAGGCAATCCACTGCGCTCGCCATCCTGAGACATATGTCCAATAATGTCGAAATGTCGTATAAGTTTAAAAGCCGTAGTGACTGTGATGGAAAAATAGTACAGATGGTCCAACCGACTTCAGAAGGTTAACTCTTGTCGAATAATACAATTATCGAGGCTTATTTTTGGAACGAATTTCCTTATGTGACGATGCGCAGGGGTACCCTAACCGGGAAAAAACTTCCGTAACGTATGATTTTTATTCCACGGATGAGTTAGACATTCTAAATTTAAAAATGTAGGAACTTATTTTTTGTTTTTAATTCTTTGTTTATTTTATAACCCGCCAACCCGCACTACGCCAGCGTGGTGGACTATATGGCCTAAGCACTCTCAATCGATTCTCTCGATTGTAAAGTAGGCTCGTGCCCAGCAGTGGGACGTATATGAGCTGATATAGATAGATAAATAGAGATTTTTTTATTGCAATGATTGGCGAGACGAGCATGTCATACGCCTGATGGTAAGCGATACGACCGCTCATGTACAGTAGCAAAACCAAACAGCATGAATTACAAATCGATGCTTGGATTCTCCACTGCCATTTTTTTATTTATTTATAATTATTATATTTAAAAAAGTACAGTAAGTTTAAAATTAGGCCCGCAAAACCAAGTACTTGGTTTGTCTGCGAGTTCTATGATTTTGTATCCGGATATACATATGAATCCGAAACGTAGTAACGTGGGTGCCTATGACGGGTTCAAATCAATTGTCTTTCGGGTACAATCAATCAAACAATGCGTTGTCCAATTACAATTTTAAATCGATAATTGAAATTGAACAAACAAGCCTTTGATTATGATCAATAGAAATTGTGAAAGTACTGTTAAAATCTCTTTTTCCACAAAATATTAATTAAATAACCGACATTTCCACGCCTCGATATCTAAGGGATAAATCATAAAGCAAAAGAAAGTCGCAACTAAACCGATCGTGGAGAAAGCGGTCTCCAGCCGAGCCCGGCTGATTGTTCAGAGAAAAAACTATTACACAGTACTGTAACAAGATGAAGTCATCATAACTTCTCGTATGAAAGTGAAAAGCGAACGAAAACTGTTTATTTTATAATTTACCGTCCAAGTTAAATAAATACACCCAACAGTCACATACATAGTCCTGACCTCACACTAAGATCGAGTCTTGTGTCGTGGGTATCAGGAACTACGAGAGACTTTTCGGTCTCACAACACCCAGACCCGAAACAAATACCTGTGGTTCACACAAATATTTGTTTCGGTGCGGGGACCGAACCCGCGCCGGCGTCCAACCAACTGCGCCACTGAGGCTGAAGTTATTAACTAATGTGTTATTGTAATTGATTATAAAATTCACTAATGACTAAGAAATTATTTCAAAAGTGTAAAATTTCCATTTAAAGGCAAAGGAAAAGCATGCTAGGAAACTTACGCACCTAAAAATTGACCATAAATAATTAGGATTTCAATTGTTGCATTTTACACCAATACATTTTCAAAGGGGTAACCGCGGTACCTACATTAATAGGGGAAGACACAAAAACCACTTCAAGTAAGTATAATTTCCAATTCCTTGCATACTATAAGATTTTTGCAATATAACACATTCCTTCTTCCCCTCCCGCGGGGGCACAGTACAGTGACGTGTTTACGTGCTCCTCAATATTAATTGTGTTTTGTGTGTTTTGAAGACGATTATCGGTTCGTGAGTTGTTTATAGTTGTTTGGTTTCGTATTGTACGCAAGGATTCGTAAGTTTATAAAGTTTTATTTCGTTTATTTCGTGGATTTTTTCAAATTTATTCTCGGTAAGTAATTTTAATTTTCTATAGTGGGTACCGCGAAATAAAATATCGCCCGGCCGGTCAGTCAGCTGTTTTGTTTAACATTAATTAGTTCTTGTTAGTGTCAATAAACATTATAAATTAATTGAATTTAACTTCTGTAAAATCAATGTCGACCCATAGTAACGATCCGCCCGACCCTGGGCCAGACCCTTTCGTTCAAAGTAGGCTCACGCCTCGGTCACCAAGTTCGGCAAAACGGTTATTCAGCGATGTTAATTCGCCAACATATGTCTCACCCGTAAAATCAAAACGTCTACAATTATCGGAATCGGCGGATACTTTGTCTGTAGATAACGGCAGCGACGCGAGCCGCGCGGACTATTGCGATATGGTGTCGGAAGTATCGAGCTATTTGTCAAAGATTAACGAACTCGTTAATGACCAGGGCTCGCGCATGAATATTGCAAATAGATCGGCGGTGTTAGACATTACGCAACGAGTAACTTCGATTGTTTCGTTACTCGCGTTAAAATCTTCGTGCAATGAAACCAAGTTGGCTCATATGCAACGCGAGTTAGATCAATATAAACGCGTTAACATTTCGACCGCAGAATCCAATAAGACTTTTGCCGATAATGTAAAATTGCGTTTAGCGAAACCCACTCCGGTAGTGGAGCCGCGCGCCCCACTTCCGTGCGTAATAGCTTACCCGACGAGTGAACGGTCAGCTGATCTACCGACATCATCCGCGACTAAACAGGCGCTCTTTAAAGCAATTAAGCCTAGTGATGATGGATTCCAAATAGTTGGCGTTAAAAAAACTTCTAAGTCCGGTGTTGCTCTGCGCCTCGCTAACGAGGCACAAATAAAAAAATTGGAATCCGTCGCCGCGATAAAATCGGCGGGACTGCGTCTCGAAAAACCGAAGGGCCGCCGTCCCCGTATTCTAGTTAAAGATGTGCCATCCTCCATGGAAGACCGCGCTTTCTTAACCGCATTATATCGTCAAAACATCAAGGACGAAATGCCTATAAAGGAGGATGACTTTTCAAAGTCCGTTAAAATAACCCGCAGACGAATTTTAGATAACGGTCGGAAATGGATAGGTTTAGAATTAGATTCAGAGGTTCGTAAACACTTGATGAATACAAAGGACAAACTTTTCATTGATTGGGCCACCTGCCGTTTTATCGATGATATTGATGTAGTTCGTTGTATGAATTGTCAGTATTACGGGCATGTACAAAAGTTTTGTACAGTAAAAACACCAACGTGCGCCATCTGTGCTGAGTCACACGAAACTAAGGCGTGCCCGCAAAAATCGAACCCGGAGTTTAAGCCTGTATGTGCGCCTTGCAAACGTTTTAAAAAAGCACACGATCATCGTTGTGGGTCTCAGGAGTGCCCAACGTACAAGAATAAGCTCGAGCAATTAGTTTTGTCAACCCAATATTAAATAAATATGGATAACTTTACAATCGGTCAGTTAAATCTTCATAACGATAGGGTAGCGACGTCAGAATTAGACACGTTAATTCGCGATTATAAGCTGAATGTCGTGCTGGTTCAAGAGCAATACCAACATGCGCGATTACGTAGTAGGGTGATACAACTCGATAACAACTCACGAGCAGGTATTTTCGTGTCGGGTTCAAATCTTACCGTTACCTCAGTACGTAATCTTATGACGTCACACTGTGCTGTCGCGGAGGTGTCGAGTCCGATCTGTAAGGTTTTTCTTGTGAGCTGTTATTTTCAATACTCCGACCCTGTGGGTCCCCACTTGCATCACCTCCGCTATGTCTTGCGGTCCCTCGCTGGACATAATATTATTATAGGTGCTGACGTTAATGCGTCATCAATCCTTTGGTATGGCAAATATCGCTCCACCGATACCGAGCGACGTTGCGCTGTAGAAGATTTCATTGCAGAGATGAACCTCGAAGTACATAACACCCCCGATGCACCACCTACTTACAGCTGCCCTATGGGCGAATCCTCTATTGACGTCACACTTTCTAGTGGAGACGTCCGTATTGATAGGTGGCGCGTCCTGCCGGACGCGTCGTGTAGTGACCATCGCCTGATTGTGTACGAGTTCTTGCCTAGAGTGACACAGGGTCCGGTACATAATAATAATAATTGTAACTTTAGATATAAATCCATAGGTGCCAACTGGGATTTATTTAGCTCTTTATTTGCTCAGCATGCCAGGGACTTCACTCGCGATGATCTGTCAGCTGAGACTTGTGCCGAGATTATGTCGGACACGTTTACTTATTGCGCAGACGTTACCATTGGTCGAGGTCCCATCACAAAGACTCGGAGGTGTGATTGGTGGAATGACTTACTAGTCCAACTACGTCGAACTTTTCGCAGAGCGCGTAGGCGATTTAACGGGCTTAAAAAACGCCGTATTACAGGGGAAGCAATTACATCTGCTTTTAATGAACTGAGAGTTGCCAGATCACATTATAGAGCGGCTGTCCAAAAATCGAAAGGCAATTTATTACGTAAAATTGTAGCCCGGTTAGATAGTGAAGGTCCGTGGTCTCCTTTATACCATGAGTTTAAAGCTAATAGGTCAATCAATTTGGCTTATATTGAGAATATAAAAATTAATAACAACTACACAACTGGCATTGAGGAGACAACGGAAGCTTTGTTACAATCGTTAATACCGGATGATAATGTTGGAAATGACACAGAATACCACAAGCAGATTAGGATGTGGGCCGCGGAACTGCCAAACTCTTGCGATTCAAATCTCCCATCATTTGATGAATTTAGTGAAACAGTTCGATCTTTGCCCCTAAACAAGGCATCCGGTGACGATAAAATATCCAACAAAATGATCAAAGAAGCGTGTAAATCGGCCGGCAATGCAGTACTAACAGTTTATAATCGATGTATTGCTGAAGGGGTCTTTCCGCGAGTCTGGCGTACCGGTTTCATTCGGATAATACCCAAGGGTGGCGATAAATCTCCTCAAGATCCTAAGTCTTACAGACCCATTACACTCTTACCGTCGCTAGGTAAACTTTTAGAACGTCTTACCGTCCCTCGATTACTACCAGGTGGACCAAAATTCCATGAAAAACAGTTCGGTTTTACTATGGGTAGGTCGACTATTGACGCGGCAATTTCGGTTAGAAGAAGAGTAAGTACATCGATACGCAAATATGTACTCGGTATTTTCCTGGACATCTCCGGTGCTTTCGACAATGCTTGGTGGCCAATGCTGCTTCTTAAGTTGAAACTGCGAGGTTGCTTTAAAAATATATATTCACTTATATACTCGTATTTCTCGCATGGAACAACAAAACTTAAACTTGGACACCATGCCGTGTCGAAGCCACTGACGATGGGCTGTCCACAGGGCTCGGTCTTGGGTCCTTATTTATGGAATTTAGGCTTCGACGATTTTCTTACAATTCCCTTACCGTCGGGGTGTTCTTTGATTGGATATGCGGACGATGGCCTTTTGCTTATTGAGTCAAACAGTAGGTCGGGACTCGAACATATGGCAGACACGTGTTTAAAATTAATATCTGATTGGGGCGATCGAAATCGCTTACAGTTCGCACCACATAAAACGTTCCAATTACTTCTAAAAGGAATTTTAAAATCACCGCCGCGAATTAAATTTAATAATATCACCGTAAAGAAAAAAGAATCAGTTTGTTATCTTGGTCTAATTTTGGAAAGGAATTTTTCCTTTCTTGAACATATTAAGAAAGTCGGGGAAAAATCGAAAAAGAACTTTTTTGCTCTGACAAGAATATCGAAATCAACGTGGGGGCTATCTTTCAATACATTAAAAACCATCTATGGAGCGACTTACTTAGGATGTATTACTTACGGATCCCCCGTATGGGCTGATAGGGCCACTATCGGTGCTGTGCGAAGGAAATTGCTCCAGAGCCAACGTTTGGCGTTGATATTCTTGTGTAAGGCGTATAGAACTGTTAGTACCGAGGCTTTGCCTGTCCTAGCGGGTGTACTTCCAGTCGACCTGGAGGTACAACGTCGCGCCGCGATGTATTACTCAACTAGAGAGAATATGGACAAAAGATTTTTAAATTCACGTGAACTTTTAAAAGTAGACAGATTATTTAAGCCGCTCTCAGTTGTATATAACGAACTAATAGATGAATGGCAAAATAGATGGGATGTATCTTTGAAGGGTCGGCATCTATACCAATTTTTTCCATGCGTGCGTGATCGTTTGACTAAGACTTGGCTAGATATCGATTATTACGTATCACAGTTTCTTACGGGCCATGGTAACTTTAGGTCTAAACTGTACTCATTTAAGCTCGTTGATTCGCCTGCGTGCTCATGTTCAACACCATATTGCGAATATGAGCAGTCCGCGCATCATATACTTTGGGAGTGTAGTCTTTGGCAGAATGAGCGTAAAACCATGCTAGATAGTATGCAAATAACATCTGGAGTTGTATACTACACGGACCTTGTGGAGACTAGGAAGAATTTCCGTGCTTTCCGGCGATTTTGCCATACCTATTATTGGAATCAAGTATAACAGCTTACATAATAGGCCCCATTTAAATGTAATAATGACTAATCCGTGGTGCTTTACAGCTGGCTTATCTGGCTGTAAATGTCTTTATGCGAGGTTATTTACCTCTTTAGTTCATTGTTTTGTCACCCGCTTTATTAGGGAGGGAAGTGGACAATAATTTATTTCCAACTCCTCCTATTAATTTAACTTTTTGATTGATTTCGTTGCGGGTTAAAGACAAGTTAGACATTCCCGGAGACTCGCTGAGCTTCAATGCTCAGTGTCATTAATATGCGTGCCACTGTTGATCCTGGCTTACAGGAGTTGCAGTGGCGGGTGTGAGGGCGGGACAGTCTCCATAACACTTTAGCTTAAATCGATTTCTCAATATGAGAATTGAATCTAGGACTTTACAGTGCCGATTAGTACATGTTTCGGAACAGAGAAACAAATTAAAAATCATAACTAGCATAATAATTTTCTCTATATGCGCTGTGATAAAGAAACCGGAATTTGTACTATGCATGTATACCAAGATCGAAAGCAAATCATAGCATTTATAAATTACAGTAATGAATAAGTGTCGGCAAACAATGTCCAAACGCATTCAGCGCAGTAAAAAGTGAATTTCGTAATATCTCGATCGGCCGCACATTGCGCCGGTGAAATTTCAGTTTACGAATTAATTATGCAATACTTAAAGGTGAATACTTTTGTTACTAAACGATCGAAGTGTTTAAATCAATACAAAAATAGACCAATCAAATTAAGTTGTATTGAAGGCGTGTCGTTAGAGGTTCGACCTGATTGGTCTATTTTCGGGATCTTCAGATAACGATCATGATCGTTTATTGCTTTAATACATTTATTATCTATATACTTATCGATGTATTTCTGTAATAAAAACAATGGTGTGTGAAGTCCAACTCGCAATAGGCTAGCGTGGTGTACTATTGGCCTTTAACTCTTAAGTGTAGAGGATTCGTATGCTCAGCAGTTATTATGGGCTGATACAGTAGAACACAATGTAGATGGTAAAGTTAAATACAATTTATTCATTAAAATATTTTCAAAAAACTAACAAGCAGTGTCAAATCAAGAATTCAATTTCAATATTTACCAAAGAGGCTCTATCGCACTAAATACAACTCGAACGGAAATGGCGTCAACATTAACTGCATTATACAATATTCGACCTTAGCAAGATTCTGAGAACATGTTTTGCGGCGCATAAATTAACATAGATTTGTGAATTTTTAGCAAAATAAATATTTAAAACCTCAGAAGACAGAACAATTGTTTGTTGGTTGTCAGTTGCGTAAGCGTTGCCGATTGCAAGAACTATTGTGCAAGCCTTAACAGTTCATGCAAATATTATCAATGTTTCATATTATGCATCTTATTCACTAGGTACTAGTGTCGATAATAATAAGTTTGTACTTAGGTCTTTATAGCATCGATTATTTTGCAAATTCGCAAAACTAAGTTCATTTTAAAAATCGAATCGAATTCTTTGAGTAAGGAAATGATCGAAAAAATACTGTCCACTGTGTAGTCACGTACTCCATTTTTGAAAAATAAAACTATTGATTACTGCAATCGATCGATTACGCTTTTCGCGATTTACCACGTTACAATAATTACACTAAAGTATAATATGTAGAAATAAATCACTGAATCAGACACCAAAGACACAAAGTCGCAAATCGCTTGTACCGTCATTACAGAGACATGCATTATTGGCCGCAGTTTGGCACTGTCTCTTTCACACATCGGCGTCATTTCCAACAAATTCATTGTAAGACAGAGTTCGTGGGCTATATCTATGAAACTATAGCTAATAGATACCGTTTAAAACACTTCGCTTGATACAAACGCCAGGAACTTCCCAAACGAACGCGAGTTGACTCATCACTGACTCACTGTTACAAAAACGACCAGCGTAACACGACACGCCCTGCCCCGCTAGCCACCAATTAATCGATCCGCAGGGGGCGATGTGAATTGAATTGCGGGGGTCTATGTAGAATGGTAGTGTCTCACGCACGTCTGAGCTGTGACCTTAAAGAAACCATGATGTTTGTTTCGCTGACACAGTTCAGTCGAGCAGGTTTCAATGTAATAATCAACGTGCAGTGCATTTAGAAAGCGTATTATGATTTTGCTATGACGTTCGCTGAAGGGATGACGGGCGGCCATTTTGAAATTTGGATATGATGTAGAGTTAATACCGGTTTGAAACAAAAGATTGGTGGGAGTTTATTTAAATACTTGAAAATTGTTGAATTAAACGCAACATATTTTTTTATACTACACATGAAAGATAAAATGTAAAAGGCGTAGGTATGTACCATACCTATTTTACTAGCTATTAAATGCAAAAAAAAAACGATTTCTTTTTACGAAACCGAAAGCTATATTTATACTAATCCCCCGTCAGTCTACCACTATAAAGCATTAGTATAAAAATATCCATACTAATTTATGTACGGCTATTACCTTAAACGTCTAAATGTAATTATTTCTAGGAGTTTCTAAAATATAGCCTGACCTTTCGTGTGGATATCTCGTGATAACTTGCAGTTGGTCGTAGAGGTCACTCGGACATTTAAATTTGTTACACTTCTACATTTCACAATTTTTGTGCACTTTTCAAAATTAAAGCGAAAATAGTTCGCGAATTCTAACATGAGTTGGACTTATAACATCGGGGAAACGGATAAATAATATGTGAGATAACTGCCTCTGCAACTGCATCATTATTATTCTAAATTATTATCTATGAACTTCTCTGAATTTAACTGCGCTGCAACCTCTGTATAATTATTGTATTGTAAACTTGTTTTGAAAAGAACAACGCTAGAGTTTCTTGCGACTTGCCCGTTCTTCTCTGGCGAAAACAGCCTTGTGAACCGGGTGGTAGTGGAAAAAAGTGACTCAATCTAAATAATGTATGACATTTCAATGGTTCAATAAAAAAAATTCATTTCGTTTTCATTTCATTTCTGTGGGTGCTCAGACAAATATTTGTTTACATACATACATAAACTCACGCCTTTATCCCAGAAGGGGTAGGCAGAGGCGCCACCAGGACACCCACATTTCGCCTAGTATGTTCCGTCCCATGATGTGATAGGGGGCGAGCCTATCGCCATATAAGCACAAATTCCTAACTCCGGGCTGATAATGAGTAGAAAAATCCAACATCACTTTGCCCGACCCGGGACTCGAACCCGAGACCTCAGCTTTGTAATCGTACCGTAGTACAACTACGCCACCGAGGCAGTCTAATACTATAGGCATATTTGTTTCATAATTTAAATATATTATGCATTGATGTACTTGGTCTGAAATATTTTTATATGCTAGAAAATCTGTTTATTTCTTATAATTAAATATATTTTCTTTTATTTTCAGGTACGTAATACAAAACAGCGAAGCTCCTAGACTAACGTGGGAAAATAATAACTGCGCAGTAAGTAACATTTATATTCATGAAGGCGTCACTGAATTCTCATTAATATAAAACATATAATCTAAATATTATCACAATTATCTAGTAATTTGGATCGTGAGATCGGTAGCTGTTTCTCTTCAATCGATTTAGGGTTTAGTTATTTTATAAGCCGGCATATTTGTGTCGAATTACAGATTACTCTTGGAAATCACATTCCATTATTATCATAGACTCTTTTGTCACTTGTTATGCATACCAATATAAATATGAAGAAGTCGGTTAATAAATACAGCAACGGTCACATACATAGTCCTACCCCACACTAAGATTGGGTCTCGTATCGTATATCCGAATCTACGAGAGACTTTTCGGTTTCACAAACACCCAGACCTGAAACAAAAAATGTGGTTCACACAAACTTTTGTTTCGGTGCGGGGATCGACCTTTCGTTTCACAGCCAGCGTCTAACCAACTGCGCCGCGGAGGCTGTCAAATATTCAGTGCGTCTCATATTACCGACCTTATTTCTATCCTAATATTTATGTTAAAAAATCTTTCGTCTGGCGGGTGGTCTTACATTTTTTTTATTGCAATGAATGACGGGACGAGCCTGCGCTTCGCCTGATGGTAAGCGATACGACCGCTCATGGACAGTAGCAAAACCAAACACCATGAATTAAAAGGCAATGCTTGGCTTTCCACTGCGCTCGCCATCCTGAGACATAAGATGTTCAATCTCGATATGTCCAGTAGCTACTCTGGCTACAATGTCCTTCAAACCGGAACACAACAGTGCATTTACACTGCTGTTTGGCGGGAGAAATAGACATTGCTGTGGTACCAACCCAGGCGGCCTCTCACATATGAGAGACCTACCACCAGTAAACATCAGTTTAAAATCTTTAAAATAAGTCGTATTTAAACTACATCAATGGTAAAGCCAAAATATGTCCCGCGACTTCACAACTTATAGCATCCCACATGAAACTTTTCCCAATTGGTATAACAGCAAAAACATCCGAGGCGATTTATTGGTGAATGAGTTTCCCGGGATGTGTTCCCCGGTTAGTTTCCCGGGATGTTCACGGATATGTGTCGAAGTTTGCCGAGAAATAAATATAATAGAAATGTGGGGAAACGATAAGTATAGATTGATTTGGATTTTGGCCGATGTTGTGAGTGGAATTTCGTAGTTATTTACAATGTTAGGGGGACTGATAGAGATGTAACTAGATGTGACGTGCCTTATAAATAATTTGTTATTGCAATGTTCATTCGGGAAACTTGATTTATTTTGGGAAATATTTTCTATTTATTGAAGTAATTGGTACTACCAACATTAGTCTAGCGTATTAGATTAAGACCTAATTTTTTATTGTAGAGAAAGTCCGTTCATTCCAATTGAAGTTATAAGGATTGCTGGTATTATTATTATATTAATAAATACATTATTAAGTTATAACATAGTCCACAGCTCAAAGTAATATTCGTGTTTTGAAAAATTCATTGTTACAAACACAATATGCACATTTTTTTAAGGTTACATATCAAAAAAATATATAAAGTCATCAATTTCTTCACCTTTTAATATTCAGAAACGTATAAAGAGCTTCATTCTTCCTTTTATCCGCTAAACACACTTATGCAAAATAGAACCAATATCGCCACACCCGTTTTCCCCATAAACATTAATATGTATGCAAAGAGGTTTCGCGTGTACCTTCGTATAAAGATTTTTTTCTCTGATATTGTTAAATATCATAATTTTTTTTGAACGTAAGGCTATGTAAACTTGAGTACAATAGCTAGTTTTTAACCCCCAATAAATTTAAACAGATTAAAGTTATTACAATCGCGTAATTTGCACTACCCTCCCTTTGAGTTAAGAAGATTTTCTTCAGATATAAATACGTCCACTTAGGAACTTACGCAATGCATGGTGAAAGAATAACGCAAAACATAATGAATTTAATGCGGACATAAAAAAAAATATTTAAAAAAAGAATAAACCGACTTCAAAATTGTAATTAACAAGAGAGAAATAAAAATCTTTTAGAATTCAATTCAAAAATGGTGCAATTCTGACAAAATTACATACAAACAGTTTTTAGAAGTTGATAAATAATGGAGGAATTAGATATTTAAATAATCCAGACCACTTACTTTTGTAGGGCACGCTCTGCTATTGAGATGGTATAGCCCATATTACCACTCCGAAACCAATTAAAATAAATATATCCAGTTCTGCTCGCACGCTCTTTGTCTTACATAAAATTCACTTTCCCTAAGCATTAATAACAATGCAAAATAAGAAAGGTTAGCTGTACGGCTGCAAATGCCAGCCATTTATCCAGTCACGTTGCAGATGGGAATCGAACCCGCGCATCCGACAGCGATAGCATTTGCAGATAACACACTCACCTTCGTTAGCTGGTGAGGTTATGTGAATAATTACCTGCAGGTTAGGCTTTTAAGCGCGTGGTGGCCTGTTGGTAATGGACCAGACGCGGCTGCCTACATGTTCACGGTGGTCGCGGGTTCAAATCCCAGGGCACACCTCTGACTTTTCGGAGTTATGTGTGTATTGATAGTCAATCACCACGCACTTTAACGGTGAAGGAAAACATCGTGAGGAAACCTGCATACCGAAGCGATTTTTAAAAATTTCTACGGTATGTAAGTCCGCCAACCCGCACCAGGCCAGTGTGGTGGACTATATGGCCTAACCACTCTCAATCGATTCTCTCGATTGTAGAGTAGGCCCGTGCCCTGCAGTGGGGCGTATATGGGCTGATATAGATAGATAGATAGAGTTTCTATATTTAGACTTGCTTTTTTATCTGGTGAAGTGACTGGGGCAAAAAGGTTCTGGTATGCAGGCAGCAGATAGGCAAGTGAAGTGTAGGACGCCTACCTACAAGGTGGAAAGACGACCTGGTGAAGGTTGCAGGAAGTCGCCGGATGCAGGCCGCTTCCAACAGGTCGAAGTTCGAATCTGGGAGGCTATATTCAGTAGTGAACTCCACAGGTATTTGTTTCGGGTCTGGGTGTTTGTGAGGCCAAAAAGTCTCTCGTAGTTTCTGATACACGACACAAGACTCGATCTTAGTGTGGGGTCAGGACTATGTATGTGACTGTTGGGTGTATTTATTTATTTCAAAAAAACTTCCTGTGGCTGAATAGAGTGATTGAAGTGACGGTAAAGTCCTAATAGTGCGATGCGGAGAAGAGTAAAGATTGGCAACAGCGGTTGATTGTACTCGACACAGTTATGCTGGCTTCTTAGTTGCTTCTTTACGCTGCGGATATTAGGCGGTCTTCTTAAATATGCTTATATCAGAAATTTAATTAGGTATGATAGTAATCATAGTTAAGCTCGGAAAATTGCTGGAGACATTACTGGTTACTACGTCTACCTTCACTGGCACATAGGCGTGAACATATGAATGAAATTATGTATACATATATCCAGTTAAAATACAACCTCGGCATTTCCGAGACGATAATCTGATGGACATTCTGATAAAAACAAGTTTGAACGCGCTGTTTACTTGCAAATTAGAAATAATCTGAAAAAAAATCTAATAATTTTCTCAAAAACGAGGATTTTTAAATAGAATTGGTTCATGACAATGCTTGACTCCCGGATTTATGTATAAAATATGAAATAAGCAAATATTTGTGTTGCTTTTTCCGAAAATGTTTAAATTTATACTTAAAAATAAAACAGGTAAAATGTTTACTGTACATGTAATAATTTTAATTAATTTCAAAATTTCATTGTTTTCTTAAATTCTCATTGGTCGAAAAAATTACATACATACATAAACTCACGCTTTTATCCCCGAAGGGGTAGGCAGAGGCGCCACCAGGACACCCACATTTCGCTTTGTATGTTCCGTCCCACGATGTGATAGGGGGCGAGCCTATCACCATATCGGGCACAAATTCCTGACTCCGGGCTGATAATGAATAGACAAATCCAATATCACTTTGCCCGACCCGGGACTCGAACCCCCGAGACCTCAGATTTGTAACCGTACCGTAATGCAACTACGCCACCGAGGCAGTCGAAAAAATTAAGCCGACTAATTCGAAACCACATGTACTCGGAACACGACAGACTTGTCTTCTATATGGAATTTGCGTTACAGTTGTCGATTACCAGTCCGACACAAATATTTCTTTATTTAAGTGTAGTTTTTAAATGATTTCGATTTCTTATCTCAATAGATACATATTCAATGAGCTTTTATCAGCTTAACATATAAATTGAATTTAGTAAAAAAAAGATTAAATATTAATGTATGGACTGTTTATAACGTTAATATAAATTCTTATTTCGGAAAAAACTTAAATTTATTTCTCAAATATTTTTTAGACGGTGTGAATTATATATAATGTGATATTAAATTAGTGTTTGGTCCGCCATTTGAAATATTATATTTTTTGTGGTAATGAGAACAATAAGAGAATACTCGTATCTTTAAATTGTTGTTTCAATGTTATGTCTATTTCTCCCGCCAAACAGCAGTGTAAATGTACGTTGTGTAAATATTGAGACTTAACATCTTATGTCTCAGGATGGCGAGCGCAGTGAAATGCCAAGCGTTACTTTGTAATTCATAGTGTTGTATGGTTTTGCTACTATCCATGAGCGGTCGTATTGCTTACCATCAGGCGAATGGCATACACCATTCATTGTAATATAAAAAAAATAATTAATAAATTAGAAATTTTCTCGCGTATAGTTTTAAGTACATTGTCGTGCTATTTTATTTACGCAATGGGGTGCAATTTCTCGTATTGTGTGGCTTATGCAATACATTTGAGTGCATTACGTCACGGGGGGCCGTGTGCAGCGGTGGTATTTTCGAGTGTTTTGTTGCCTTTGATGCTTATTCAGATGAAATGAACAAGGTTGTTGTAAATTGAAGATTTTTTTTGTGCTTTTTAGTTTTTAAGTATCTTTCTAGTTGCGAAATTAAAACCTAAGATTCTTAACATACCTACTTAAAAACCCTCAAAGAAGCCACTATCTTATGAAAAAAACCGGTGTGTTTGTAAACAAAGATTATCGCACTTAATTAAATAATTTTTAAATTCCTCAGTTACTCATCACATTACGATTGATATTATCTCATTGACCCGTACAATTATGGTCGAGCGCCAATAACATGATTCCGGTAGCGCCCCGTGGTCATTGAGACAATTGGTCGCAAATTGTACCAGACATTATGACTTTGGTAATGAAATGGCGACATACATTGTATGCTAATTAAGTAATATCTGTAATGTGTAATGACATAATCATATTATTTGTTATTTGATTGTCCTCATGGCGCAATTGTCTAGAAAACGGTTGCCAAGCGCGATGTTACAACCGATCGCCGCAAAAAATATGAGTTTTTGTAAAAATACCTAAATATCTCCGACCATATACAAACTTAAAAAATTGGGACTGAAATTCTTTGCAATCTTTGTTCGATTGATAAATATAAGGCTATATCCCACCCCGCGGGCCTAAATCAGGTTGGCGAATTTCACGTAAAATTACAGTCAAAAATAGCTACAAAAGTTATACCGTTATAACAAATGTGGCGCCTACAAATTAACCCGAATTGTTTTGGCACAATGACGTGGCGTTCCCGGAATGACGAAAAAAGGCCTTTCTAAATGAGCAAACCGCTCGTTAGAGTGCGCGTGGTTTAGGGTTGGGGCGTCATTTTAGGGTTAGGGTGCCTAAGTGATCGATAAGCTGCCAGGGTATCTAACCCTTCATGACTCATGTGATGGGGTGAATGCCGCTTAGCTGAGTGTGCTAGTCATTTTCTGGATATAAATTGAGTGTATTTGTTAGCGTATTTTGGGCGTCACCCTATTGTTCTAATGGCAGGGAGCATGCTCTGTGGACTGTGTGACACTGTGTTTAAATTGTAGACAGGTAATACATTTTATGTAAGCTTTTTTGTTTGATATATTTCAAGAGATCTCCAGACCTGGGTACCTTGGTCCAGTATGGCAAGAGCCTAGGCCTCAATCGTATCGTAGGACAGGAACAAGCTGGGCAAAATATAAATTACATTAATTGCAACTTTGTTTACCTTTGAAGATACAGGCGTGAATTTAAATATGTAAACATTTAATAACAGTAGGTTTTCAAAACAAGTTTTCAATAAAGTCATTTCCGAAGCATCTCTTTCACGAACCATCTTAGATCTATTTAAGGTATATTGCTCGTCAAACGGCGCCGTGTCTCAGACTGGAAGTGTCTACATATACTGCAGTAGATATAGTATACCGTAACCGGGGTATGACGCACGCCTCTCGAATCTCCGCAAATCTAATTTTACCGCAGTGTCGTACGCGACGGCAAATTGCTTTGCTTGCGTCCTGTCGGAGGAAACCATCACATTATAATATACACGGATATTGATTTGGGTATTTGATTGAAGTTTATTTAAAAAACAAATATAATTTTAAAATATATATTAAATATACGCCTTTGTCCTCAGAAGGTTAGCTACAGGTAAAAGATGGTTAAACAATTGAGGCAGATTTCAAAGCTCTTTCTGTATGACCTAGATAATTGCGCTAAATAATGCCCGGATACCACCCAGGTTCGACAAGAAAGTTATTTACCTCAGAAATAGTATCTTTCAAGCTAAAGTTAATAAGACAATAAGTCTTAAGAAAGAAGTGCCTAAAACGAAGTTTGCACAATTTTATATCTTATAACAATGAGCAATTTGAGCGGTATTGTTCTTGTTACAAAAGGCCTGTGGTTGAGTTCTCTTAATATTATGTTATTTTAAAACCAGTGGATACTTCCGAAACACAAGGGTTGTGAGTTTTCAAAAGTTTTAAATACAATTATTGAACTGTGAGAAATTTGATGAATTTAATATTTTTACGGTTCGTTGGACATTCGCATCTAATTCAATAGCGATCGGTGTAGACAATGAAACCTGTCGCAGTGATCGAGACAAGTGTGTGGCGTTCTGGATTCATTCAGTGCACGTCCGGTTTCCAGCTGGCATAATTGTGTCAGATAATCTCTAGCTAATGGATACTCTGGATGCTTACAGAATGTCGTCTTTACTTTTATGAATTGCCAATGCGATTCCCACTCTTCTATCAACATTTAGGAACGGAAATTAGATCGGGAAACGATAGATGATATTAGTGACATGTTTTATATCCCTTTTCGGATCTATAAGCACAAATGTATCTCTAAATAATTATATAGCTGAAGATTTAGTTTGTGTGAACGCGCTTAACTCAAGGTTCGAATTGAACGTTTATTTTGGTGTAGGATATTCCTTGCATTAAAAGAGGCTATGGGCTACTTTTTATCCCTGAAAAACTTTTTCACACAGGCGAAGCTGCGAGCAATACTAGTAATAAATACAGATGGAAGCATAAAGATTTCTTCTTCACTATTTCAGCAGAGAAATCTAATTTCAATGATGGTAGATGGTTGTTAACAATGCGATTACATCACAGTCAGTGTTCTCAATAGTGTTATTGTTTGCGATGAAGTAATTATCTGTAATTGCTTGTTTATCTCAACGCTGGTACATTTCGTTAATTGTTCTTTGATTAGGGTTAGAATACTAATTTATCCAACGAGTTATCGGATCCTCATCGGATCTGCACAACGCAATGAACATATCGAAACAAAGACTATCCAACCATTCCAACACAAGAACGTTACAACCAACGCTAACACGTGACGAATTTAATTACGATCCGCTGGGAATGCTTCACCAATCCACGAATACATTGAATCTGACGTGTCCCTGGGTACAAGGGGCTACTGCGAAAAACGATAATCGATATATCATGCGATTCTTTGTATTTAAATCTACTCCTAGTGACTTCGTATTATGATACTGTTGATAATTCTCTATGCGACACTTGCCGATACTGTTGAATCGCTCAACAGTCGATTGAGTCAAAACGAAGGCACTAGAACATTCCAACATGCAGAATCGCACAATATCGGTTTTCGTAGTAGCCTCCTGAATGACGGGCGTCACCGGACGTCGGTAACCATATTAACCAATGTAGCGAGATTTCGGCGAAATGGACGGCGTCATTTCCAAATTCAACACGAAACGAGTTAAATTCAATTATGTGATTTTTTTATTTTGTGTTGTGAGGTGTTCTGGATGGTAATGTGATTTTAACGTTAAAAAAATATTTTAATTTAAAAAGTTAGTAGTATGTGGGACGAAATGAAAAGTAGTTAAACGGATACTAACTTGGTTTTTTTTTTACATTTTTAACTTCCCGGCGTTTTGATTGCTTTCCAAATTCGCGATAAAATCCATAAAAATTAGTTTTTATCTCAACATACATAGTTTATCACAATTTAAATAGGAAATAATAATAATTTGTGCCCGATATGGCGATAGGCTCGCCCCCTATCACATCATGGGACGGAACATACAAGGCGAAATGTGGGTGTCTTGCTGGCGCCTCTGCCTACCGCTTCTGGGATATAGGCGTGAGTTTATGTATGTATGTAAATAGGAAATAAACGGTGCTCATGTAGATGTGAGAAAACGTATCTCAAGTGAGCACTTCAACACGTTCTTCCACTTAACATTGCTTGAGTCCAATCTCAGAACGTATTCGATCATGTAATAGTTTTTCTTTCTAGTATAAAAACTTATTGATACAATCATGTCGGCTTACAACTATGTGTATAGGTTTATAGCAAACGCGGAGGCATTTTAATGAGAAAAATCGACAAAAGGAATAATTCGGTTGTATACAGTTATTACTTGTTGACAGTCTCCGTGGCGCGGTTGGTTAGACGCCGGCTGTGAAACGAGAGGCTGCGGGTTCGATCCCCGCACCGAGGCAAATGTTTGTGTCAACCAGAAGTATTTGTTTCGGGTGTGGGTGTTTGTGAGACCGAAAGTCTCTCGTAGTTTCTGATACCCACGACACAAGACTCGATCTTAGTGTGGGGTCAGGACTTTGTATGTGACTCTTGGGTGTATTTATTTATTTACTAATTGAAATCATTTTTTCTGTCAGTTGAGCTGTTCTCTAAAGCCATGCGTATTTTATAAGACAGGTTGCACCAATAGTTCACTAGTAAACTTATTCGCGTTGTCAATTGAAAGCTCTATAGCTAAATGACATCTTAGTCATCATCACCAACTTATATTCCGCCCCTGCTGGGGTTTATCCATAAAAACCTCTAAAAAATTCGTCAATTGTCAAAATATCTGAACTCGTACAGAAAAACGATATTTTTGTTACAATTTTATTCGTATTTGCATGAATAATTTCCAGTAAATCCAACTGAACAATATTTCTCGAAGTTGACTCAGTGAGCCGACTTATCGACACTTTGCAGAATGTTCACGTAATAAAATTTCGCCCGAAACGAAACTTGGTGACAAATATTTGGGCAATGTTTGATAAAACTGAGATTACGTTCTGAAAATTGATAATATGCGAGTATGTTTTCCTTGATCAATTAATTATTAAGAAGGAAAAGCAGAAGATACGAGCACACCAAGTTGTCAAAATGCGACCTAAAACAAACTAACATAGGGTAATTTTACACAAATATTTCATATCAATGAAAGCCAGATTTTGTTTTCGATAACTAAAGCAAGAGAGCAATTGTACGAAGAATACCCTTACCTCTCAGTTCCTTTACGTTACATAAAACGTATTTGGCCAACGCAAAAAGTCATAAAAACAAAATGCTTTCAAACAGAAAATTCTTTAGCGAAATCAATAGATTGTCGGTACAATTTTCCGGACCGGATGGAGTGAGCGAATCGGAAGTTGTTATGCGACGATCGAGTTATGGCCGAGGTCTTTAAGACTAGGATTAGATTATAGACCTATGCGATTTTGTTTACGGTTTTATATAAATATTTTTTATTGCGATGAATGGCGAGACGTCCAGGCCATTCGCTTGATGTTAGCGATATGACCTCTCATGGATAGTAGCAAAAAAACAACACCATGAATTACAAAGCAATGATTGGCATTCCACATACACCATTCGCAATCCTGAGACATAAGGTGTTAAGTCTCATTATGTCCAGTAGTTACTCTGGCTACAATTTTGTGGTTTGTTGGGGAAAGGTGATGAAAGATTAAAGAAATACAAAGACAGATATATTTTTTTTGTGACTTAAAAACACTTGGCTTAGAAGAAGGTATGCCGGATCTGCTAAGAATCAATAATCGTATACCGGAATTATTTGTTGAATGTGTTGATTCTAGTTGCTAGAATTAAAAAAAAAAAACATTTCAAGTTCCTACTCTCGATTTTTATAAAAACATATAACGCTACATCTTACATTTGAAATAACAATTCATAAAAAGCGATCTGCAGAAGCACTTCACATAATATTGATATCACACAAAGCGCCCTCTATTGTTAAACCCCGCTAAGTCTCGAAATATCCTTCACAATTTCCTGTCCCGGATAGCCTCAGAATAAATCGCGGGAACATAAAGGCAGTACGGCATACTCGAACCCTTTACAGATGCCCATTGCAGCCTCGTTACCTCTATATCTGCACTTTAAAATAAACGGAGATAGTATCGATTAGGTGCAATTCATAAGAGACTTGCTATTTACTTTTTGGAATTGTAGTTCTTTATTGATTCTATCAGCAAAGAATCATGACTTTGTATGTATATTTTACTTGTTTAAATTCAAGCACCTGAATGTTTACTTAATCCAGCAATATTTACTATGATGTTGGACTGCCTCGGTGGCGTAGTTGTACTAGGGTACTACTACAAAGCTGAGGTTTCGGGTTCGAATCCCGGGTCGGGCAAAGTGATATTGGGTTTTTCTATTCATTATCAGCCAAGAGTAAGGAACTTGTGCCCGATATGGCGATAGGCTCGCCCCGTATCACATCATGGGACGGAACATACAAGGCGAAATGTGGGTGTCCTGGTGGCGCCTCAACCTACCCCTTCTGGGATAAAGGCGTGAGTTTATGTATAGACGTATGTTGGATATAAATTGCAGTAAAATACAACAGTAATTATTAGGGCTGCAAAAATATATATCTGTTGTTATTTGAATGGCTTTTTTAAACCCTGTCTTCTTTATATTAATAAAAAAACAGCTATGAGCCAAATCGATTGCTCAGCGTATTAGGATAGCCTCACAATAAAGGAAGTATGGAGCTCACTCGAATCCTTTACAGATGTCCATTATTGCCTCGTTACGCCTGTCTCGCCTGCACTTTAAAATAAGCGGAGATTGTATCGGATCACGTGGAGTGCAATTTACAAGAACCGGCGGGTCTTGGGGTTGTTACAATATATTTATTTAAGGGCTTTTTATTAGTCCCATTGTTATTATCGTTTTGGGTTCTATTTTTGTAAATCAAAGCTAGTGAGTGATGAATTAAATCCGATATTTATATTTATATTGGAGATGAGTTACAATAGAATAAATACCTTTAATTATTAGGGAAAATATATGTTATTTGTTGTAGTTTGCTTTCATGTATTTTATGTGAAATGAAATTATTTATTAAACACATAAAATGTCGTACATTATTTAGATTCAGTCACTTTTTCTTTTTTCACTACCACCCGGTTCACAAGGCTGTTGTCACCAGAGAAGAACGGCAAGAAACTCTAGCGTAGCTCTTTTCAAGTTTACAATACAGTGGTTATACAGGAGTCGCAGTTTAGTTGAATTAATTCATTCTTATAAACTCCTACCTAAAAAATTATGATATATTCCATAGTTATAGGTCGATTAGATCGATCAGCGTTTCACAATATGTAAATATTTAATTAAAAATAAGTGCAGTCACCGTTGTCTATTTCTGCATCGGTGACCTGGACAATGTTAAAACATATCATTAATACACCCATAAAAAAGTGACTAGATTAATGATCAGTAAAAAAAATCTTCCTAAAGTTTACTCCATTGCGAACAATTGGCTATAAATATTATTTCCAGTGGATGACAAAGTGCATTGCGTAATATCTTTGTATGCAGAAACACTCGTGTATTTGATATTTTAGACGTTGCAAGTGGAATAATGCAAAATGGCGGCGCATTCGAAGCTAGAAAGCATAATAGATATTCTAAATATATACCGTTTGTATTTTAATATTATTTTCTCAGAAGCTTAGTTAGTATTTATCGTTGTAGTAACAATAAGTAGAACACTGAATTGTATATTCATAATATTTCATAAATGAATGTATCTTACTTATAATGAGCTGCTCGTTGTATCGACATTATTTTCCTGAGCAATATTTACTTGTAAATTGTGGACTTAAGAAAGTTCTAAGAGCCGTTCTTCAGCATAATTAAGGTTTTAACTAAAACTACATTAATTAACCAAGCTCCAAATATCTTTGTGAAATGTTTAAAGACCTTGCAAAATTGGGTTTCTGGTTTTGACGTGATACAAATTACAATTTAAAAGGGTAATCATTTTAAAATACATTCAACATTTCATTAAAACTAGAACTGAAACAATATTCTAACTGAAACTTTCTTCATTTTAATAAATTCTTAATAGATGCAAAATCTTGATATTTTTTTTGCTAGATTACTTTTTTTCTTCCGAGTGAGTTCTCACTATATTTAGGTACAAAATTACCTAGTATTTCTAGTAATCATATTACTTTTTATATGTCTCCTACCCACAACAAACCGCACACTTTACACTTTCCACCACTCCAGAGTACGGAACCCTCAGTTGGCGCTTACCATGACCTAATTGGCTATCGCGGTCGCCCGTCACTTGTCACCGCCGATAGATACCATCTAATAGTGTTTGAAGAAGTTTTCATTGTTGTTTCTCAGTTGAAATGTGTATTGAAATAGCTGGTGCTGTATTGTATGGGGTGGCTAGCGTAATATACAGACAGTGATGGATTAAATGGAGATATTTGTTAACATTTTAAAACATTGTTCTAACGAATGACTACAATGCGTATTGTAAATGAACGCGATATTTGCGACATTGTATGAGTGAAAAGACTACAATGCATTGGGGAGTACTATTGTGCCAATTGTATAAAACCTCAACACGAAACTTTCGTGTCACTAGTTTGTCATCGGGTATGATGGTCGCAATCCGGGTGAATACAAAAATTTTACCAATAGTGTTTGTGTCTTCGGCAACATCACTTATTGAACGAAAGGTAACCTGTTACTTCATGTTGGTTTTCCATGAAATTCTTGTACCACTAAGGTCAAGTGCCCTCATTAGTTCTGCAACGTTATCAACCCACATAAAGGTCAACAATATCGAAAAAAAAATCCTCAAATTAGATTTTTTGTAAAAGCTCTACCACCTCCAAAAACAGATTTTCCTGCAATTCTTTATTAAGATTACTAAAATATTCTCGGCATCTAAACCACTTTACCGAATATACGTGCTGATTCGGCGACATGAAGTCATCTCAAGTTGTTGAAGTGAAACTTCTTTATCAACGTATGGGAGAAATTTTATGTCAAAAATTGTAACGTTTTTGCGTTACGCGCCATCTTTATTTCTAAGTCACATTTTTCCGATACGTGCCATATTTATTTATTTAAAGCTTCATATTTGAAAGTATAACGATAACAATAATAGTAATAATTCTATTATAATTAATGAAAAGCTATCATAATCTAAGTAGCAATAAGGTGAAATAATTGTATTATTTGTATCCTTGTCTATGATAATAAAAGCCTTTTGCTTAAACTTTATTTAATTTAGCTTTATTTTACCAATTCTGTAAATTTGTAAATAGTAGATCATTTTTCGAAAAATGATGTCATAAAGAAGTTTCACTTCTTACGTGTGTACATTAATACACACACACATTTTTTTTTAATGCAACAGTATATAGGTCAGGGCGAAGTGCGACAAACCGATCAGTGCGTCATTGTTTGAACAAGTGCTGTCACTTGCTACGTAATTGCTTGCATGTTGGATACTTGGTGATATGCTTTTGATTTCTGTTATGTTTGGTTAAGATATTTGTGCTACCCAATCCACTCTGGAGAACTTGTATTTGACTAATACAATCTGTAATATTACAAAATCTTTGGGAGTTTTCTAGATGCGGTGTTTATGAGATTTTGTTTTATTATTTATGTAGTGCATTTAAATTATTTATAAAAATAAATTAATAATATTAAATTAGTATAATTATTGGTGATAGGATATGGTGTTCCCCAAGTTTCAAAAGTTTTGAATTCCGTCTTAACAATCCATGCATTCGTTTTTGAGACCCCACAAACATTTGTCTCGGAGCGTGGATACAATCACTGGTCTCTCGTTCTACAGTTCTCTCTCTCCACTGCTAAATATAGGCTAAAGAGTTTTTATAGAGACATGTTCGAACCCATGCATCCAAAATATAATCCTGTGAAGCTGATGCCAATTAAAACTGCGGGCCAATTATTGGTAAACGCGTAGTAACAGAAGCACCGACATGTAATTCGGCACCGCGTTGCGTTCATGTCGATTCATGCGTTATTCAAACGTTTTCAGAGTACACGCATCATTTGCTACAATATTTGATTGATTACTGCCGCTCTGTTGGGGTTCAATCAAATTATGATTGAGATTGTGATTCGGAAATTTCTTTTTATTAATTTGTGGACGGTGAAAGGACTAGCGTTAAGGGACTTAGCGGCATTGTTTCGTATTTTTTTATCTTCTTAACTTCTTAATCTGGGACATCAAAAATAAACTCAAGACCTGTCTAATTATTTTTGATCAAATCTTTGAAAGTCATCAAATGAATCCCTCCAACTCCACTTTGATCTGCCACGTCGTGGCATGTCATTGAACTTTATTTCAATCCCGTTTTAATTTTAAAATCTTCAGTTTGATGCTATCTAGGAAAGCCTACCAAAAATAAATTGTTATTAGTTTTTAATTGCCTATTCATTGGTGCCGTAATTGTTCCCTCATTAAAATTGTTTATAACATTACTGCTCGCACTAACATTTTTCAATAAATTATGATCAATTGCTAGTACATTCTCTTTAATAATTCGTTCCAAAACCACACGATATTTCCTCATTCATCTTTCAAACATTTCCTTTTTATAAACTTTACCGATAATTGACAATCTAGTCTTTTAGTTCGTCTAAGAATACTCCTCTCTATAATTAATCACGAAGCGAAGTGCTCCTACTTTTCCTTTTCTAGCCACGACCTATCTCAGCCCTGTCTGAGTTATGGTTTCTATTTTAGTATTACTAAAACTGACGACTCCTGACGTGCGTGATTTACTTTCTCCATTTTGATCTTCGGTACATTTACTCATTTTATAATCTATATTAGTCCATCTATTGCTAGGAATAGATCTTCTTTTGTATTTTTTGTTGGATCTGAAGATTTAGTCCATAGTATTATCTTAATTATTACTAATCAATCTAATATAAGAATTTTTAGGCTTTTAATAATATACTCAACCTATTGCAGTCCATTCTTAAACCTTTCATCCTTTTCTTGAACAGCCCGCATCCATTATCCCTAATTGGTATATTTATTTTGTAAGACTTTCACACATGCTCTTAAATGGCGTAACTGAAGGTTCAGATACTAAAGGCTCGAAATTTTTAGTCAAGAAAGCATCAAATCCCAGCATACGTAGTTATCATCCTTTCAATCAACACCACTTCAGCGCAACAGCACCACTAAATTGCTTTCCCAACTGACCCATTTTATACTGAACACTGGGTATATTTTAATGTTGTTTAGTAATCGAATTACTGGGTAATTGAGGTGCCGTGGATACAGTTCGGCGGTCGCACGACAATATATCGGCGCGAAACAACGTTATAGTAACCAATTACGTGTGCATGCGTCACGACATTTATTTCATAGACATTCTTTAATTGCTATGACCTACTGTTTTTATGGTCTCCGGTTTTAAGACAGGTAGCTAAGCAATTGTTGCACCTAATAGTCCGTGTTTTTTAACCATAAACAACCCAAAATCCAAGGAAATTGGGGGTGAGTTGCCAATTTACGAAGAATGAATACGGTCTTTTCTTACAAGTTCCTAAATAGCTATCGGAAAGTGTCGCATATGTAATGATGGATCATTTTTAGACACAGGAAGTAAAAACATTACTGCTGAACATAAGCCCCTAATGGTTTCCACAGCGAATTGTTAGAAGCCAATAACCTTAAACAAATTAAAATTATACAGTTGCAATAATATAAAGTTACATGGTCATATAATCGATGATGCCAAACAAACCATTGAATATCGCCCAATATTCCACATATGTCGGCCAACAATATTTTTATTTTTCTCTTTTCTCCCAATTATGGAAAATATCTGAAGTGTATTCCAAGCAGGGAACTAATGACCAAACTGTTTGTTTTAGGTACGTACTGCAACCGAGAGCGGTCGGTAAGTCAGCATCGACAGCATAATTGGCCTATTTCCTAAAAAAAGCCTCTCAGGTCGGCGAACTTTTTTCGGTAAGTTACGTCTGCAATTCGTCTCGCAATTTGGCCAGTGGGTCGATGCAAATAAAAAAAACTGAATAATGAATATTTTTGTGCCAAATTCAGATCGGTTAATCCGATCTTCAATATTATGAATATTCGAGTTCAATCGCTGAATGAAAATAATATTCGATGATATTTGTTTTGTATTGACAATTGAGAGTGGAGATTAATTTCGTTATTGTGTTTGTTTTTGTTGTTTCTGTGAATTGGAATGATATGGTTTGATCAAATGTAAGAGGTCACATAGGCATTTTATTCTGGAGGGTACTTGAGAGAAAGCAAATATACGAATGAAATGTTTGATTTATTAGCTGTTCATAGATATATATTAATACGCAGCTCAATACTTTGGCCTAATAGCTTTTATAGACTTTGACACGTTCGTTTGAATTTTCTGGATTCGGTTCTAAGTCGTGTAAATCAATCGGAATTGTATTTTCCTGGGTTAAATATTATCCTTCTACTTTATTTTCGGTCTTCATAATAGCAATTATTGCTTCTGTAACATAAAGTTAAAATTATAAAACGGAGTTGCGTAAATTGTTTTAATTGAAATTAGGTGTCTGATTAATAAAAAGCAATTATCCAATCATCTACATAACACAAAACGATGTAAACAAATCATTACCAATTATTCGGAAATAATTATACAGCAAAAAAAAAACGCTTAGGAAATGCAAACACAAATTGATTATCTGATAAACGCTATAACGCAGACTTTTTTGTGTACATTGCGTGCTAAGAGGAGATTAAAAATTAATTGTAATTTTTTGTCCTCCCCATTATTTATTAGTCCAGTGTGCCTTATTAAAAAACCGAGCGCACACATAACACGCCTTGTGAATTTTTTTATATTGTTTTCCACTTCAACCCAATTACTGAGTCAATCACGTTATGTTTTTGCTGAGCATTGAAGCGGTAAAAGTTAGCACTTGTGAATGTGTTCATTTACTTTATTATGTATTAATTAAACTTTATCGATGATATTAAATGCGTTAAATGATACGAATGAATGTTAGTTGATTGGTTTCGATATTGATAATTTGTTGAGGTATTTTTTAAACCCACAATATACAATTACGTTGTTTTCAATAATTAACGTCTTTGTATATAGATTGGTAATTATGTTTTAAGTTAGATTTTCAATATGCTAATAATATAATTTGGTGTCAGGATGTCAAACGGTCGCAAAATCAAAAGTCAAAGCTATTCTGTTATATTTATAATTTGTCTTATAAGTGTGGAATAACAGCGTATAATTGAATACTTTAATGAAGAGCGATGATAATAAACTCAGTTCGTACGACTCTATATTGTATAATTAGTGTAACGGCGCTGATTTGATGTCACAATTATTTTATAACCAAAGTTATTAGAATTTTATTGACCAAAATTATGGGATATGCGTTATTAGGCATTAACCGCATGTTCGGTTTTGCATCTTATGATATACGGTAAAATCGACTATGTATCGCATCAGGCCATAAATGTCCCACTGCTGGGCACGGGCCTACTCTACAATCGAGGAAATAGATTGAGAGTGGTTAGGTTATATAGTACACCACGCTGGCCTAGTGCTGGTTGGCGGACTTACATACCGTAGAAAGTCTTTAAAATCGCTACGGTATAGTATGCAGGTTTTCTCACGATGTTTTCCTTCACCGTTAAAGTGCGTTGTGATTGACTATCGATACACACATAACTTCAAAAAGTCACGAGGTGAGGAGGAAAATCGAATATAAGTAATTCAAAGCCAATTATAATATTAGAGATATTCTTTTATTATTATCAGTTCGTACCCTTTCTTTGAGCTCCACCTGGGAAAGCTTCTGCTTTTTATATTACTTTGAATATCTTAATAGTATTATTCTAGTTGCTACCAATTCTAAAACATCCACTAAAATCGTCACACGAAATCTAATTTATCAGACTTCTTTATATGAATTCATGCCTTCTATTTCGTTCCATTAAAATAGCATATCATACTAAAAAAACAATCATAATAAGAACAAAACAAATAACTTTACACAATACTCTAAAAAAAAAGTAAAATAGTTTTGTCCATTTGCGCGGCATAAGAGCAGTGCGCGCATGGTCGTTGACATTGAGTATTCGCGGCGCGTTGCACCCGGCGCCAAAATTAGACCGGCGCGTCGCGCGCGCACCTCCGCCGCTTACATCTGTAACTACATGTACTCTTTGCTGGTGTTCAGACTTATAGACTTATATGGATATAACTTTTATCCCGGTCAGAAAGTTATAATAATAAATAAATACACTAACAGTCACATACATAGTCCTGATCCCACGCTAAGATCGAGTCTTGTGTCATGGGTATCAGAAACTACGAGAGACTTTTCAGTCTCACAAACACCCAGACTCGAGACAAATATTTTGGGGCCTTACAAGCATTTGTCTCGGGATTAAACCCGCGGCCTGTGGTTTCACAGCCAGCATCCAAACAACTGCGCCACGGACGCTGCCAAGTTAACTATACAGTTTCCTTAATTTCCCTCATTTAGCGTCTTAAATGAACGACTAAAATCTGATGTACTTTTGTGCTAGTGGTACAGATTTCTATACATAGAGTGCTTTATCCCTGTCAGAATGTCTTCCTTCTCTTCCACTTCTCTAGTACTTTAGCGTTGTTATTTTCAACACTGTAGAGTCTCATGTCTTCTTCAATATTGTGTCGCGTTTCATCCTTTGTTTATTTAGATTCCGGAGATAACAAGGCCAGTTCGGACAGATAAAGCAGATTCGATACAGCATAGAACGATTAAGATAAAACTTATGCCCAAATGGTCTCCTGTCTTCAAACAGTTCTCAAGGCTGAGTATTTTCGAATACTTAAAGTTTTGCAGCATGATTTTCTTTGTCTGAAACAAAAACAATGATGGCGCAAGTATCTTTTGTCGCATCAATAATTTTCTTATTTTGTAGTATTATGCTGCATGTTTTTGTCGATCTATGAACTTTAATACGTCGTTCAATTGCTCAAAACTACGAGTAATTAGACTCCATCTAAAATTGATCTGTTAGGTGGCTTTATTACTTTTTTAGTAAACATCGATCCCTATGTTTTGAAACCGATGAGGCAGACAAGAAAAAGAAAATTAAACATGTAAAGAAAGTAATTTCATCCAATTCACAAGCCCTAGAACACATTAAAATTTACATAATCGTCAAAGTACAACTGGATTACAAAAAGATAGAATCTAAATTAAGCAATAATAGTTCTAGACGTGAGTTAAATAAAATGGTCACTACAGAGGCGCCAATTACTGCTAATTGGGATTTAGTGGCGACAATTACTGAGGATCTTGAAGCGATGTCTCGACATCGGGCAAAGGGACCTGACTATCGGCACTTAGTTCTACGATGCCCTGTCTGAAAGACTATTTATGTCACAAGCGTGCTTTAGTTAAAAATGCTGCTTCTCAAGTGTTAGGCGCTGATTTGCGATGAGCATTCGATTTTGAAGAGGTTCTGTTGAAACAATCGATGGATATAGTTTTAATGATATAGTTAAAATTTGAGATGGATAAAATGCTGCCTTAGGTTATTAATCTTATTGGGATTCCGTCGAAATGTCGGCTATCGATTTTTTCTTTTGATATGAAAGTGGTGAGATTTCTTATTTTCATGAATGCGATGGGTCAATGAATACAGGAATGTCAGTTGATTTCTTTGTTAATTGATCGATCACATTACTTATAATTTATTAAAAGCTGTAATATTATCTACTGCTAGGAGTTTAGCGTTCCTTTTTGATCACGGCAAAGTTTGCAACGAATAGTAACCATTAGTAATATAACATTTACTTAGATCACTATTCACCACAATCTTCTGACCGATGCAATGGTCGTAAACAGCCTCGTCGTCGTCGTAAACAGGTCGTAAACATTTTACTTCCCTTTTTAAAAGAATAATTAACTGTAATTGCTATGATTTATGACACAATTACTCATACAAACAATTTGTCGTGCTCTAACAAGCGCGTTATCACACAACAAAACATCAAAGATTTGTAGCAGCAATCAATATCTTTCTTACTGTAACGTTCGAGTTCGTTTCACCACAATTCACATCAATAAAATTAAATAGCATCGCTAAAGGCCGTAAAATTTGCTTACCGCACTGTCAATGAACCTGTTTGAAAGTTAGACAATAGATTAAAATGTAAAGAATTGATAAAGATGGCAATAATAGATAATGGAAGAAAGTAAGCGGTTCAGTGAAAGGAGTTAATGGAAACGCTTGTATTTAATGTTTGGGCTCGGTACTACTGATTAGGGTAGAAAGTGTTTCTTGAAATGTCACGGCACCTGTATAAGCCTAAGTTAAATTGTGTTTAATTAATCAGATTTTTGGTCCTTCGAGCCGGATGAAGTGTTCTTAATGAGTGAAATGTATTTGGAATTTTAATCATACGTGTGATGAGTGAAGTTTTGTTCAGTCATATTCAATTTAGTGTTGTGTTTTGAATTAACATTTTATGTATACCTATTGCACTAAATGAATTTTGTTATATTTACAAGACTTAAGAGATACTTCGTGGGGTTCTTTAATTATTCATTAATCATTACTAACAGTCATTACCATGTCAATATAAAAATAAAACATTTTATCTATAAAGTTGCAAATACATGGATATAATTCATCATATTTTTTTCTGCTAAACGGCTATCGTGTCAATGGAGCTTGTTGGCCACGGGATAAACAAGGTGTTTTTATCTTGCCATGTTGTTACCGCACCACATTATGCAACATATCAGAAAGAGCGCATTATAACAGCATTTGTGTTACCAAGAATGACGTTAGATAGGGCTGGCACGCGAACTTAAAAGGTTAAAAGGCTATTAATTTGCGGTAAAGTTTTACACTTTAAAATGAGTATAATATTTTCTTATACACTATTTTATTACTAAGACTAGGATAATAATACTCTAAAGAAACGCTAACCTATTTAAATATTAATTTCCATGGATAAATGAGGACTTTATATACCTGAAAGAAATCCATAACTTTCATTGGCACGTCTATTTTCTGACAATGGCAGTAGCTCTGATTTTTCTACATACATACATAAACTCACGCCTTAATGCCAGAAGGGGTAGGCAGAGGCGCCACCAGGACACCCTTATTTCGCTACATTTCCACATTTCTACTTTTCTAGATCTGTAAGATTTCCACTAAAATACATTACAGTGGCACATGCACTTTATGACAGTGACAATAGCTTTTGTGATAAACGGTCCCTGATGCGCAGTGAGGAGTAGGCTATAAAACGAAAACCTGTGGATTAGATACCCTATTTATCATTGCAACTGAAAGGAATTAGCTCTTTGGACGGGAAAACCGTTATTGCAACAGTTTTTATTAATGCTCCGCTCCTACTGGTCATAGCGTGATGTTATATAGCCTAAAGCCTTTCTTAGTAAATGTGCTATTGAATACCAAAAGAAAATCTCAATTCGAACAAGTTATTCCTGAGATAAGCGCGTTCAAACAAACAAACTGTTCAGCTTTTTATATTAGTCTTGATATGGCTAATATTTCATGATGTTGAGAGATCACGCCCAAAATGTCTATGTTTAATTACCAAAATAATTAAAGAAAATCCTGATGACAAATATTGAACAGCTATAATCCCATATGCCGTAATACCCACCTCATCCAACTACACAATAGTGAACCGCTAAGCAAACTTGCCGCAAGTTTGACCTTTAGGTGAACTTGCAAGCCGATTGTGGTTTCGGCTTTCCAGGGATTATGTTCTAACAGTTCCTTGCATTTTGTGAAAATGTCGGAGATTGGCGAAGGTGGTTAAGCTGGGTGCGGTTTTCGGGTATTGGAATTAGTTCGGACAGTTGACGTACTTTGTCTTGCTTTATTGGTCTTTATATTGCGTCGTTGTTATGTATAACTACATTGTAATTAAGCAACCGTGAAGAGTATTGCAAGTTTCTTTAGCTTCCTTAGTTTCCGTGGCTTTTTAGATTCATATTGTATACTTAATTTGGATCGGATTAAGCTTTGGCTCACTTCGTAAGATAGAAACAGTGAAATACAGTATACTTGTTGCATAATATCTGCGACTCTGGTATCAATTTTACGTTCTTTCTGGCGTTGATTATTTTCTTTCATGTAACTATCGCCTTCTTCAAAATTCTTTCTGATCGAGTTACACCCTTTTCAAATGACTTCGAGGCCTCGGTTCCGCTGTGCTGAGGCCAATTAGTTCACGATTTACTTAAACAATATAATGTCATTTAAAGTTTTGATTACCCTGCATGTGATGGATATAGACAGAAAAATAAATCGAACTTCACGAACACGCTTCTTGATCTTAGAACACTAGACAGATACATATGTCTATCGTTTGTTTGACACTTAATATCTAGACTACTCAAAAACTCCACTATCATCAAACACCTATCACAAATTTCCACGTCTACTACCATCAAAGCCGATGGCAACTAAAGAGTAGTCTTTTGATGCCATCCCTATTGGAATGCAATAAAGTGCACACGAATAAAGGCCGGCTCACGGCGACGGCGCGAAAATTGGATTCCACGTCACAAAGCCTTTACGCAACTTATCTATATGATACAATGTTCAGGCTATTTCTATACGTTACGTTATAAACAAACGCAGCCTTGAAGGTACGCTGTCAACAGCTTCTAATTTGGTAACGGGCTTGTTTAGAATTGGTACAAATTCCATGTGAGGAAGTTTTAGATTGAATGATGTTTCGGGAATATACAATGGTTGAGCTAAACTTGAACGCAGACTATTGGTTGTAAAAGTATCTGTTTCTTTTGTATATTAATGCTATATATTTATGTCCCTATGGAGAAGCAAATGTGTAAGTCAAGGATTGCAATTAAACAAGAAAAACAGCGTTTCGAATTAATTGTGATACTGCAAATGATATTGATCGTTAACAACTCTTTCAACCAGCGTCATATCGATAAATCCATACAATTATGCATCTTTTTTCCATTCTAACGTTCTATATTTATCTTTCAATACCGTGCTAATTCTATCGAATCTAAAAGGCTTCTGGATGTAGCTCTGGCGAGTGTATTCAATCAGGCCAGTGGAACGTTCCAAACGATAGGAAATCGGATTTCCATATGAATTTCCCGCTCAATGTAGTTTTGAATAGATCTGTGAGATGCAACATGTAAGACGCGGCGAGCGAATCCTCTTATAGTAGGATTATTAGGATAGCTTACGTTTATATTGACAAAGTATTGCAAATAAAATTGATTTTAATATATTATGATTTAATAGGCATACGCCCGAATACTCACACGCCATTTAAATATTAAGTTGCACTTAACAACCCACGTCCCACTTAACCAGTACATTTAAGCCGGACTTACGTAGTTAAATGCAATATAATACTTAAGTGGCATTTGAGTATTCGGGCGTTATAGCCACAATGGCTGATGGGGGTAAATGGTTCTTAAGTAGAAGCCACTTAATGGTAAGCGCAGGGTTCGACTTCGAGCATCATATGCACAAAATGGTTACTAAAGAAATTTTTTACGAAGGCCTAGCTTCGATAATGCATTTCCAATGGCTGAAGACTGAAGATGTAGTAGTTTGCGAATATGAATATCTCAATTATGTAATTTTCAAATAAACGTATTCATAAGATAATAAAGCAGTAGTTTAAATACTATGTTTGCTTGGTAATTGTTTTCACGCTGAGTAATTCCTAATAGACGGATTTCTATTGTATAGTATTTGATAAGTAATGTTATTAACGTTAATGGTTAAGATTAAAGTCAAATAGCAGGATACAGTCTCTGTCGTATAAACTATTAAAAGTTTTTTTAATTTACTGTAAAAAGTTGAAACTGAGACTGCCTCGGTGGCGTAGTTGTACTACAGTACGATTACAAAGCTGAGGTCTTGGGTTGGAATCCCGGGTCGGGCAAAGTGATTTTGGATTTCTTTATTCATTATCTGCCCGGAGTCAGGAATTTGTGCCCGATATGGCGATAGGCTCGCGCCCTATCACATCGTGGGACGGAACATACAAGGTGAAAAGTGAGTGTCCTGGTAGCACCTCTGCCTACCCCTTCTGGTAAAGAGACATGTGTTTATGTATGTATGAAAATTTGAAAATACAAAAATACGGAGTACTTGTGCCTGATTAACTTGGATGAGAAAATGAATGACAGTAGCATAACTAATAAAAGGAATGACGTAGTTATGTAATGTAGCGGCTAATTTATCAATTATCTACGGAAACTTAAAATTTAATATTCCACGGTTAAAACAGACAATGTTGACGAAAGATGAAATGTGTTAGTCTAATCTTGGTGTGAACTTTTACACTTAGGTTATGAATTCTTTCCAATCTAGCAATTTTTTCATGTGCGAGTTACCGTATTAATCTCATTTGACTGGAATCAAAACTTTTTTTAAATCGCTTTACCTTGTAACTTGTGCCCTGTTTCTGCATATTTCGCTCTTGACTTCATCTTTGACGGATATAAAATTTCCTTCCGCAGTGCCTTCCAATAATATTTTATCGGGGTTATTTTTATATGGCTTTGATCAAATAAACTTAAATGTAGTTATTTAAATATGCATCGAAAAGAATATAGAATAAAGGAAATATTGCAGTTGTTTTGTTTAATAAAAGTTCATTGATTTTAGTCATAATTTAATGTTGTGGATTCATTTAAAATACAAGTCTTTTTTTTGCAATCTCTATTTTTATTATTACAGTCTCAGAGATTAAAGTATTTTTTATAATAGAAATTTGTTATTACCTTTTATATCTCTTAGAATCTTCAAAAAATTGAAGTATCACCTTCACTGCAGCGTTTCCTTTGGTAAGACATGCAAGTGTTTTATATTCGGAACTGGTCTGTATATAAACCAGTTCGACCGGGCCGGCAAAATAATATAATGGTGAAGGAAATCATCGTGAGGAAACCTGCATGCCATAGCGATTTATAAGAATGGTATATGATATATAATGTCCGCCGACCCGCACTAGGCTAGCATGGTGGACTATATTACCTAAGCCCTCTCAATCATACTCTCGATTGTAGAGGAGGCCCGTGCCCCGCAGTGGGACGCATATGGGCTAATACAGATACATATTGGCATATTAATACTGACTCTATTTCAATTGTACTTCACTTACCGTTATTTGTATTGCGGACATTTTGTCTTTCTATTGTAAAACATACGTACATACATAAACTCACGCCTTTATCCCCGAATGGGTAGGCAGAGGCGCCACTAGGACACCCACATTTCGCTTTGTATGTTCCGTCCCACGAT
Organism: Deilephila porcellus; assembly: GCA_905220455.2. Taxonomy (NCBI): domain Eukaryota; kingdom Metazoa; phylum Arthropoda; class Insecta; order Lepidoptera; family Sphingidae; genus Deilephila; species Deilephila porcellus. The sequence continues at coordinate 984,443 of LR999986.1, read as the reverse complement.
GCGATAGGGGGCGAGCCTATCGCCATATCGGGCACAAATTCCTGACTCCGGGCTGATAATGAATGGAAAAATCCAATATCACTGCCCGACCCGGGACTCGAACCCGAGACCTCCGCTTTGTAACCGTACCGTAAAACAACTACGCCACCGAGGGAGTCTATTGTAAAACGGACGGTTAAAATCAATACCTATAAACTCTTTTTCCATTCAAAACCAGATTTTTTTGTTATAATCCAATATCAGATTCATCTACCTCTGCAAAGCCGTTTTAAAATCTTTTTAATTGTGAAAGTTCGCGGGTGATTGTACCCTCTAAGGGATTAACTCGTCTGACTACCAGAGACTTAACAGTCGATGGATGGCATTTTGTACTATGGAGTTTGAGGCTATATGAGGCTTAAGTCTTGTTGAGTGACTAGTGTGTGCTTGATGAGTAAGGTTTTGTTAAAGTTTCTAAGTCTGTTTAAGTCTAAGAGTTTGAGGTTATATGCGGCTTAAGTCAACGAAAACATGAAGATAGGTACGTAATAATATAAATGCACTGTTGTGTTCCGATCCATTGTTGAGAGGACATTGTAGCTATAGTAACTACTGGAAATAATGCGACTTAACATCTTATGTCTCAGGGTGGCGAGCGCAGTGGAATGCCATGCATTGCCTTGTAATATAGTGTTGTTTGGTTTCGCTACTGTCCATGAGCGGTCGTATCGCTTTCCATCAGGCGAATGGCATGCTCGTCTCGCCATTCATAGCAATAAAAAAAATGAATCGTAACATACTAGGCAATAAAACAGCTTGCTCGGCAGTTCTCGGCTGACACTGAAACGAGTCTCAAATGATCCCATCCATCTTGCTCTTTGATATTCACATGACAGATCGCGTCGTCGATGCAATTTATGTTCCGTGGTTGAAACGATGTGTTCCTTCGCTTTAAATTAAGGAGAAAGTATAAGATGCAATGAATATAGTAGATAATGAACTAAAAGGAGCCTATTCACAACATAAATATGAGAAACACATAGTATGTAGATATGTAGATAGTTATAACATAATACTGAGCATTGGTTAAAAATGATCCAGCCATCGATTTGGGTGTCCCGAAAGACGCTTAAATAATAAGGAGGTAGTTTACTGCTACCAAGACGCATTTATTATCTGATCAAGAATAATATGTTTTATTTACCGTTACAATTATTTAATTCAGCATTTTAAATCAAATACATAAATAAAATTTGAAAATTATATGTTAAAAGAATAATAACTTCGTTACTATTGGTTGTAATATTTAAAAACAGAAGGTTAACTAAGTCTTAGTTAAACCACAATTCAAATCAAAGATAAAACTTCAATTTTATTAAATTTTGTGTGTAAATAGAAACAAAAATCTAACTTAAAATCCCGGGGTCGTCGGCTTAAAAGGCTTTTCGCCGCGTCGAGTTTCCAGGAAGCGGTCCGCATGAGTTACATTCAATTAGTTAAAGCCGACACGTGGGGCTTAGCGCCCCCCTAATTAAAGATTAAGGCTTGCACGTGCTAGACTATTTGACCACCAGGATGGGGCCGAGGTGGTTCTAACTGGATTGCAAAGTAGACAAAAGAGCAGGTTGTATCAGCCCATATATGGCCCACTGCAGGGCACGGGCCTACTCCACTATCGAGAGTACGATTGAGAGTGGTGATGATAAGCTAGGTGAATATCTGTTGTATTAATCTAAGGGGAAGACCAAAGTGGATGAACGAAATGTAAATAGGTAAATGACTGAGTGAGTTATGTGTGAGATAGTATTTTTTAAGGAGAACTACGTGACCGGAGTTGTACTATAGTCCCACACAAATATGACGAGAAGTAACAATGTTTTCGGGATGAGGCAAACGAGCCTGTATGCCCGAGGTATGCAGATGTACCGCTAGAACAGTTCTCAAAAAGTAGTTTTCTGGTATAGGAATTGGCTATTGAAGTTAAATGTGACTTGTAGAATCAGATTTGCGAGGAGTCAAAATTCCTTATGTTTTTTTCAAAGCTAGAATACTCAGAGAATCAAATCAGCCGCTGACTCATACCTTTTGCCATAAAAGGTAATTTCAGTGCACACGTATGCTTTCAAACTCTGCAACATCCACACCATCCTATAGTACTCAAAGTAATCCATAAATAACCATTTTCAGTATGAATTTCTCATTTTCAATAGTGTCTGAATCAATATTGCATTCGTTCCCGCCGGCCCGCCCCTAGGGTGAGAGGGTGGCAACAGGGCTGCCACGAGTTTGCGGTTATTTCTCTCGGTAATTTGCTGAAGCAACCCTAATTAAAGTGCTTTGTGGATGGGTGTTCGATAATTCGATTGCAACGTTTACTTGGAATTCATAATCGGGGTGAGAATTGTGTTGGGGTCGCTGTTTTGTTGGGTTTCAATTTGTTTTTTACATGGCTCTTTCTCTGGAAGGATTGGTTTCCTTAAATGACGCATGGCTGGGCACATACCTATTCAACAATTGTAAGGATTTACACCACAATTCACCATGTGCTCCAATAAGTACTAATACATGGGGTGTGGCTGGTAGCGGTTGGCGACGATGGGCTGAAGATCAAGCCCAGTGGCGTGCTATGGGAGAGGCCTATGTCCAGCAGTGGACGCAGAAGGGCTGATGATGAACTCACTTAATATTAAAAAGTATTCAAATGCATTCTGTCTGCACTTCTTACCTTCCCTAAATTCTAAACACTCAGGTCGATTGCCATTAAAGTATCAATCACTTTTGATATTAAAATAATGAATATTTGAGTATATTTACTGGCTTCTACCTTCCCTAACTTTGTATTATACCTTGTATCTTCCTGGGAGTAGGCAGCCCTATGTATAGGTCCCTCTCCTCCCCTGTGTGTCTGAATCACCAGGACGTGAAGCAAAACCTCCAGCGTGATATTAATCTAGATTTCCTGCAGCTTTGACATGCATGCGAACACGGATTAGTAGAGGGAAAGTTTTTCTAATTAATATCATTTCTATTTCATATTAAGTGGATTATTTGAAGTAGTTAGAAAGCAAATCAAGTACTTGTAGGGCGAGCTCGACTAAGGATGAGGGTAATGTATTGTTGCATATGCTTTATAGTAGAATAGTTTGTAGTAACTTGAATATTGAAATTTTTCATCATTTTGAAAGCCTTCGTCGCGCAGTTGGTAAGACGCCGGCTATGAAACGAGAGGCCGCGGGTTGGATACCCGCTCCGAGACAAATGTTTGTGTAAACCACAAATATTTGTTTCGGGTCTCTCATAGTTCTTGATACCCACGACACAAGACTCGATCTTAGTGCGGGGTCTGGACTATGTATGTGACTGTTGGGTGTATTTATTTATTTATATGAAATATAATTTCTATACATCTACTATTGCGGCGCATTTTATCTCTGGTATGAGTTTGTGACGTTTTATGTTTCTGATGTTCGTGACAAAAGACGATCTACATTAAAGTCTATCAACATCGATCCCCGATCTTCATTTGAATCTGATATGCAGAGATGTCAAGTCTAGGAGCAAATATATGTCATGAGATCTATTACTATGTATTTAGGACTGCTGGATCCATTTATGTTTTAATCCGATGTATATATCTTGCAATTCAAATCATTCAATTCAATCCGCGACACCAATTAACCTTTCTACGACATATGTTTAAAAAATTGTTGTTCGCGCATATCATAAATACTTTATAAATAGCGTGCTGTAGAAGAGAAAAACAACTCTGCACGAGTAATGAGTAGGTACTAGACCGTACGTGAAGTTTTTTACGTTTTTCCTTATTTATGGCGGAAAAAGGCAACTTTGTAGTTTTCAAAGGCTTTTTATGTTGTTTTGTTTGTATTTTATTACTGCACAAAGCTAGGAGTTTCGTGTCATTACTACACTGTGGCGCAGTTTCTGGATGATAAAATTTTGGTGATGTTTTGAGGCTCTAAGTAAAAGGATGGATAGATCCGTGGGGAATTCCATGGTCTACGTTTGCGGTCTACTTTTTGGGGCTGAAGATAATGATGCCGAATCCAACGAAATTCAATTTTTGTGTGTAATAACCAAGTTTCCATTAACATTATTTACTCTATCAACATTAAAAACCCTAAAAAATAAATTCCAATCAAAATATTCAAAATGAAACCGCACTGCATTGTGAAACCAATTCTATCATTCCTAAAGGTCTGAAATCAATCAGCTCGAAGTAACAAAAGTAATTAAACAGAGCTTAGTACGGAGTAGCAAAACAAACAATGTCCCAGACGCGTCGCAAATACGACGCTAGAAATAGCCCTGTGCTTACTGTTTACTTGCGAGCTTGCACGAGTTTATTGAAGTCTTTCAGTTAATTGAGATGAGATAGAAATGTTCTGTTAGATTTGAGGCAAATTGGGACTGTTTATAGAAAGGGTATTTTTTTATTCATTTTACCTGCATTTTTATTTTAACTGCCTCGGTGGCGTAGTTGTACTACGGTACGACTGCAAAGCTGAGGTCTTAGGTTATAATCCCGGGTCGGGCAAAGTGATATTGGGATTTTCTATTCATTATCAGCCCGGAGTCAAGAATTTGTGTCCGATATGGCGATAAACTCACCCCCTATCACATCATGGGACGGAACATACAAGGCGAAATGTGGGTGTCCTGGTGGCGCCTCTGCCTACCCCTTCTGGGATAAAGGCGTGAGTTTATGTATGTATGTGTGTATGTATTAGGTTGCACAAACCAGCAAACAGATTACCTGATGATAAGTGAACATTGCACCCATGAAAATGCACAATTCTTGGATCATAGATGTGTTGCCAGCCTTTCGAATCAGGAGGGGAGCGAAAAGGAAAACGGGTGGGAAAAAATAGGGATAATCGACTTCCGTCAATCCCACTCACAGAACTAAACGCGACAATGAATCACCTCGATCTCCTGTAAGTCAGTACTGCCCCGGACAAACCTGCCCACCCATGCTGAGTCTTGACTGACTGTGTTGTACCTAGAGGCTATGAAACTGTGCAAGATATTCTTGGGAACACCTAATCTATTTTTTTTTATGTTATTTTGTTAAATTTTGAGTTCTATGGTATTGGTAATTTTTTGAAAGATTGGCAAACACCAAATATATTTCTTTTTAATGTTTTTGTTCTCTTTTTATATTCCTACGGTGTGAGTAATTTTTTTAGATAAACCGATATCCTAAAGCCAGTTCCAATTTTGAGTTATAAGATCTATTTATAAGTAAATGTGTAGGTGGCTCAAGTCTTAAAATTATTGCAAATCTTTTAGAATAGATTCTCGTAGAAATAAATAAAGGTAAGTAGATCGAGTAGGTAGATACTTATTTTTCCTAAGCGCAAATGCTTTTAGTTCTGAATGATAAAAATATGTTATATATCTATTAAAATAATATGGAAAAGACAAGTTGTTTGTGAGACAACTAATTCAGATAAGAAGCGCCTGATGAATTAAATTAGCAAACACAACGGAGCAAGATTTATCTTGTGCATAATAAACAGGAGGTTAGCACAAATACACAATATTTCTCTGTTTTTAAACCTAAATCATTTTTACATACAACTAAATGACATTTCAAAATTTTTATTATAAATTAAAATTAACTTTGAACAAAATATAACCAAAAAATACTTTTTAATGAATTCACGCAAACTTCACCTAACTATAATTAATTATTAAATTTAATAACTAGCAAAAGTAAAACTTAGAAACTCGAGTTTTTCAATTAAAAATTCACTGCCTTGCCGGTATAGAGGGCATGGTTCGTATTGATAAACGGATATAGTGGGATCAAGTTTACAATAGACCATGGAGCATTCACGAAGCCTTCGCCACCGTCCTTTGTCGCTAGATGGAAAATTAAATACATTTGTTTAGTATGAATAGAATTGTTTGGTCTAAGCTGTGAATACCTGTCATGAATTGAATTTATGTACCGGTGGTGAAGTATTTCGTTCATTGTTGGTAGATGGCGCAAGGTGTAATAGGTATACGGAATATAACCTGGCATGTAAGCCCTGTTAGTTTATTGCCTCTAAGAGATTGAATTTTGTGAACCTGGAAGTGAATTGAGATTTATAAGTTCCATCTTCAGCCATGGGATTTCTATAGCAAGCTATTTCCAGCGACTTCCTGAAACTTTTATTACGGGTTCTGTCCACCTAATCGAGATAAGATATTTTAAATTTGATATTCTACTAGAATATGAAAGTACCATAGAAACTGAATATTTCGCTTCCAGTATTTCTTTGTTAACTGAGAAGTGTATGAAAATGGCAAATATTTTCATAAAGACAGTAAGAATTCAGAAAGCTGATTCTACAAACAGTTCTAATACCATAACCGCAGCATTGTGCCAAATAACCGTGATAACCATTTCCGGATCCAGGACTAGATATGACCCCTAAACCTATGACAATTGTATGCTAGATCAAAGATAAACAGCCAACCGAGCATCCTAAGCCATCAATCTGAATTGCACCTAAACACGTGAACATAAAGTTTATATTCCGGTGTCAGGTGAAGCCGGGCGCAGGGCTGTAAAAGCGATCGATAAGGTAGTAAAGTTTATTGTGGCTGAGCTTTTTATCCGCAATGGGGTAAGCTATAGGCTAGGAGCAGTTATTGCAGTCTCGGCCCGTTTCCCCGCCGATAAGAATGGGATATATTTGCGGAGTGGCCTTTGGGATAAAGGAAAAACACCCATATTCTAAGACGTTTTCTCGACTCCACTTGATGTTACTAGAGGAAATCCGTATTCTTAGTAGAAGAAAATCTCCTCCACTCAACGTCACTCAAAAAATTTCCTGTCTCGAGGAAAGGAATCAACTGTCAAACTCAAGGTACGTCGCGACCTACCTTAAGGAAGAAATATAAGAAATAATCCTACTTTAAAATTGTAATTTAAAAGAGAGAAATAAAGTTTACCTTTTAAAATTCTTAAATACCTAAATATGCCAACAATTTTTTGAGGTGGGTGCCTCTACACGATCTACACGTTTTTCTAGTGAATGATTACTCTTTATTTCACGGTGTCCTAAAGTGTGCCTCCTGGTACGCCGCGCCGTAGAAAGTAAAGGAGGGCGCCGCGTAGAATTCCCTCTGTCTAAATTTTTAGTTTTGTGCTTATATACCTAACTAATATCGCTGTACGTTTCAACCAGCTAGATAGATTAGGGTGCCGAGACAAAATAGTAAATATGTATGTGCGCCGCTGACTGAAAAAGATTGTGACCCCTGCTCTATCTCAAAAACTGCAGAACCGATTTCGATTCAACTTATACGGTGCAGTTCTGACAAAATTACATACATACAGCTCGAATTGGTGATCTCCTCTTTTTGAAGTCGATTAAAAAAAGATTTTTCGTTTGGAAACAATGTTTATTATTTTAAACGAGTTATTAAAGAATTCCAGCGGTTCCTGTAATACTTGTACGATACTCCGTACGAATATCCCGAACGACGATTCATCAATAAGAATATCCTTCAAAATTTCCGGGTTGGATTGAATGACACTCCTCCTGTCTGCATGCGTTTTTTTTGCAGCCACCATTTCTCCGACTCACTAAATATTTGTCTTCCAGTCATAATCCTGAAGATTTTGAGTTAAATAATTATATATTATTTGTAAACACTTTTGACATGACATTTGACTGTCACTTTTCAAGTGACCATAGGCTAGTTTCAAAGTTTTTTTGTTAAATCTCTACTTTATCTATACATCAGTGACGTAAATGATGACGTTTTTCCTCAACTCAACCTCACTCGAGGAACCTTTAGTAAAAGTATATTTTTAACTAAGCATACCATTTTCGAGGATTCCTTAAATTCATTTTTATGTCACCTCGACTAGGATAAGGTTGAGGAAGATTAGAGGAAACGTGTTAGAATACGGGTGTAAGTCAGAATTGAATTGTGCTTATCTGGGAATAGTTTGTGAAGATGGGTGATGTGGTTTTGGTGGTAGAAATATTCTGTGATTTAAATAAGGGCACTCATCTCTCCCTACAGTCGGTCCCTCATGACTGAGGATCGTGGTCACCGCATTTAGAGTGGATTATTTGTCTCCACCGTTTTCTGTTCATCGTTTCTTTCACTAGTTTGTGGAACCTGGTGGCTAGGGAACTCATAATCAGGACATTATTCAAAATCCCCTCAAGATCACTTTTCAAAGTCACCAGTCTTTAATTATGTAAATTCTCCGCTGTTACCAACCAATTGTACCACCAGACATTTGCAAAAACAAAAGAAGGTGAAATGGTAACTCCGGAGATTCGCGTGTTGGAGATTTACGGGCAGCGACAAATCGCGAGGGCAAGGATAATACTCGCGGAAGTATCACTCGGCAACCAGATCAATGCTTTATACGGCGTTTATGAAAAATTGCATATCTATAACTAGATTATGTTTGCCTTGTAGGTACTATTGATTGGTATCATTTTGCTGTTCTAGGATTTCAGACTCTCGCCTCAAACTTCACTAGAATGTCATTCTTAAAATCACCCATGATGACCTTTTTCAATTCCATTTACATTCCATTTTGCATCAGCAAACAATTTATAATTGACAGCCTCCGTGGCGCAGTTGGTTAGACGCCGCCTGTGAAACGAGAGGCCGCGGGTTCGATCCCCGCACCGAGACAAATGTTTGTGAGAACTACAAGTATTTGTTTCGGGTCTGGGTGTTTGTGAGACCGAAAAGTCTCTCGTAGTTCTTGATACCCACGACACAAGACTCGATCTTAGTGTGGGGTCAGGACTATGTATGTGACTGTTGGGTGTATTTATTTATTTTATTTATTTAATTATATTTCGCCTTCTTATCTCTTATATTTCTAAAACTAGAATTTTGAACAAAAAAATGGAAACAGAATTAATGACATTAGAGTTCCGCTGTCACTAGTCGAATAAACCACATATTACGAAAACAAAAGACGACACAATCCGCGTGTTAGAGGTTTACGAGCAGCGACAGATCGCGAGGGCTACGATACTGGCAGAGGTATCACTCGGCGACCAGATCACTTTTATATAGCCTTAGAAACTTACGTACTTATTATTAGATTTATCGGTTAGGCTATCGTGTTTGGTTTTTATAATTTTATTGCTTAGAAATACACGTTATTGCCAAAGTTATCCAAGGATCATTTGTATTTTATTTTATGGATTAGGTAGGCCTTGTACTTGGAGTGAAGCATCGGACGACCATCAGCAAGGATCTAGCTAAAGTTGCAGTTCTGGATATTCCCTGCATGATGGGCGCTTAAAAGAACACTTTGGGGGAGGCCTATGTTCATCTAGAGCCTTCCATTGGCTAGAGAGACAAAGATAGCGAGAAAAAATTAAGGGGTTCTGTCTTATCATCATCATTCTCTTAAGCTACACGGCTACCACAATATTTTATCTTATTTAAGAGTGAATGCGCCGTGTTCGAAGGATTCTTGTTTTGGAACAGATTTGAATTGAAAAACTATTTTCAGGTATTACAATCTACTATTACTTCTGAATCAAACGTGTCAAAGTTGCGGGCTTATATTTCCATTACTACAAAACATAATTCCTTTGTTTCGAGCAGAATTGTATTAGCATGAAATTATTCATCAATTTAAAATCTCGTGACGTTTTCACCACTACTATAATAAACTGACAGCTATTATTCTCTATCCTGATTTAATAGATATTTACTAAATCCCATATGCAAATACGTCGTCAATACGTTCAACCGAGCCACACAAAGTATATTTCAATCAATACGCTGGGATCTAAATGGGAACCTTTTGTGCGTGCCCAGCCGTCCTTTTTAGTAATTGTGTGCCAAATGCCAATCTAGAATAATTAGTTCCTGTCTTTTATATTTACTGGGTTTTTTGCCTGGAGCTAAGTGGTCTCGATTGGGTTTTAGTTGGTAGGTTAAGTAAATATTATATAAGTTTGTAATGGTTTTTGAAATGCCAAACAATGTTAGACATATTTTTGCGTATATAACACGATGAAAAAAGTTTTTATTATGAAAGTAACTTTGATTGTTACGTTTGCCATAATAATTAAACGAAATCTGATAAATTTTGGTACGTACATAGATGAGATTTTGAAGGTCTTAGGCTATAGGCCCAAATGGTGTCCTAAATTCAATAATTAACGGAAGAAAAGGAGGTTGGAGTCTAAAGTAATTTAAATATATTACCGAATACGCTAATGCATCTTCAACGCTTTAGAATCGTGGTTGACAAACAAATGCTATTTCAGTCCATACATGTTCTATGGCAGAGCCCGGGTCTCCTCTACGACTGAAAGGGCTTACAGCACGATCCACTACACTCGCTTAGTGAGGGGTGGCCGCCAAATAAACACGACATCCAAACAGCATTGCTTTTCGATCTCGTAGCTCCAAAACCAGCACAAAAGCAAACTGAAAACAGATGACTCCAGCAGAAACACCCAAATCCGATGCTCACTCGCATATAACACTAAAATAATGTGAAGATGCTCCTTTTGGACACACACCCGATGACCCAGTTGAAGCTAACGAGCGCCATCTGGTGATATTTGCAGCGAGCTCAAACGGCGCGGCGGTCCCTGAAAGGCCTCACCTTGTAATATTAAAAACTGCAACGCTTTTTAATTTTATCATCTCAAACTGCTTTCTATGGACGTGTGCTGCTTTGAAAAGTTGATTGCTACATATTAAAATGTAGGTAGGGAGAACATTACTAGTAGGTCTCTCATATGTGAGAGGCCGCCTGGGTTAGTACTACCGCAATGTATTTCTAGCGCCAAACAGCAGTGTACATGCGCTGTTGTGTTCCGATTGAAGGACATTGTAACCAGAATAACTACTAGACATAATGAGACTTACATCTTATGTCTCAGGCGGGCGCAGTGGAGTGCCGGGCAATGCTTTGGAATTCCTATTGTTTGGTTTTCTACTGTCCATGAGCGGTCGTATCGCTTACCATCAAGCGAATGACATACTCGTCTCACAATTCACAGCAATAAAAAAATAGTTGGGGCTGAAACCTACTGTTGACTGGTAAGCTCTCCTTTTGATGCCCAAGGGAGGCTGGAAGAGGTATCATTGATAGTCGATTGTGACATAACGATATCCAAAAAAGGCACGAATAGATTAGTAATAAACATTAAAATTTAATCCAATTTATATTTTATAGTACAACGCAAGAGTCGTATAAATGTTGATTAAGGGAAGGTAAATAATAGTTATTTCGCGTCAGTTTAAAATATATTGAATTAACTTTACCATTTTATGTAACTAAATGATCCCTGGATTAACCATAATCGTTTAACTTTAGTGGTACTTAATTACAAAAAAAAAACTAGTAATTCTGTTCAAAGCCCAACAAAGCCTGTGTAAAACATCGCTAATAATTCCCCAGCAAAAAATTTTAAAAACATTTTCGTAATACACTTTGTAAACAAATCTGAGCGGTGAAATGCGAGTGTAAACTGGTGTTTCAGATGAGTCTCGTTTGCGCTCGTGAAGGGCTCACTCCACTGAATTAAAGCTTGTCGGTACTTTGCTAACTCGCCGGGATCTCGCATTTAATTTAATTAATTTTATATTAATTTGCTGGGTTTTTATCGGGGAGATCGTAATTGCTCAGTGGAGCCTTAGTGAGGTTCTTTTGCAAGTGTCTTTTTGTTTTTTTTTAAGATGACAAAGTGGTGGTAATTAACTATTATTACGGTAGATGTAGTTTCAGTGCTACGAGACGGCTATCTCGAAACGTAATATAGAGGTAACTACACAGGCTAAACTTTAAACATGGCATACTTTATTATAACTTATTTTCTACCACTGTCGGTATCTATGCGAATACAAAACAACACGAGAAAATTCTTTGAATATCCCCTAAAAATTGTCAATGTGATGTCCAAAGCCAAATTCTTCTTTAAAAAAGAAAAACGATTCATTAGTCTCACACGCATCGTATACATCATGGTTTATAAAAAAACAATGATAAAGCAAAAATAAAAATTGCTGATCGCGGCTGTCACCAATGATATGATGTGGTGCAAACCACAACATAACGCTGATTTTTTAAGATGCATAAAAGTAATGTTTTACAATCCGAAAGGATTCATGCAATGGCAGGTAAAACATCCTGCTTCTGGTTTATCTTTTAAGCTTTACATTGCTTTTACAACTTTAATCAACAAACTCCGAATTTTTTACAAATACTCGAACTCGTCGCAATATATCCGTTAAACATCGCAAAAAAACTAGCTTACGTTTCAACTAGCAGCCACTGAAACGGGTTTCGGAACATGTTACCAAAACGCGAATTCAACAGTAGAGGACACTTTCGACTTCGAATAGCACCGTCAAATTCGCACACCGAATATCAATTCGAGCGAATTGAAACATCGATTCTGTCGCGGATCGTTCGCAATACAATTACGTTTTACGACACACGTCAAGCTGAACAAGCAATCGGCTGAAATGTCGAGCACTTTCGTGTTCGCCTGTACCGCGAATAAGTCATGCGTTCGCGATAATAGTCGTTTTGTGTAAAGGACTGTTTTACGGCTTGTAATATTAATCTGATATCGGTTTCGGTAAATTTATTTTTCGTGTGACTCTACCATTTGTTTGTTTCTCCTATATTATGAGCTTTAGGTTAATGCTCATACATCAGCGTTATTCTATTCGCATTTTTGTTAGGAAATTGTAGAGTTTGGGAAGGAAAATTCGTATTCACATTTTTGATGATATTACATTTGCTTAAAGGGAATATTTTCTAAAGCAATATTATTAATACAATATGATTAGTAAGTAGTACATTAATCATTTTAACAAACTATTTTTTTTTCTCGCGGGGAAAATCCCTTTACGGACCATCCCACCCTCGAAGGGGCGGGGGTGTGTCGGACTCACCGGCGCCTTCCGGCCCAGCGAGATGTTGGTGCCGCCCGTGGATGTGTCAGGCGGCCGCTGGGTCGGGTCCCTACCATAAGTCTATGAGCCGAAATACCGACTAAAAACCCCGCGTCGGCCACCATCGGTGCACTTCAGAGACGGCCCCGGGATACCGTTGATACAGAGCGCGCCGGGACCGCCTCTATGCGCACTGCCGCTGAAACGGCGCGACATGAGACGCGTGTTGCGTCACGTCTCGGGGGCTGCCAAGGTAGGGGCGGCGGCCCCACGTGGCCTCTCCGGAGCCGGGTTAGGTGACATCCCGACGCCTCCTTCGTCTTCTGTGGCGACGAGCGGGATCGGTCTGCTCCTGATCCCGCTCGGCGCTCTCCTTCTGCGACATGACACGTTCGCAGAAGGAGAGCATGGCTCGCCACGAACTCCGGCTGCCGACCATGGCGGCGACCACGGCCGGCAGCGAAAGGTCTCTTCCTACGACCGCGATGAGAGCGCTGCGCTCCTCGTCCCAGGCTGGGCACTCCTCCAGCGTGTGCTGGGCCGTGTCCTCACGGCAGTTGCCACAGTGGTGGCACACGGCGGACTCCTCGGCTCCGGCTATGCGACACAGGTACGCACCGAAGCAGCCGTGCCCGGTGAGCACCTGCGTCAGCCGGTATGTCGGCGCACCGTGGCGCCTGTCCAGCCACTGCTCGAGGACAGGTCGCACTGCCGCGATAACAAACTATAACTCATCTTTATTCTTTCCAGCCACATCATTGCCCAACATAAACACTCACAATTTCCATACATTTTTCAAACACAAAAAAACCTAAAAAAATTCAATTTGAATTAGAATCGGTACTTTTCCATCCAATCACTTGTAAGCGCAGAGCACAAAGGCTAGGGCAAGTCATTCGGCTGATTTGACACAAGAGTTTATATTGCCTCATTGTGGCTTAACTTCAAACGCTTTGCGGACTTAAGTCGGCTTGAGGCCCAGATTTTTATACGAAGTTATGAGACTTCGGGAAAATGGAGCGTGAAATTGTAAACGAAATATGAATGTTGATGGTTTCTTTTAGAGTCGTGTTTAATTTTGGAAATGTACGTTATAATACAGACGAAGTTATGAAGATAATAAAATGATCATGTCGTTCTGTTAAGTTTCTAAAAAACTGATAGTACATATTTTGAAAATACATTTTTTAAATTAACAGCTATTTTCCTTGTGTATCCTACGCAGATTGACGAAAAGGAAAGTATTTCGTACATTAATCTTAAGAAAAGATGGACCCTTAAAATTAAGTTATTCGATTTTTATGCGTCTTTAAATTTGATCGTTTAAACTAGATAAATTATTTTTCAGTCAGAAATTATGTTTTTTTGTACATGGAATCCAGAAAGTAACATTTTGTACACCGTAAATACCATTAAACTAGGCCATAGATACAAAAAATTTTATTTAAACCCCCAGAAAACAATTAATGCAACCTCGCAGAAACTGAGCTCAACTTAGCGCGAAAGCTTTTGAAATGATGGTTTCAATCTAACCAGTAAAATGTATTTTACACACAAATAGTTTTCACTAGCATTCATCGCGTCTCATGCAGACGTTAACTCAAATTGTTTGTGACATCTGGAACGAAATGTCAGGGCATTGTTCAACGCCCCGGTTAAGATGATTAAGCGTTGGTAAAGGAGATAGTGGAGTATAAAACTGTTTTGCTTTTGCTCGCGACTTTGTACGAATTAATTGATGATCAAGCTAAGATAATAGTAGCATAGAGGCAGCAATTTTGCGCCGGTAGTTACTCTATCTGTACTAAATTGACAGCGTCAGTGGTGCAGTTGGTTAGACGTCGGCTGTGAAACTAGAGACCGCGGGTTCGATCCCCGCACTGAAACAAATATTTGTGTGATCCACAGGTATTTGTTCCGGGTCTGGGTGTTTGTGAGACCGAAAAGTCTCTCGTAGCTTCTGATTCCCACGACACAAGACTCGATCTTAGTGTGGGGTCAGGACTATGTACGTGACTGTTAGGTGTATTTATTTATTAAATATGACTTCCTATCGGGTATATTGTGGTCTTTTCGTCGTGCTAGTATAAACAATATTTTAGATATATCAAAAAGAGGCTGAATTATTTGGATCAAAAGTAACAAGTAACCTTGTCATGATAACAACGCAACACAGTGCATCTCTAATGGTGTTGCAGATGGTCAGGGGCGGCGGTGATTACTTACTATCAGGTGAATACTGGTCACCTGACGGTTGGCTCGTGTGCCCCCTGTATTATAAAAAAATCTTAGTTAAAGAGAATGTCAAAAGATAGTAAGTTTATATACTTGACTTACAGAAAGTCTCTAATTTGCTTGAAGATTTCTTACCCCAGACCACTTTCTGCTTTCGAAATGAACTAATTTAATCTACCAATCGCCTAAACAAATTACTTTCATTAAATTAACTATCCCAAAGTTGTAAACTGGAATTGAAACATTTGTAGAACCTGTTATTACAAGGCATTGATTAATATAATCATTATGGAATTAGCAATTTCCGAAGTAGTCTTTGTTTTAGTCTAGCCACGTCTGAATCTTAATTAATGTAATGTACCTTATCCAATATTCCAACTCAATTGATAATGATTAAAGCTACGACTTACAACTAAACTTACTCAGATTTTCTGATCTAATTATTCATCCAATTATTATGAAATGAATGACAGGAATTAGAGTTAAATGACAGCCTCCGTGGCGCAGTTGGTTAGACGTCGCCTGTGAAACGAGAGGCCGCGGGTTCGATCCCCGCACCGAAACAAATATATTTTGTGTGATCCACAGGTATTTGTTTCGGGTCTGGGTGTTTGTGAGACCGAAAAGTCTCTCGTAGTTCCTGATACCCACGACACAAGACTCGATCTTAGTGTGGGGTCAGGACTATGTATGTGACTGTTGGGTGTATTTATTAAAAAAAAAATTAAAATATTAAATACATATTCTTATCAAACAGGCTAGGGACACTTTAATACATGTTGTGTAAGATATAAGGGCTTGAATAAACATGATGGAGACGTAAAATGCTCAGTAGTTTGTTCACACTGAAGATAACGGCAATAATAGTTGAATCGACAGATCCTGTAATTTTTGGAAACAACACAGTAATTAAATTTCATTAAATATTGGAAGAAAAATGGTGTCATCTTTAGGACAACATATAATTCTTATGAAAAATAAAACTATCACGCCTAGCATAACTAAAGACCATTGAGGTGTCATCAATTATATACCGGGTATATCAAGACTGCGACCGAAAACGAAGCCAGGTGGTAGTTTCAGTGGTTACAGACACAATGCAAATAAAAATTTCATAAAAACAGCGACAGTTTTTTTTTTTTTAAAACCATCTTGTTTGGGTGGTATATACCTAGTTTTTTGCGAAAATAATAATTTAAACCCTTAAGTACCATTGAGTGTTTAAAAATCAAGAGGTCTACATCATTATTTTAGAAAAAATATGTATTTATCACCCAAATATGACGATAAGTAAAAAATTACAAACAAAAAGTTGTCGATTTTTGCGAAATTTTTACTTGCATTGTCTCTGAAGTCACTAATACTACCACCTGGCTTCGTTTTCGGTCGCAGTCTTGAGATACCCTGTATAAACATCACCGCAATCACTTCAATCGCTCACAAGTTACACGATAACAAACCCACACGAGAAAGTACAAATATAAATTATTTCCCTTTACAAAAGCCAGTGATTCTGTGGGTGAGTTTAATTTCGTTTTTCGCCGCTCCATTTTCCCCCGGCGATGGGGGGTGTATATTTTATTCAGCACGATCGACGACAAAAAGTATATTTTTAGGGTTATTATACCCACTGAGATTTATTTGAACGACTCGTTTGTTACTTTGATGTGATTTTGTGTTGTTAATACATTCCATAGGCCTTTGATGTACGGAATAACTTGTTTTCTCCTATTTTCTATGATTATATTAGCTTCACATGATAGAACTATTTGATATTCTTCTTTGTTGGGCACGAATAATTTGCACCAGTCACGTTTGTGATGTTACGAATATGTTTTTTTTGGGAAATCTATAAGTTTCATTTCGTGCTCGCTAAAGGCCTTACGTACCAACTTTCATATAAATCGATGCTGACATTTAACCGTACGGAATGTTTGGAGTTCAACAAAAAATTATATTAAAGCATTATTAATGCTTCTCCTTTTAAGGGTAACAGAAGCTATAAGAAGCTTTTGGGACAAACAAAGATTATTTGTTTAAAAATATTTATTTGAGCTTTCCATACTAAATAATTTAGAATATACAAGAATAACATTAAAACTAAAAAATAATACTACAAAAATAAATACAACTAACATTAACATACATAGTCCTGACCCCATACTAAGATCGAGTCTTGTGTCGTGGGTCTACGAAAGACTTTTTGACCTCACAAACATCCACACCCGAAACAAATACCTGTGGTTTATAAAAATACTTGTTTCGGTACGGACCGCGGCCTTTCGTTTCACAGCCGGCGTCTCACCAACTGTGCCACGGAGGCTGTCAAATACTTATCAAACGATTTTCAATATCAAATAAAGTATAATAGTAGTGATAGTCAAATTACAAAATAAACGCAGTAATAAGGTAGCAACAATGATGTCTGGCGCATTGTTCACGTGTGTTTCATTGTTGCAGGTACGGACAGTTCACAACGCTGATTTACGACGCCATTGTATTGTGATCGGTTGCCAAACGAACACTGGGTTTGTATGTGAAAGGCTTCTGTAAGATTAGGGTGATGTTTTAATCCTAGGTCCAGTTTCATGTAGGATATTTTAATCCAGCCTTTAGTATAATAATATGTAGTTATAGACACCAGGTAACCACAATGCGGTTATGGTCAGGGGCATATAAATTCTGCCACGATGTCCCCTGCCTGTAAGAGGCGATCTGAAGGGTCGTGTGGTTTTTCAAGGCATAGGTTTTTTAAATAGCCAAGTGGCTTTCCCTAGTCCTTTTTTATTTTATTCCTTATTCTCGATTTGAAAATTTACGTATAAATCTCTACCACTCTTATTTGTTTAGTATTTTTACCAAATATGTCCAAAAGTACAGGCCAGCGTGGTGGACTATATGGCCTAACCACTCTCAATAGATTTTCTCGATTGTAGAATAGGCCCGTGCCCTGCAGTGGGACGTATATGAGCTGATGCAGTACAGTATGTCCAAAAGTACAGGTAGTTTCCTAAACCACAAATAGCGTTAGAATATGATGCGAGATATATGTATGTACATTGGATACTCAGTTTTCGTCAATTTAATAAAGTTTCCTTATACCCCATACCATCTATATACTAAAAGAGATCCCTTTGGAGAATACATACATAATATTGAAATGAAATCCTTAAAGTGGGTCATATAACGTAGAATGTAATAGCGCTCCGAGACTCTACCAATAACTCACAAGTGCTACGGGCTACGGAGACTCTACACACGTAGAGACTTAACGAGAAAACTTTGAGATCATTTGCCAATAATTGCATACGTTGCTCTTAGTATATTTTTTAATACATTTGATGCGTTTTTATCGCTGTTTTATATGAGAAAATTGCCTGTCGATTTTTATCAGGGAATCGGTTTATGTGGGAGACTTTGTATATGTTTCTTTTAAGCTAATTCTAACTACATAAAAAAAATATAAAAGTTATTTTATGTACCGCAGTACAAATACTCCATTGAGGCAGTCATTTAATCAAAAACGTTTATCAATTTCAACAGGATATTCAATATTGTCCATTTTACTAAAATTTATAAGTGAGAACACTATCCTTCCTTTGCCAAAACTCATACAAGTCTAATCAAAAACTTGCAACATAAAGGCCCGACTGTAAAATCTAAAATTGAAGTCTAGACCCTAATTAAACCCTAACGTAGTGCTCAACTAAGGGCGGGAGGTAAGATGAATACTAACTTCGTCACACACGTCACGTTTAAGGACCCAATTAGGGAACCTGCGCTTTAACTGAGAAGCTATATGACGTTGGCAAACAAAGAAAAGCTTAACCCTCATTTTCTGCTATGATGCACATTTTGATACTGAAATATTCAACGAGCAAAATTAATTCTTAGGAGTTCCCCGCCACCTCAACGCTATATTATAGTTCATAATATACGTCACACTGTTGAACACGCATTTTTCTTTCAATTGAATCAAAAAACTTTACTGGTGGTAGGTCTCTCATATGTGAGAGGCCGCCTGGGTAGGTACCACCGCAATGTCTATTTCTCCCGCCAAACAGCAGTGTGTTGCGCTGTTGTGTTCCGGTTTGAAGGACATTGTAGTCAGAGTAACTACTGGACATATTGAGACTTAACATCTTATGTCTCAGGATGGCGAGCGCAGTGGAATTCCAAGCATTGCCTTGTAATTCATTGTGTTGTTTGGTTTTGCTACTGTCCATGAGCGGTCGTATCGTTTACCATCAGGCGAATGGCATCCTCGTCTCGCCATTCATTGCAATTAAAAAAATATTTAACATGATAACGAATTGAATAAAACTAATTTTTACAGATTTTATCACGGATTTGGTTTGATTTTTACATTTCCTAGCTTCCCTACGTTTCAATTGTTTTACAGCTTTCGTGGTCACGGGGCGGACAGATCTAAGAAATCATTATATTAAATAATGTTGAAAAGTCTTCAATTATAATTAACGGATGAAGAATAGAGGAAGAAACTAGTGGAACCCTAAAGACTATTTAGCTCCCGATAGTATTACTAACAGAACGAGCACAATGGCAAAGTCAATTCACGTCAATATTGTAACAAAAATGTGATCACATTTTACAAAGTAATTTTTAGGAATTGAACTGTAAAATCTTGTAAAGTTAAAGCCCATTTTGTAAAGACCCTAAAATTATGAGAGCATACTGACCTTTACCCATAAAAATAAAACAGCCAGCACTCATAAAAATTTAATCACGATTTTGCCGATAAATCATTTTGCGATCCCTGTACCACGTAATATCAGTTTGAGCGCGTTTCCCTTACGTCTATTTGATTGAATGGATCTGCATAAGTTACATTTGCATTTTTATTAGAAAACAATCGAGTCGGCGAATAATCAACGGGCAATGTATGCGTATGTGATCAAGAACTTCGCGTTAACTTTGATGGGAGGAACGTTGGATAGGTTAAGTTCTGTGATTTAGTTTCACAGTTGCGGCTTAGCAATCTTGGATGGCTTAGCAAGTTTCGAAGGCGGTATCGAAGATATTATAAATTTCAAGGGTTATGTGTACTTTATCTTGAAACATAAGTTTAGAACCGGTGCCCGGATTCGATCCCGGATTCCATCTTGTCATGGTTGGATAATGTTTTGTGTAGTTTCGTTTACATAAAGGGATTTGGTTTTGATTGAATTTGCGGATATTGTCACAACAGGCTCGTTTCCCATCGGATCATCGAACGGAATTGATATTGGCAATGTTCAATCCGCTAGTTAAACCTCTGCCTACTCCTTTAAAGTCACAAATTAAATGAATATTATTTATATCCAACTTATCAAGTTAAATTAGAATTAGATTCATACCAAGCCTCGCTTACTAACCCTTAAGTAAACTCACAATTTTTGTCTCCGAACAAGAACTAGTATCGATGCTACCATCCATAACCCACTTCAATTTCTATCAAGAGAGATGAAATCGCGTATTCCAGCTACAACAAATATTCGGCAGCAATCTCGGCAAGTTTTCGCCATTCCTAGATATCCCCGGGCTATCCGAGTGGGTACGTAATGCCTCCCGGGGCGGTCGTCCGCTTTCGACGCTCCTATTCTGCCATATTGCAGATAGCCACATCTCAAGGGATTTGGTATAATAAATCATTTTTAGTGGATCGTCTATTTGTTATTGTGTTTTTCGTACGTGCTTCTGAGCGTTTGGATTAGGAATAATGGTTCTTATATCCGTGAGCTTAGACATCATATCCGTATTGGATAAATTGTGAATTGTGGCCTGAGCACATATTATGACTTACAAATTTATACTCAGTTGTGAAGACAAATAATATTAAAAAAATTGTAATATTCTTTATTGTCATATTTAAGTATACTGAATTTAAATCCTATACATGTTAAAGCAATTTAACGTTATAAAACTTCAATAAGAAGAGGGAATTGGAGACATCAATTTGGTTTATCTGTTCAAGAAGAATTTTCGGAATTTACCAATACTAAACTATAGAAAACCAATATCCTTCTGGCACCAACTAATAAAATTTTTCTTCGAATCAATCACGGGATTCTTTCGTCCCGATGACAAAAGTAAACAGTAATAAGTAGTCTCAACGCCAAGTAGTAAGGAACCTTATCTCTCAGTATTACGGTACTATTTCCGAAATACGACAAACAATTATTTCGTGAGCCACAAAAAAAGTTATCTCAGAAAGTCTCCACATATCGCGAGTTCCTAAGTTAGTAACGGATCTAGATATCACAACTTGGGAGTTGGTGAGTGCTTTCTTCGCTCCCGTCTTAGTACTTACTCCGTAACTTGATAACTTGGGATGTAATGTTCCATTATATTATTATGTGCGGTGTGATATTTCTGGGATATTTTTAGCTGAGTGTTCTGTCTTTTCAAGTATAATGGACGTTTCGAACTTGATGAAAGTAATGTGCTAGGAATAATGTGTTTTGTTGACTGATATTAAAGTAAGGAGTTTAGTCCTTTCGAGCCGGATCTATTCTTTAAATCTTCCATCAGTAGTATACAGTAATTAGCAGAAGTAGAATTGCCTTCGGTGTCGTATTACTATTAAACGCCTTAAAAGCGTAGAAACAATTAATCGGACAAGTTTTTTTACACTGAATGACCATTCAAGAAGTTGTTGTCTCTAGTTGGTATTTTCTTAAAACTAACCGATATAATAACACCCTTAAATATTTTAAGCAATTAATAAACCCCTAATTTCTACGGTATGTAAGTCCGCTAACCCGCACTAGACCTGCCCACTCTCAATCGGTTCTCTCGATTGTAGAGTAGGCCCGTGCCCTGCAGTGGGACGTATGTGGGCTGATATAGAAATAAACCCCTAACGCTCATTCACCATTTTAAAAATTTCATGGACCTTTTCGTATAACCATTAATGGTAAGGCTTGCCAAAGATAGATTTTAATAAATGAATTCCTGAAAATCCTTCATCAAAATCAGTGAGCAAAGACAAAAATCGGTACAAATACTTCGGTGCTTAATCAATTCCTATCAACCTTTAAGGGCATGAAGACACTTAATTTAGTTCAATACAGATACTTATTGTCGCTCAGCTCCATTGTGAACGAGGGCTATAAATTCTATCGAGTCTCGAACAAAGCCTAGGCATCGATATAAATCAAAGAGTATTAGAGGCCGTAGTCGACCTTGTTAGACTTCTGTTTTATTTGTTTTTCACTCGGTTGATTGTATTGGGCTGTTTGGGACGCGTACATTTGATGTTTTCTCCTTTTTTCGGGTTGTTTAACTGTGAAATTAGGAGTGTATAGGTTATTTGTGCCTCAACTGTTTGGGGCGTTCAGGAATTGATATGGTTTCTTGTATCGAATTTGTACTTAATGTAACGTAAAGTTTCATATCGGAGAAATTGCTTATGCCCTTCCAGTTTAGTGATTTGGTATTTGAGGTCGTTTAACCTTTTTAAATTCTTGGCTGTTGCAAAACTATTAATCTCTTGTTATTTGTGTTTTCTAATGTGAAGCCATCCACTTTCACAAATCAACACGGTTTGGATGTTCTTGTCACATTCATTTCTGTATCCTACATAATGAAAAGAGATGTCTACAACTTTGAATTTACTTCTCGAACGAATTCCAATTGAAACCAATTTCCTTTCGCATCGGAAATAAATGAAATCACTTCTTGTTACGTGAAACATTCGTTCAGAAGCCACAGCAGAGAATCTCTTCGTAATTTTACTGCCGAGAGTCCTGCGTGAGTAATTGGAAGGAAGTAATAATAGTTGGGGGAGAAAAGGGATATTTTATTGGTTGGCGGTGTGTTTAATTAGAGGCTAGTGAGTTTTCATCTACGTTAGGGGTGGTATCAGTTCTGGTGAATTGAATTCTAGTGTTGTGTTAGTGTGTTTATTAGTTAGTAATTAATGATTTTATTGAGGTTGAGGACTTTATAAATAATGATAATTATTAGACCTAATTAATAGTAACTAGGGCTATATTATAGGTTAATGTAATGTTATATACCAAAATGTTTTTACGGGATAGGTATTTGAATAACAAATGGGCTTTTTATTATCCCATGAACTACATTTTGGGAACTCAAAATAACAAGAAGTACATTAGTCTGATGAAAGAAAAAAAAAGTGTTATATCATGTGAAGTATTCAGTTTTTTATATAACACAAAAATAAACGCTGTAAAAATGTATACCAAATATCTCTCTAGGGACTGTGTTTAATATTGCAAAAGTGGTTATTACTAGTGTGCATGAAATTTTAAATGTTTTACGTACTTGAAATTGAGTTACTTGGAGTTTGCGAGCTGTTTAAACGGTTTTTTAGTTAAACTGTTCGTTTTAAAATGTTAAATTATGGTAAAATGTTTACGCTCTTTTCGCTTAGTTAGAATTTAGTTTACGGTTAATACACGCTGTTATGGTAATGGATACATGGTTTCAGTGATGTTTTAATGTATTTATAACTTATTTACTTAACGAAGAGCTGTAAAACTAATGTAAATTAAGTTTCCTTTTTTTATTATGCTCGAGTGCTGGGCGTTCCCTTCTTCTCGTCTTAATGTTTCATGGGTTCTTACCACTTTCGCTTGAATGTAGCACATCTTTCCACTGCAATTTGGTTTTCTTTCTTTTCTACAAACATTTGTTTGATCTAAACTCGTAGTCAGCTAAGCTCAAAAATGTTGATGCTCGTTTCAAAATGCTTCAATTGAGGTGTGTTATTCTATCAAATACACGAGCCTATTAATTACGTTCACCAGAATTTTCGACATAATTTAAAAGGAAAGAAATAATCAAAAGGAAATTTTCTTAAGAATTTCGTAACGCAAAGCCTTCGAAAAAAAACCCTCCAATATTTATGAAGCTTCCTATTATGAATGGAGGCGTGAACCGCGTATGACTTATGTATGAGGTTGATGCCGTGTCAAGAGAGCAAGCCTTTAATCTGAATATTTAAAGAAGGGGGCTCGAGGTGCTCTCAATAAAATATAAGGGCTAGTTTGGCACGGCTTGAGAGATGCTTCACAAAGGAATATCATTTACAATAACTCAGCTTTGCGGGTACTTAAGTGTTATTTTCGCCTAAATTAAGAAAGGTTCGCTATGCTCTTGGCTTTTATTGGCGGTTAGTTAGAAGAAAATTGGGGCGCTTCTCAGCCTCGTGATATCAGGTGCCGCCCATTATACGAATCAAAGTCTTCGAGGGTTGTATTTAGTATGCCGGCGCAGAATTGTTTACATTTCCTATTATTCTAACCCAAGTATAATTATAATGTGAAAGAACCTCTGAAAAACAACAGCTTAAAAATAATCATTCATAAATTCCGAAAAAACCGAGGAAACTTACCACCTCTTAAATGCAAAATTATATTGCTTAACATTTAAAATCACGCAACTTAAAATTTCCCACCAGATTTTTTCAACGGAAATTTCTTAAAAGCCCTGAGCACTAAGATCTAGGTATTCAGGTCATGCAAACACTAAGACTTTCTTCTTGCGTCCTACTTAGATCTTAACGCATAGCTTGGCTTAAGTAATAAGTTCTGAGCGAAAATGTGCTTATTTAAATGAAGCTTGCAGCTGGAAAATTGTTGGAAAAAGGTTTTTCAAAGTTGTTCAAATTTGCTAGTTCCCTGCAATATTGTCTTTACCACTATGTGGTCTTCTCTTCTATTGACGGAATTATATCTTCACGTGTTACCGGCCATACATGACCCAGGTATAAAAACAACTAGATTTCGAAATGTTATAGTTTTCATTGCCTTCTATCTGGAGCATAAATTGAGGGCCATGACAGCACTGACCACAATATTAACAGGCGTGCCTGCTTAAGGCCATCCTTGCTTAGGAAAGTAACCTGATGGTTCACTTCATTCTTAGAAATCTGCAAGTTTTCTCTAATCTCTCATCTACAGTCTACTTACCTTCACACTGTGTAGATTTGGCAAGTTCTCTGTTTACGACCGATCAAACCGTTTGAAATTACAAATACCGTTCATGACAGATAATTCAGCTTAGTTTAATAACAAACACAATAATTAATTCTAAGCATCAAAATACTTCCAATTTGACAGACCTATAATAGTCCAGTCATTACGTCGGAAAAATCGGGAAATAAATGAAAATGAACCGAGAAAGCCAAATTTTGGATATTACGTGGGGGATGGCAAGAAAAGCGTAAGTTCAAATTGTCGACCAAAATAACCTTGTGCAATTTCCGCCATCTTGAAAAAAGGGTTAAATTCAGTTTTTTCATCATAACTTGGTTCTCCGTTGAGATACGAAATTTTTTATAGAATACTTTTTTGTTGCTCTTTTCGCGATCTACAATTAAGGTCCCATGCATTTGTCACGTATCGATCGTCGTTTTCGAGATATCGATCAAAAATATCAAAAATTTGGGGAGATTTTTTTTTTCGCTATTTACTTTTTTTTGGTGAAAGATATCGAAAAATGTTTAAAATAAAACTTGTTTCAAGCATGATAAGTTTGTTCTTGAGAACATTCTTTTCATCCATGCTTTAAAAGATCCTCAAGAATGGGGTTGGCGACAAACAAATAACGGGCTCGAACCAATTTGCACCACAGCCGCACCCGCTCCACCTGAACTTTTGAAACTCATTTCGTGCAAATGCAAAGGAAAGTGTGGAGCTGCTTGTGGCTGCAGGAAAGCAGGAATCCATTGCTCCGTTATTTGCCTGCACTGCAGTGGACAGACATGTGACAATGTCGCCAGAGTCGAAATTTTATTCAACGACGATCACGACGATGACGATGATTACGATTTTTCGACCGTCACAACATCATTTCCTGCGATTGAAGAGGTTTCACGACTCGAAGAGTCTACGGAGGAGGAACTTGAACAGCCAGGACCATCCAAACGCCGAAAAACGTGTGAAAAAAATTACCACTTGTAATCATGTTTGCTGCATAAAAATTATTTCATCAATAAATTTCATGTATTTGATTTCTAATTTGGCTGGTTTATGAATTTTTTTTGTATTGCAATAATTCCCTGAACCATTTTCCATCCATTTTGACGCGTGGATACAACCGAGCGAGCGGCTAAATGAATTTAACCCTTTTTTCAAGATGGCGGAAATTGCACAAGGTTATTTTGGTCGACAATTTGAACTTAAGCTTTCTAGCCACCCCCCACGTGATATCCAAAATTTGGCTTTCTCGGTTCATTTTCACTTTTAAATGTATATAATGACTGGACTATAAGTAATTGTAACAGTTGCTACTGGCTTGTCGCTTTTGATTTAATTGTGTTGTCTTAGTATTATTACTAGACATTCAAATAGCTTGGAGCATATTAATGAAATCGTAGAGTTGGTTATATTTCGACAATAAAATAAAACTTAATTAATAAGTAGTTTTAGGGTCATAGGTTGTAGAAACGAATCCGTCATCTGATTCGTCTATCTAATATTTTTTAGTTTATCAGAACACTTCATATAAACACAAAAAAATAGGATAACGTAGAAGTAATTCAATCATGTCCTTATTATACTAAGCGTATTATTTCCGGATTTTCAATTTCAATTGATCTTTCCTTCTTTACTCAATACTCGTATTAATGAACGTCAAGGTTGACATCACTGATTTACATCTAAACATCGTTGACGATCTTCTGTCGCCCGAAAGCACTGTTGCGCAAAGTAATAAAAGTAAAAAAAAGATACTAGCAAAGAATGGTATTAATTATGATAATGTGTATCTTGGAGAAACTTAATTCAATAAATAATAAGAATAATGTTGTTCTCATCATATTTTATTACATGGGACCTGTTATTACCATTAGATTATGAGTGTAAACAATAATAATAAATACGACAGTCACATACGTAGTCCTAACCCCACTAAGATCGAGTCTTGTGTCGTGGGTATCAGAAACAAATACCTGTGGATCACACAAATATTTGTTTTGGTAATCTTTGTTAATATCAGAAAAGCATATAACAAACAATGCGTTAAACATATATTTTTAACTTATATTTGCAATTTCAAATTCCGCCCCACGCCAATAGATCTGTATTTCTAAATTATTTATTTCGTATCTCGCTCGTCGCCCATGTCTTGTACCACACAACTTAGCAGAAACGTGTAAGAAGCTACTTGATCTGATTACACGATACTTTCGTGAATACACGCTTATTACATTATGATGTTAGATACTTTCTTTATACAAACTTGCTTTTTATATTGGCACTATAAAGTGTGGCCCAAAAAAGTGCGTGGTGGCCTGTTGGTAGCGGACCAGACGCGGCTGCCTACATGTTCACGGTGGTCGCGGGTTCAAATCCCAGGGCACACCTTTGACTTTTCGGAGTTATGTGTGTATTGATAGTCAATCACCACGCACTTTAACGGTGAAGGAAAACATCGTGAGGAAACCTGCATACCGTAGCGATTTTAAAGAATTTCTACGGTATGTAAGTCCGCCAACCCGCACTAGGCCACCGTGGTGGACTATATGGCCTAACCACTCTCAATCGATTCCCTCGATTGTAGAGCAGGCCCGTGCCCTGCAGTGGGACGTATATGGGCTGATATAGATAGATAGATAGGCCCACCGACGCGAGATGGCTATCTATTATAGATACAATTGTGTCGGTTTTTATTGTATCCGGATATACCACTGTGTATTTGAACTCGGAAAGCTACAAACTTACGTTGATCACTTAAGCCCCATTTACATGGAGAGAGCTTCTCGCCTCGAAGATACGATTATCGTAAGGATATAAAGAAGTCGCATCGTGTAAACATTTGTCAGAACGCGATAATCTATGGCGGATTAGTCAAGCGATAACCGCATACGATTCTCGCTGCGAGAAACTCTCCCCGTTTACATGGCGTTTTAGACTTATTTTCCACTTTTTATGGTCGGTATTCGAACGAACTAATATCCTACCAAATACTCAAACGCCATTTAAATATTAAGTTCCACTTAACTACTCACGTCCAATTTAGTCAGCACATTTAAATCGGATTTTCGTGGTACAGTGCAACATATTATTTAAGTGGCGTTTGAATCTCACTAATTGAATATTTCCAACTCCTCAAATAGTTAGACATTTCCGGAGACTCGCTGAACTTCAATGATCAGTGTTATTAAAATGCGTGCCACTGTTGATCCTGGCTTACAGGAGTTGCAGTGGCGGGTGGAAGGGCGAGACAATCTCACTCACCAAACGAAACGGAACTACCACAGTCAGTTTCGTTTAAGACAGTGCTATACTCGCCAACGCATTTCTGTTATAATATACAGAAAGGCCAAGAAAGACCTCTTACAGTCCGGTCTTAACTACTAAGCTGCTTAAGCCGGGACAATGGATCAGCAAAGGACAGCTTGTGATAAATAGCCAACAGGTGCGTGTGAACTGCCCCAATTTAATGTACCATCACGGGCTTTCACAGCCCGGGTATGAATTAATACAATTTCTTGTTGCAAATTACGTTTTTGATTTATTGTGGCCTTTTTTTGAGGTAATTTTCGAGGATGTTTTGTTGTTTTAATGTAAGGTCTAATTTGTTTGTTGAAGCGGTCTTTAAGTGTTTTAAAAGCAAAAATGTTTTTGTAATTACAAGGGTCAGTTAACAATTTTACAAAATTATTTTTGAAATGTTAATTTATTTCTTTTGTATTAACTAATAAATTCAGCAGCAACAATCAATACGTACAACAATATCTAATTGGATTCTTAAATATAATAAAACAGTACCCATAAAACCTGCTAGATGTCGCCAAAACGAATTTTAAAAATTTAACGTAGGCAATCGTGAAAAAGTAGCTTATATTGGAGTGGCGAAATTGGTAGTTTTTATTTGGCCCGTGTTTGGCTGACCGGGCCGGGGTGCTTTGTAGTCGGCTGAACGGGACGCTAAATCCGACGAAATGGCACAATATTGCCAAATAAACGGTTCTCTGCCGAGCGGGCGCGCTGGCGATGTACCGACTAAGACGGCACCTTAGCGCTTAGTGTTCATATTGGAGTTTTGTGATTGAGTTTTGTAAAATCGAGTCAGATGGCTATTTCAATAATTATGGAGACTTGGAACGTGGGATCATGGGACTATCAGGTATGTGATCAAAAAGCAGCGTACTGTTTATTAAGTAAGATTTAACACATATTATTTTATATTAAATATTTAGGTAAATTGTTTCTATACAAACCTTATCTATCTATCTATCTATATCAGCCCATATACGTCCCACTGCAGGGCACGGGCCTACTCTACAATCGAGGGAATCGATTGAGAGTAGTTAGGCCATATAGTCCACTACGCTGGCCTAGTGCGGGTTGGCGGATTTACATACCGTAGAAATTCTTTAAAATAGCTACAGTATGCAGGTTTCCTCGAGATGTTTTCCTTCACTTTATACGCTAGATAAACTATAATTAAACTAGACAAAGTCATTCTATATTATTTACAAATGTTGGGCCATTGTAAGCCCAATTTAAAACAAAAAGTTCAATTTCAGAAATAAATAAAATATTGCCAGTAGTAAACAGCTTATTCCATGTAATTATTAATTATTACTTACAAAAACTTACTACACAATAACAGAGTACCTAAATGAAAAATAAATAAGACACCTTAATACAAGCAGAGGTAAAAATATAGTAAACTTAAATAAATAAAGACTGATTTAATTACATACATAACTGAATATAGACTATGGCTTCCTCCTCTCTCCTAAAATTTTATTTTTTGCCGTGCCCTACAGAGTCCACATTGTACATACAATAAATTGTACCATCTTTTTAACATGTGGAATGCAATAAAGTATTGAGTATTGAATTCAAGCACATTCAACCATATTCTACTAAATTACGAACCTTCCAATCCTGTAGGTTTGTGGCTAAGTAGAACTGATCGGTATAATTTATCCGTCCGATTGCTTCCAACGGGAATGGCGAAAGGTTAAGGGACATGCCACGGTTCATTTAACAGTACCATTCCTAACTATATAGGAACCATTATCTGCTATTTGGACTTGTGGCGACCTTTATGCTTTTCGATTATCTGGTCGATTAGGAAATGTTCTTCAGTTTTGTTTTTTGGTAGTGCTGTGTATATTCAGTGTAGAGTTGGCCGGCATAACTGTGGCGACCGGAGATTGTTATAGTGTTTGTTTATAGTCAATAATTTTACAGTTCACAGTGCACTTACCATCAGACATCAGCATGGTGACTTTTCCGTAATTTTTTTATTATTATTATCAGCCGTTAGTGTCCCACTGCTGGGCAAAGGCCCTTTCCTTCCAGATTTGGTGGTCTTTTAACAAAAAATATATTGAATTATTAAAGTAAAAAATATTATGAAAATGAGACTTCAGGTCTTTTATGAGCAACGAATTAAATTCATAGTTTAATCAATACATCCTACAACACACAAAGCGATGCCCAATTTTCTTTTTCACACTCTAGAGAAGCTGTTCTTCACGCTCACTCCTCACTACTCTATAGCTCTAGAACATTCGTAAACCTCAAGATAATAGTAGCATAATCATTATGTCTAGTGTCTACACTACTCCATAGAAGCTTTACTTAACGCTGCCTTCAAACACTTCGTGCACTCATACCTGGCATACTCAAACATCACACCAGTCTAGAACATACGTACTCGTTAAGATAATGTTAGTAGCATTATCATTATGTCTATACTAGTCCAAACAAGCTATTCTAAACAGTCTTCAAAAACTTCAAACAACAATTTTGTAATATTCAAACATCACACCAGTCCAGAACATTCTTACCCGTTAAGATAATGTTGGTCATCGATCGCGCCCCGCCCCGCCGACGTGTGCCGACACACGCATGGAAACTTACCTGGCACGCGGTGGACGAACTTCAATTATTCACTTTGGGAAGAATTAATGTAATTGTTGACCTGCGTCGGTGGCGTAGTTGTATTACGGTACGCTTACAAAGCTGAGGTCTCGGGTTCAAGTCCCGGGTCGGGCAAAGTGATATTGGATTTTTCTATTCATTATCAGTCCGGAGTCAGGGATTTGTGCCCGATATGGCGATAGGCTCGCCACCTATCACATCGTGGGACGGAACATACTAGGCGAAATGTGGGTGTCCTGGTGGCGCCTCTGCCTACCCCTTCGGGGATAAAGGCGTGAATTTATGTATGTATGTATGTATGTATGTAATGTAATTGTTTTGATGTTTATGAGTGTTATATTGGAATAAAAGTAATTTTACAACCCCTGAACAGCCGGCTGTGACAAGCCGCAGATCTATGCACTGAATTGAATGATTGTGATATTCTTGAGTGTTAAATTCGTAGCTGTCGATTTTTTGGGCGATGCTTAAAACCTTTGTGTCTGGGTGTCGTGAGGCCAAGAAGTGTCTCGTGGTTTCTGATGTCAGGGCTACCTATGTGTGTGAAAAACTACTAACTAGCTTCCGAATTAAATTACAATAAATAATATTTAATACATCGAAATGAACAAAAGCAACAAAAAACAAATTCAAAAATTTTAGATATGATTCGCGGAACTTCGATAGAGTCCAAAATAAAAACATAAAAAAATATGTGTGCATTTGAAGCGGCGCAAAAACACTGACCCGTTTTGAATGTTCGAGGGCTTTTGTTCGGCGACGGTGAGGGAAAAATATAAATGTTTGGCGGCCTTAATATTTGTTTTGGATAAAACTATTTTGGTTACACTTTTTGTATTAAATAGTTTACAGCTTTAACGATAAAATATTTTAAGGAAAAAAATTATCGGAAAAGTATTTGCATGGATACAGTATTTGAACTCCATCAATTCACATACAGCATGATGGTGTACAGTCTATATTTTCTCAATCCTACGGCCAGTATGGGCTTATCCAGTTATGGGCAGAGGTAAAGACTATTTTGATGCTAAATATTAATAGGGATAAGCATCCCTTCACTTATATCGTGGAACCCTATCAGTACTGTCGACGTCACTATGTTTTCCTGTAAAATTGAGCATTAACTATGAATACACATGTAACCAACAACTCGCAAGGCGAGCGTGGTGGACTATATAGCCTAACCCCTGTCAATCGTACTCTTGATTATAGAGGAGGCTCGTGCCCTCTAGTGGATCGCTTATGTGCTAGTACAGTACACACGTGACTTCGAAAAGTTAGATGTATTAGGGCTCAAACCTTCAAACTAAATTAGGTATAAGCAGCTAATCTGACCCAGCTTTCGCCCTTTTATCCGATTACCATATCATACCCAAAAATATAACGCCACACCGCAAAAAAAATCCCAAAAGGCATTAATATATTAAAAAATCCAATCTTCATATCATAATGAAGTCACCACACCCGTATATGAATGCCACGCGGTCCCGGGAGTGGATCCCGGGATGTGCGGGACCATTAAATTTACACATTTGACCGTCCCCAGGCTCCCGGCGGACCGGGATACCTCGTTAGAGCTAATACCGGGATTATGCCGGCTTGAGAGCGTCGGAATTCATTGTGGAAAATTGTTTTGACGTTTATTTTATTAAACTAATTGTTGAATTAATTTATGGAGACAAAAATTATGATAGGAATGTCCGACGTCAGTACTTGTGAGTTCTAATGCAATGAATCCATATTGTTTTACTACAAGTAGACAGATTTTAAATAATGATGGATATTGACTTTTCTAAAATTCTATACTTATGTTACTCATGTAAAAATCTCTTTAGACAGTGAACCAAATATTAATAAATTAGATTTTAAGGTACAAGCAAAGGAAAATAATAAGCAAGTAATATTTATTCGTCATCAATTTTTGTTGACAACAACCGAACATTCAATCACTCATTTCACTCCCCATTGTTATTCAAAAGTTCTTTTTGGACTACAAACAACAATCTTCCGCTTTACTGGTAAATAAAAGATTTTCCGACAAATACCGATCGGAAAAAAGTGTATTCACTATACAGTATTGTAGTCGTTTTATTTATTGTGTCGCCCGAACTCTTTGCAGAAGAGTTTAAAAGTTTAAGTGTTGCGAAGTGCTTCGGAATGAAGTTCCGCGCCTTAGGTGCTTAGTTCTTAACCTTGTGAAAGTACGGATTTGTATTCTTTTTGTTGATGAAATTGATAAATAGTTTTTGCAAAATTGGCTTATAATATATTGACCTAATGCCATGTTAGATATTTAATATATGAAGAAATAAAATGGTTATAAAACCTATGCATTAATTGTTGATGCAAAAGCTGAATAAAGACTAATAATAGGCTTCAGTGGCGCAATAGACAAGAAAACCGCTATGTTATGATGGGCTTAGCTTCCTTAACTAATAACTAGTGTGTTTTTATAATCAAAAAAATTGGTTTTGGTCTTTTTATTTTGAGACTAAAAAGTCCATAAAATGAATCTCACGAAACAAAACATCTCAAAACAGCCTCAGACATGTATGAAAAAAGCTACTACCAAGATGTTTACACACAAAACTCTAAGTACGTGAAGCCATATAATAATAATAATAATAAGCCCCCTAAAATCCATCCACACGTCCTGATCGAACATCTGATCACGTGGGGGGCGGACACACGATGAAAAATTACTGGCGTGGCTAACGTGGCAAGGGTAATTCAAATATGAATGATGGAACCAAGGAAGTACAATTTACGGCCGCTGCCCGGGGGTCGCCGGGGCGCACCTGGAGCCGACGCTGGGTGCTACAGTTCGGGTAACGTTGGCGACGCGGGATTGAACAGGCGGGTCCCAGTCGATAAATATACTACAGCCGATGAGCCGCTGCCCAGAGGTCGCTGGGGCGCATCCAGTGCCGGCTCTGGATGTAGCAGCAATGCGAAAACCGGCGGCGAGAGTTTGAACCGGCGGGCTCTCGTGCGGAAATATATTACCGCCGTAGACGGAAGCGACAACGATGTAGATTCAACGCCTTCATTATATTCAGAGGTCACAATATCTGACCAGTCGTTCCGTCCGACGTCACCTACACCTTCTACAGTCAGTTCTGTAACCTCAAGGGGTGCTGCACTGGAGACAATATCTGTCAGTAGCCCAGTGCCCACCACTTCTACTTCGAGGACACGTATGAAATGGAGCTCTGATATGAACGAATTTGTCATACGAACATATCTCTATTTAACATCTATGGAAACTGATACTAAATCCTATCTCGAACCATTGCACGTTAAATTTTTGGAACGCTTCCCGTCCATGACAGTCAGCAGGCAAAGATTAGGAGACCAAAGAAGGGCAATTATGCGCAGAAAATTACTCCCACAACAGACAATAGATACTATATACAGAGAAGTTAGAGAAGATTTAGAGAAAATACATGAACACAGTTTACAAA
The DNA here is from genome assembly GCA_905220455.2 of Deilephila porcellus. Classification (NCBI taxonomy): domain Eukaryota; kingdom Metazoa; phylum Arthropoda; class Insecta; order Lepidoptera; family Sphingidae; genus Deilephila; species Deilephila porcellus. The sequence continues at coordinate 949,960 of LR999986.1, read as the reverse complement.
ACCACACATTACACACCCAAACACAATCACCTCTTATACAGAGTACACAACAGACCACACAAACAGGTCAACGTATGAGGTGGACTAGGGAATACAATGAACATATAATTAGCACATATTATAAAATAACTAAACTAGAAAGAGATAAAACAGCTTATAGAAAACTATTGCATGAACAATTTGTAACAAAATTCCCCCATTTAGCTCATGTAAGTGAACAGCGGGTCTCTGACCAAAGAAGAGTTATAATTAATAATCATTTGATTTCACCAGATAGGATAGAAGAAATTAAACACCAAGCTGCCCTCGAACTTCAAATTACCGAACACGAACCATCATTTAATAGTACAGTGACTCTAGACGTAGAGCAACATACCTTAGAACCAGCTAATACAGCGACACAGATTTCTGAAACCAATACCTTAAATAACATACAAACTAACTGTAATATACAAATAGAGCCAGACAATATTAATGCTTACCCTGCTGAACAAAATAATCATGAAATAGATGACGTTTTTAATAAGGCTTATGAACACTTTAAAGACACTGACCCAGTCAATAGACAATTCATTCCAAAGCAAAAATCTTCTAAAAAACTCTTTAAAATAGTAAATTATATCAATACACAGATAATACCAAATAAAATTAATGAAAATACTGACTTTCTAGTTTTGCAGACAGTATTATATTGTTCAGCATGGACAGCAGCTCGAATGAATGGAAGTAAATTAAATTTATCAAAATCCATAAATTTTACCGGGAACCGCGCTGAAAGACCGAAACCACAATGGCAAAAGAGATTGGAAAACAAAATATTGGATTTACGTTCTAAAATCGGTAAACTAACGCAGTACATAAGAGGAACCAGGAGTGATTATTTGAATCAGCAAATAGAATCAATATTACAGCAATACAAAATACACTCTATTCATGAAGAACCAAATTCAAAACTTTCACATTTTCTTGATACATTGAAGCAGAAACTTGCAATATCTAGTAACCGACTTAGCAGATACAAAAAATGCACACTTAGAAAAACACAAAATAATGATTTCAATAGTAATGAAAAGAAATTTTACCGTAACTTAAGTTCTTTAGCCAACAATCAAACCACACAAGCAGACAATTTAACACCAGATCCGAAACAGTTACGAGATTATTGGGCTGAAATATGGTCTAACCCTGTTCAGCATAATGCAGAAGCATCTTGGATACACACTGAACAAGAAAAAAACAATAATATTCCACCTATGCAATACGAAGTTATCCCTACAGAAACGTTTCATAAAGTAATAAGGAATCTGCATAACTGGAAAACTCCAGGCTCCGACCACATACATAATTACTGGTACAAAAAATTTACATATATCCACCCATACATATACAAACATATAAATAGTTTCATTAAGAATCCGGAAAAATTGCCTTCATATGTCACAACAGGGACTACTTACATGCTCCCCAAAGACCAGGACGATATGGTTAACCCTGCAAAATACCGACCAATAACCTGCCTGCAGACAATTTATAAAATAATTACAGCTTGCCTGTCGGACCTAATTTACAACCATCTTGATCAATATAAACTCCTAACCGAACAACAAAAAGGCTGTAGGAAATTTAGCCAAGGGTGTAAGGAACAGATTACTATTGATTCAGTAATTCTTAAACAGGTACTTAAAACTAAAGTAGATCTGTATACCACTTACATCGATTATAAAAAGGCCTTCGACTCTGTTCCTCATTCGTGGTTGTTTTCAGTATTGCACCTTTATAAAATTCACCCTCAATTAATTTCTTTTCTTAGAACTACAGCTGCACAATGGTCAACGCGTCTTCAGCTAAACTCGTCTAAAGGCCTTGTAGTAACAGATCCCATTGAAATTAAAAGAGGCATATTCCAGGGAGACGCACTTAGCCCACTGTGGTTTTGTCTTGCCTTAAACCCTCTTTCGAATCTTCTTAACTCTATAGATTGCGGATACACGCTAAAATACAGAGGCACGAACGAACAGACTGACCAAAATTATACATTGAACCACCTCCTCTACATGGACGACATAAAACTGTATGCACAAAATTCTGAAGACATAGATTCGCTTTTAGATACCACCCAACAATTCTCCAAAGATATCAAAATGGAATTTGGTATCGATAAATGTAAAACCAATTCAATAAAAGCCGGAAAGATCCACCACCACCCCTACCAATTAGAGACAGGCCAGACCATCCAACCTCTAAATGAATACGAAACTTACAAATATCTAGGTTTTCAACAAGCACGCCAGATTCTCGTAAAGGAAACCAAAATAAAATTAACAGAGGTATTCCAACATCGATTAAATTCCATATTAAATACTCAATTAAATTCGAAAAACTCATTTAAGGCCATTAACACTTATGCTATCCCAGTTTTAACGTATTCATTTGGAGTGGTTGGATGGACCAAATCTAACCTTAAAAACCTTCAACGTAAAATAAATGTGTCATTAACTAAACACAGGAAACATCACCCGAGGGCATGCGTCCAAAGACAAACACTACCGCGCAAAGAGGGAGGAAGGGGCCTTATCGATATCCACAACCTTCATAATAAACAGATAACGTCACTTCGACAATACTTCCACAGTAAACAGAAAGATTCAAAATTACATGAAGCAATAGTTCTTAACGATAATAAGCTCACACCCCTTAATTTGCATGATACAAGTACCCAACCAAACGAAATTTTAACTGATTACTCAACGAAAATAGCTGAATGGACCCGGAAGTCATTGCACGGAAGACATCGCCTCGATCTGAGCCAACCGAACGTCGACAAATATGCGTCGAACGAATGGCTCGTTCGAGGTGAGCTCTTCCCTGAGACCGAAGGGTTCATGATCGCAATCCAAGACCAGACTATAGAAACGCGCAACTACCAGAGATACATTATTAAAGCCCCAAACCTACCAACCGATATTTGTAGAAGATGCAATAGTTCCTCAGAGACAATACAGCACATCACAGGAGCATGTAAATCGATCGTACAAACAGACTACAAGTATCGGCATGATCAGGTAGCCCAAATAATACACCAAAAACTTGCTACAAAATATCATCTCGTTTCCTCTTCAGTGCCCTACTATAAATACATACCGGATATCATTTTGGAAAATTCGACACATAAACTCTACTACGACCGTGCTATACTTACCGACCGAACCATCCACTACAATAGACCGGACATAATACTTATAAATAAAACTCAGAAATCAGCTTACATTATAGATATCGCTATACCAAACACCCATAACTTACAGTCCACCATAGCTGAAAAAATATCTAAGTACACCGAACTGAAGGAAGAAGTCATCCGAATGTGGCGTCTTCAGAAAGTCACCATAGTACCTATAGTCTTGTCAACCACGGGTGTCATACCTGTGCAACTCCACCATTCATTAGAAAGCTTAAATCTGCCTAAATTTACATATAATGCCCTTCAAAAATCTGTAATTCTCAACACTTGCCGTATAGTACGGAAATTTCTTCAGTGCGAACAAGAAATAACTACTGTTAATAGAATCCCTGACAACCACCAATCCAATGTTGCTGCAGACTTGGCTTAGGCCCGTCTGCATTTAGCAAACCGGCTTTACGGAGCCGAGATTCAAGAATATTGAAACAAAAATAATAATAATAATAGCATATTTATTTCAGAAAACAAAATTATGTCCATATTCGTGTTAGTAACAAAGAGTGACTTAAAGACTATGTTAGTAAATGAGGAATTGCATTATTTTATAATACCTATCACTCTCTTTACCCAGTGCCCCTGAAAAGGGCAATCATGACGCGCGGCAATCATTTTCAGAAATCCCATATACTCGTATGCTCATATTTAGCGACAAAGTTAGCTTCAATTAGGGAATGGCGCGATGACTAGTTAATTAATGTATAGTTACGTTCCCGGGAGGGCACATTTTTGCATGCGTCATCTAATATACATAGAAGTCATACATTCGGTATTTTTATACCTAGTGTCATTTTGGTGTCAGTGTAAAATTTCTAAAAACAGTTTTTCAGTTGTATAACTTAAGGTTCTCATATCTGGAATGAACTCCCTATCGTCAGTATTGCCCTCATGCAATAACCTTCTTTTAACGTCGCTTGAAATAGTATTTTTGATGTTGGACGAGCGATATGAATTGTCTTCCTTATGAGGGTTGCGATAGTATGTCTCACACGGTAGGCAGCGGCTTGGGATCCTTGAGAGAGGCCTATGTTCAGCAGTGGACTTCCTCTGGTTGAAGAGAGAGAGAGAGAGAGAGGCAGCGGCTTGATTATAGCCCTTAAATAACTATAAATAAGTTTATGAGCGTCGGTGCTTACAATCAGACGGACCACTAGCTGTCCAAACAAGCAATAAAATAAATGTTCCTGGATCCTATAAGTCAGATTAATATGATCACCAAATATTAACTTACAGCCTGCTCATTGTAGTATTATGACATTATCGCGAATAAACACACACAACGAATAAACTGCCTCGGTGGCGTAGTTGTACTACGGTACGACTACAAAGCTTTGGTCTCGGGTTCGATTCCCGGGTCGGGCAAAATTATATTGGATTTTTCTATTCATTGTCAGCCCGGAGTCAGGAATTTGTTCCCGATATGGCGATAGGCTCGCCCCCTATCACATAATGGGACGGAACATACAAGGCGAAATGTGAGTTTTCTGGTGGCCACCTCTGCCTACCCCTTCTGGGATAAAGACGTGAGTTTATGTATGTATGTATGTAAACACACAAAGCATCTGAAAATTCATAAGTATTTTACAATACAAATTCAATTAGGAACTCCATAATACCCTAACAAGCTCACAAAAATATAAAAAAAATATAGACCTAAAAACACAAAGCCAAATACCTAACACGTGCGAAATGAGAGCTGTACCAATTATGTTTTAATTTTCATTCCCGTATTCAGCTTTTGGAGGACCCTCCCGGGTCATATCAAAGTCCGGTTCACTTGTCATTAGCCTCCGTTTTAATATCTGAAATGGAAGTAAAGCCACGATTGTTATTACTTGACCTGTTTTGTAGTTTCAGCTCATGAATATGCAAGGAAATCTGTATGTGAATCCGTACTGAATGATATTTCAGTTCTATATATTACCTTTTACTATGTTAGGTTTATTTTACTAAGTTTTGTAACTGAATTTTTCCAAAAAGGTATGAATTGACGATAATGAATGCGCTTGAGACGTAATCCATCACTCCCCGACGCCTAATGTTGTGAATTGTTTTAACATAGCAGAACAGCTGTTATTACGAACAACAAAAGATAAAGAAAGAAGAAAGAAATCAAACAAATTAGCCTAAAGCTGCTTGCCACTTAAAATCTTATGACACAAAGAAAACAGCGAAAAACATTACGTCGCCAAACATTTTCATCAAATTTTAAATCCAATAAGATCTTCCGCCCCCAAATTCCTGAAAGCGAATAAATTATTCATTATGTGTCAAAACAAAATAAAGAAGTAATAAAAGGGCCATCAATATACGCGGAAAGAGATTTTAATTTGTGGCAACACCGGCCCTCCGGGCGCCCGCTTGTCGCCGCTCGCATTAAATTATGCAAAACGTCGATGGTTTTAATATAAAAATTTGGGCTTGTGTTGCCAGCGGCGTTCTTTCCAATAATGTTGGGAAAATTGAAAGTTATCGGCATATTAATTAAAGTTGAGTTATGTAATATTGTCGGTGGGCTTATACTGAAATTGTGCATTGATTTTGTGTGGTTTTCGGTTCGCGCGTAATATCGGTTTTTAATTTAGTGCGGTAGCGGAGTTCTACTTATAAATTAAGCTGTAAACATTTCACATGACTTCAGTTCTATTGGACCAATGGTAATAGATACGTTTCGGTGAATAATAGAGATCGTGTGTTTTTGTATAGACCTTAGTAATCTCAAGATATTCGTGTCAACCCGGATAACAGTCACTGACCACTGTACATAGTGGTGGAAATAGTTATATCGACGAAATTGAATCGCCATTTGAGTTCAGTTTGTTTATTTCCATTTTCGAAGCAGTGGAGAGTACCGACACAGATTGCATCCCATTTACTATTATCTGCATCACTTTGTCGTACTTTAAAAAAGCAAACGAAGATTTCCGCAATCTGTTTTGCTTAACTAAAATATTCTCTACTAAACTTGAAAATGCATTAGCAAAAAGCAAAAACATATCCCGAAGCAATTTGCCGCTCATTCGAATGCAGCTGAAGAAACTGCATAATTTTTAGTGGAAAGTATTCAGACGCCGCTACATTGTCTCGGAAACTGGGCCGACGTAAACAAATCGAATTAAAGTGCTCGCATCAAGAAACTTATCAAACTAATTGCATTCCCTTGAAAACTAGAGTCGTACGCGCTTGTAGGGATGTGTGTTGTACACAATGAATTCTTTAAATGCATTTTTTCTTTTTTTTTCTTTATGTTGGTTCGATCCCCGCACCGAGAAAAATGTTTGTGAGGCCCTGCATTTATCTCGGGTCTGGGTGTTTGTGAGACCGAAAAGTCTCTCGTAGCTCCTGATACCCACGACACAAGACTTAATTGATCTAAATGTAGGGTCAGGACTATGTATGTGACTGTTAGATGTACTCGTATTTATTGAAATAGCTGACGGATGTTTTCATGGGACACAAAATTTGTGATGAGTATTTTTTTGTAATCTACAGAAAATACATGAAAGTTCCTGTGGCAATGAATGATCAAAGGCTGTCTAGAATATACTGTTTTTTAAATGTAACACATTGTAATAATCTATCATTCCTCAAGTCCGTAAATTAGAACCCACGTACCTCCAGAAGCAATCACGTCTCGCAATCCCAAAGCAAATGTAAGTTTGGGAAACACGCGAGTCGCTAATTATCTGATGATAGACCGACATAATTTTCACGTTCATTATTCATAGCTAATTGCGCACGCAACGTTTACATAAACTGTTTATAGACAAATCAGTGTTTTTTACTAATTAGATCGTGTCGAAATATGGTTCAGAAATAAATTTACGGCTTTATTCATAGACATATTTAAAACCTATTTTAACTATCGAAGGTTTTGTCTTCTTCGCTCAAGCTGAATTCTAAAGTCGGTCGAAAGGGACAAAACATTCGATAACTAAAATAAAGCCGTCTGACATTATAGGATTGTTGTCAAAGTCTTTGTTGATCACACGAACATGGATCTTCTATTTCGTAACGTCAAAGCGGGAAGACTAATGGATTGCAGAGGATATCAATACGAAAAAAAATATAATGTTAACAAAATATTTAAAAAATATAAGGATAACTATAAAATTATCAATGAATACAAATTTTTCATCGCAAGGTTGTCCGGCAGAGATCGCTTAAAGCGATAAGACCGCCTTTAGTACCTAACTTATTTTATTCCTTATAAGTGTAAGCTTGTACTGTTTTGTAATTGTGTGTGTACATTATTAATATTGTATTGTATTGTGTCATAACTTCACACAACTAAACTCCTAAGAATGCTTTATTAGTATTTCAACAACTACTCTTCAAGACACACAGCGCGTTCCCATTAACAGCCTTTGACAGCCTCCGTGGCGCAGTTGGTTAGACGCCGCCTGTGAAACGAGAGGCCGCGGGTTCGATCCCCGCACCGAAACAAATGTTTTTGTGATCCACAGATATTTGTTCCGGGTCTGGGTGATTGTGATGCCGAAAAGTCTCTCGTAGTTTCTGATACCCACGACACAAGACTCGATCTTAGTGTGGGGTCAGAACTATGTATGTGACTGTTGGGTGTATTTATTTATTATTATTTATTAACAATGTCTTGTATCAAGACAACGAAACCAACCTTCCCGCACATCAACTCAACTGGAGCTAAAACAAAAATGTCATGTCAATTTATTAATTACGCGGCAAAAACAACACCATTGAGGAACGGAGTCAGTAGGCCCGGGTGCTTGTTAAAATAGCCCCCGACCCGGTCATATCGAACAAAGGGGGTCGTCGACCCACACAATGCCTCTCCGCTTTTGTGCTCCCACCCTGACGAGGTGAGAGAAAGATTTCTCTTTCATTCAAAAAGGGTTGACCAATTAGCGTGTGTGAAATGGAACTCGCTGAGATTTTGCGGTGTTGTGCTCCTGTTTTAGGGATGTTCTTCATTTATCTCTGGTGATTGTAGCTGCGGGTGTTAGAATGAAATTAAAAGGATTGCTTTCGTGATAGTGAGATTTGTGTTATCCTATATGGTTATTTGGGCTGTGGACTTATTTATTTGTTGGGACGGAAAATTGACGAAATGTTTTAAGACCTCTCCTCTACTCTTTCGCTGATTGCTTCGCCATTATTGCATACAGTATGCGATATCTCTTGTTAATAAATATATATTTAACAGCCGCACACATAGTTCTGACTTGGATATACGTCTTACATGTGGGAATCGAAACTCCGACAAACAGTTCTAAAACCAAATATTAATTGATCACCTTAAAATTTGTCTCCATGTTGAATATCGATTAAAGTGTTAATAATTGACGGTAAATATACCATAATTATACACCAACGGCCTATTCAAGTATTTTTCCATATAATTTACAACCCATTATTTATATTAAAAGAACACAATATAATACCGTACTAAACTATCAAGGAACTAATAAATTAGCTATTTTTAAGCCACGAAACTCGTGCAAACCGAACATTCCGGGCGTAATGTGCCGTTAAAAATTACCAATTCGTTTATTTTGTGAAAAAACCGTCGGTACACTATAACACGCAATGCTGCACATAATATTATACAGCGTAACAGACGTTATGCAAATCCACCGACATAATCAGGCGAAAATATCAAGAGTTTGAAAGTTTTTATTGCGTGCCGTGAAGGTACTTTCTCTTGGGTCTCGTTAACCGCTTCAGCTTAAGTTGTTAATACTTAAAGTACTTTTTTAGTAATCGATATATGGTCCGCCTTACCTATAATTTCTCTACGCTTTGTACCATCCTCTGCGTCTTAAGGGATCACTAACTCTTATATTCTTGCTGAAGACATTAACCCAGTTCTTTCATCCTGATCCAATCACTTATAAATAAACTCACGCTTTTTTCCCAGAAGGGGTAGACAGAGGGTTACCAGGACACCCATATTTCGCCTTGTATGTTCTGTCCCACGATGTGAGAGGGGGCGTGCCTATACAAAATCAAGTCAGAAATGTTATTCATTAAAATAGTCTATTACAAGATCTATTCTAATGTCATACAATACCAATACTTCAGAACATATTGTAGCTGTGAAACATAGCGGAGCAAGCATCTCAGAAAATATTTGTAAAGTTTGACAGCCTCCGTGGCGCAGTTGGTCAGACGCCGGCTGTGAAAATAGAGGCCGCGGGTTTGATTCCCACGTCATAGAAATGTTTGTGCGGCACACAAATATTTCTTTCGGGTCTGGGTGTTTGTGAGACCGAAAAGTCTCTCGTAGCTTCTGATACCCACGACACAAGACTTGATCTTAGTGTGGGGTCAGGACTATGTATGTGACTGTTGGGTGTATTTATTTATCTCCATCAGCAAAACTGTCTCCTAAATCTCAAAGCGGTAACTTTTCCCTACATGTGGATTTAATAACCTTAATAGGGTGTGTGAGGGTGTGGTTTTATGTCCGGTCATCTATATTAATAAAACGGATATTACTTCAACAAAATATCGCTGTAATACGTAGTTACAGCCTATAAAACAACAGTTATCATAGCGCTCCTTAAAATATCGATGTTATATTTGCTTGAAATGATTAATTGTTTACTAAGGTAACTGATTTTGCGCATCTATAGGATTGCTAAAGAACTCTTCTAAAAGATACATTACAAGAAGTAATAGGTATAACAAATGATACCACATAATTCATACTTCTAAGTCGACCACAACACACTATCACCCTCATTCAAAATCATAGTTAATTACTACTAACTTCTGCCCGCAAATTTCGTCTACATGAATAACTTTCTTTGAATCCCCTCCCGTCCCGTTATATCCCGCACGTCCCGTCTTATTTGTATTCAAAGCATGTAATCCAGTTAAATTTTAGGTTCTATTATGTTAATACATACTTTTATTAGTTTTCTTATATATCTTCCATGGTCAGACTACAAATCGATACAAGATCGGTTACAAATTTATTTTTATATAGATTTAGATATAGATGTTTATCAAAAACAAACAACAGTATACTCTAGACATAACTATCACTATTAAACGGAAAAGGCATATTCGTTCAGACTTGAAAGCGGTAACCATGTTGACCTAATAATCACAGTCCGCTGCCAACTGGCTCGCTTCGCAGTATCCCCAATTATCTGGAGCCTTCGTTAGTCGAACGGCAATCTGATTGGCAAATTAATTCCAAAGGCATATGCTCGTATTGTTGTTGATTTTTATCTCGGTGTTGGGTTTTTTGATTTGGTTGTATCGGTGTTTGTAAGTTTAGTTATTATTTAAAGAAATGATAGGGTATTAATACTTTGAAATAGAGTAATGAATTTGTGCCAGTGGTTAAAGAAAGACAATAAATAAGTACCCGAAAGATTAATTTAGATTCTATGAATTAGTTAATTAGAACGGATATGAGAGTGTATCTTTCGACGATCTGAAATAATTTAGAACCAAACCAGAAGAGTTTATTTAGAAAACAGATAAAATTGTGGAGGCCAGGAAATTAAAAGGAAAAGAAAACAGATTTAATACCGTTTTGGAATGGAATTCAGAAGGTAAAGATTCCACGCAATACCTTAATACCGCCTCGGTGGCGTAGTTGTATTACGGTACGGTTACACAGCTGAGGTCTCGGGTTCGAGTCCCGGGTCGGGCAAAGTGATATTGGATTTTTCTATTCATTATCAGTCCGGATTCAGGAATTTGTGCCCGATATGGCGATAGGCTCGCCCCCTATCACATCGTGGGACGGAACATACAAGGCGAAATGTGGGTGTCCTAGTGGCACCTCTGCCTACCCCTTCGGGGATAAAGGCGTGAGTTTATGTATGTATGTATGTAAGATTCCACGCTGCTCTTATCGTGTACCACAATAAAATATTTTGAATCTCCGACCCTCAAAATTCTTCTTTAAACTATATACCTATTCCACACTACCAGAAAACCCTGATCAGCCAATATTCGGTAATGACACGGGCGACAAGTTGGGTGCAGTTAATAAATCCATTAAAACTCGTTGATGCGTTTCCGGTCGGCCGGGCACAATTAACCTACTTCCTGCACCTGAGCGTACCTGCACCCCCACCCCTCACCCCCCCTCCCTTCACCCCCGCAACACTAGCTAACTTGTCAACTGCATTACTGGTGTGCATGACATCATTACCGCTTAATGGAAGGCCGATGTGAGTGAAGTTAAAATGTGTAAAGTTCACGAAAATTTGCTCGAGTCTCGATGAAGATTAGTGACACTTTATAAGATGGGAAGTTTGGGTGGAAACCTGATGTTCAACTCTATGTGTTTATAGTAAGTGTGGGTCTGGGTAGAAAGAAATATTTACTTCGAAAAAATTAAAACAACAAATACCTACATCTTAGTTATTAATGTTTATCCGAATTAATAATCTATACAATTACTTGGCATGTATAACAAATTACTATAAATTATTTCTGATAGTTTAAGAATTAATCGAATTTGCGACATTTGGTGGACTCAGTTTAGTTTGATACGATCATTTACTCATTTTATCATTTTTAAAACCACGTTGAAGCGTGTGAAATTAATTTAATTATGCAGATCTCATTTAAAGCGGCTTTGTAATAAATTTTGCAGCTATGTGGATAACAACTTCGGTTGGAATTCAAAGCATAGTGGCTGAACTTTAACCCCTGTGGATTTGTATTCAAGGAGTGAATTAGAACGATAAATTACTAACAAAATCGCGTGAATTCAGAGGGTTAATAACCTTAACACAATAGATCGGTACTATCGCCCAAAACTGCTCGCTTGGTGCAAAGAATTTTGGCTTTCGTACTGTCTTCCTTAGCGACATCAAGTCAGCTCTTTTAAGGCCTATTTCGGTATGAACATAAATATAATTAGCAAATCACAGAATATTATTTAAATAAATAAGTAAGCTCAATGGATAGACACAATTACTTACTTCGAAAAGACCAAAATTGTACTGTCACTTTGCTGTCAGATTAGAAATGCAAACAAATTAGTCACGTCAACAAAAAATATTTCATTTATAAATAGTAGACAAGACAGATCTCTCATTAAGTTCATTGTTAGAGAAAAGTAATTCAGTAAAAACCCCTAAGGTAATTACTGGGAACAGGCCGACGGCAGAAACTCTGTAATTGTCGTTCCTACCTGTTTTACTAAATGTGGTAAGACGTTTATTCAAGTCTGTGCACGAACTTAGGGTAGTACCTCACACTTGAAAGGAAAGAAGAAATTATTTCTTAATTCAACTTCTAATTTGATAATCACTTCGAATGTTAACTCCTAGCTTAATATTTCGTGCGGATACGGATCAGCAATATTATTTATAAATGGATTAAATTATTTGCTAGTTCAGCTTGAATTATTACGGGCATAATCATCATCAAATATCTTTACCACTCTCTAAGGTTGGCTCTATATCTACATTCATTTTTGGATATCAAAATATTAATTATAAAACGTTATCAAAATATTATAACGCAATTTCATTTTCCCCCTCTCACGTAACATACCTCTAGAATTTTTGGTATCAAACTGACATTTCAATAAGGCGACAAAACGGACCTTTTTTACGAGTTTGTCCCCCGCCATAAAACTGAGTACGTGCCCGTTGTTACGAAATATTTGAAAGGCTCCCTTCTTGAATAATAGATGTGTGTAAGACTAAAGTCAGGTCGACATGGCGGCACACGACGTCGGCGACATTTATAACTTGCTGTATATTTTAGAAAGTTTTGTTGCTACTGCCGAGGAAAAATACTGGATAATCGAGCTGATTCTTTGTAATCTGCTGAATTGATAAGAGACAGTGGATGATCAAGTTCTTTGATAATAAAAAGATGTTCTGCTCCAGTATTCTATTTCGTATTGGATGATTGCAATGTACTAATTTATAGTTTATTCAAGTTTTGTTTTGGCCTCAGTGCGTAGTCATATACCATGAAATGGATTTTAATAATCAAGACATACCAAATATTAAGACAGATTATTTGAGAATTGAAACTATAAACGAGTAAGCATCGCTAACACTGATAACAAGTACATCAAAGTCATTGTCAAGAAGGTTCTAGAGAAATCACATTAACGTGGTATATAAATAGTCGCAAAATCTCTCTTAAATTCAATAAACCAGAATTCTCGTTACTCAGAGGCAGGAGCGTTGGCTTTCCGGTATAACTATTTTCGTCTCGATTTTCCCGGACGAACTTCCGACTTCCAGCTAGAACAAAGTTGGATCTAACAGCGAGATAAAATTACTGGTGGCACGTGGATCTCGTCTGAGCGAAAGGATTAACAGAACAGTATATTATTAGTGAAATGCGATGCGAATGTACGGTTTCTACGAATTCATATACAGCTTCTGTATCTGGTATGAGAGCTTCCATTTCGATAATTACTCGGAAATCGTATAGTTTATTTCTGGAATACACGGAGATAATATTTCATTTTACTTTAATGGAAATTGTACTTTTTCATGATGTTTTGCACCTGATTAGTCTTGATCTCTCTTTAAATCTAAAAATTAAGTAGTGAATACCTCTGCTCGTTATTACCGTGGTAAGTATCCGTTTATTTGATTTCGTCATTATGATTTTTCTTATATTATTTTGCTTACTCCTTATTAATTTCATTGCGGGTCAAGTACAAGTTAAAGGCCTCAACTCAACTGATGCTAATCTCGTGTAAACCTGTCCAAGTATTGCGATTATTGTCGGTTAATGGTGATTTACTGATGTAAATCAGTGAACAATTAACACAAATTTACAAAACCACTGCCCCAGATTAAACAATAAAAACCATCCAACAAAACCGACAATAACTCCATCCGGCAATAAAAATAGGTTCAATTCCGTCAGTGCGACAGATGTATAATTAATTCAAGGCCGTCCCAAGGACAGTAATCGGGACATATCGCCCGAGGCAAACCAGTCTCGGCGAAATTAATCTCACCAGCGAACAAGCCTCTTCTTTTTGTTTAATCATTGCGAACAGCGCAGTTAGAAGGAAGGTTTTTTCCTATGTTTTATTCATCCGTCGCTTGGAAGAAGTTGGGAAGTTGGTTAATGTTTTTGTCACTGATTGCTATGTTAATAAGATTTCGCTGAAGTGTGTGAGTTGAATGAAGACTGGGAGTTGTTTCTTTTTTTGTTCTTTAGTGATTTACATTTGAAATCTATTGTTAATTTACTGTCATTACCAAGTTTTCTGGTGGACTTTTTCCTTCTTTATCCCTTTCTCGATCATCGGGTGTAATAGCAATCAACACGACTTAGTGACCTTCAACAAGAGCCTTCATTAATGGCTTACTATGCTCTTACGATTTTCCTCATACCGTCAATTTTCATTATTAGTTGTGATGATCACCTTGCATCAAATGGCACGTTTTCTCTTTTATACTGTCTATCAAAGTCTTAAACTTTATAGACCACAATAATTCAGTAATCTTAGTTTGCTCTTTGAACGATAGAATATATTATGTATGCTTCATTAAACTGAGCATTATTAAACTAGAAAATATTATGTACAAGGATCCTTATTTTTTGGTAGATTAAATAAATTTACTCTCTTGTTTTACGAACTTGATATCAGCAACAGCCTCGGAACAATTTAACTTACTAATTAAAATGAAGAACAAAAAACAAAAACTCCTTGAAATATTCGCATAAATTTGAATTTTCTAGCAGCTAAAGATCAAGCTCCAGGGATAATCTTGAAATTATTTTTTACACCTTATTACTTGAGATAAGTTTTCACAATATTGGAAGGAAATTTTTCAGCAAGGCTTTCTTGAAATATGTCAGTTTTATTTTCAGACTTTCATTTTAATTACATTCCAAGGTGAAATAGGACAATCATAATACAAACAGGGCGTTATTCGCTGGCATTAAACTTGATATAAATTGTGCTACATCACATTCATTAAGGAACAATTGTTCTGCGCTAGATGTTATTAGACTACGGAGGATCATACAATTTGTTCCGCTGTGCTGACTTGTATGAGATCTTATGGGAATTTAATGTATCTCTCTCTATTCAACTAATGTAGTTTTTGTGCGTCGTTCGAGGTGATAGTTTTGAAGTAATTTGTTCGTTTGAAACTCAAATAATTAATGTATTATCTAGCATCGTAGTCTTAGTTACTATATTATTTCTACTAGTTCGTTATGGAGATCTGTAAATTGATTTAAACCTACCTAGATTTTTTTGATGTGGCGAAGAGGGCTCAATATGGTCACATATAAGGGCAAGTTGAATATGAATAACAATATGAGCCATGCCATTTCTACAGAACAAAACAGACGCGAAAGAAAAGTAGTAGTACTTGGCCCCGCCTAGCTCACCTGAAAGACAAATTATGTAGCTCAATTGAATCAAGTGAATCCATAAGATATGTTTGCAAAGTTAGTTTTACAATATTTTCCAGTTCATATGAATTTATACAAAATATCCTTCCATTTATTAGAATATATTCCTCTATATTCTCAACTCGTAAGTTCCCCTCATTTTCAATACAAGTTTGTAAATATTTATGTTTTGAGAGCGGCGGCCGAGCGGCAATTTCCTTTATTGCTTCTTCTCGTCTCTTCTAGTGTCTTATAAAAGCGTAACTCTCAGACACAATATAAATCATTTTTATTATATTCTGAAATGTAGGCTCTTCGGATACCATGCGTACTATAAATCCCTCTAACTGGTCCATTTGTTTGGACCTTTGTTTCAAGGATAAAATATTTAGGATCTTATTTTATAAAAGTAAGATATGATAGTAAATACGTACAGATAAATCTTTAAAGGTATTTGGCGCATTAGTAACTAAGATATTTGTCTGCCAAGTACTTGACCATTAAATAGATTTTGGTGCGAATAATTAGGAAGGTTAGCAAGAATGCCAGACATTGACTTGATTCCTCAAGTTTAAGAATTTAATATATCAGGCCATATACCACCCACTACAGGGCACGAGCTTTCTGTATAATCGAGAGTACGATTAAGAAGGGTTAGGCCATATAGTCCACCACGCTGGCCTAGTGCGGGTTGGCGGACTTTACATACCATAGAAATTCTGATAAATCGCTATGGTTTGCAGGTTTCCTCACGATGTTTTCCTTCACCTATATAGTGCGTTTAGAATTTAGGATTAAACGATAACCCAAAAATTAGATTAGCATTCAATATAAGATGATCACATATGACGTAAACATTACTGATAATTTAAGATATCGAAACCAGATTCCAAATCTACTTATGCATTTTTTGTTTACAATTTTTATAGATTTCTAACAGTACGTTTTGATTGTTACAGGGCTGCTATCATGGGACTCTGGAGAGCACCAGGTCGACCTGGAGAAGGAACTGGCCACCCTCACGGCGCAGGCACCCGAGGGGGAAGAAGCCAGATATGGTACGTACCAAATTAATAATGAACAACTACTTTATATGACCCTGTAATTAATACAATAACTGACAAAGAAGATTACATAATCAGCCATGAGAAAAAAAATTTAATTACATTCACGACAATGGGCTTAAAATTCATAGCTTTCGATCACCTAACAGTAGAAATACATTTCTCACTTGGTCTTAAGATTAGAAAATAAGTTTTATCGAATGATAAAAAATGGTTTTAAAACAACAACACTTTCACTTTAGAATATATTTATTTTGTGAACGTTAATTGGACCTCCATGGTACTCATTGTCTCAAGTCTATTTCTGACAACTTCCAATGATATTAAGAACATTATGAAACAGAAATACAACTAAAGATGTAGGTATGCACCACTACAAACAATCCTGATAAATATAACAGAAATTAGCTGAATTAGCTTCCTTTTTATGTAACCATACTTTTACCTTTTCCATTCAAATGTGCCAATAACTGATAGCATTATAACAATTTTATTGTGTCCCAAAGATATTGCCCCATTCAAAGATTAGGGCGGATCGTTATTGCCTACAATTTTATTGGTTGTCAGAGGTACCTTGTTTTTCGTCGTAATGTTTTTATTGTACCCTAAAACTTTGTGTTTGCGTTTTTCTCTGAGGTAATGTATTATGCTGATATTTCACGGGGTAGATAAGAGGGGAAATTATTCTGTGTCTGTTAGGTAAATAAGTTCCTTTGAATTTAGAATATTTGAGGTGCTTTTCGAGGGTGTTTAGTGTTAACCCAAAAAAATGTAATACTATTAAAAATAGATTACTTAATAATGTAATTACTAATAATTGAGTTTTTAAGTCAAGTTTTTTACCCTGATATCTAGCTGATTATTGTTGAAGACAGCTTTTTAAATAATTTAAACGAAATAAGGTCAGGCTAATAAATCATTCAGATAAAAAATTCGAAGTCCTGAAAATTCTAAATAATATTCCATTCCATTCCATTAAAATTGTATCAAATTCCGCTCTCCAAGATAAAATCACAAAGTAAATATCCCGTAAGTAATTCACGCTAAAAATCCGAAATCAGATCAGATACAGCGTCTGAAATATCACAATCTCATAATATATTCAACAATATCTCGGCCGGATTCAGCTTTGAGTTGATCCGCTTTTATCAGGCGTTTGGCTTTAAAATCTCCACTTTACGACCACTCCGCAGGTCCCCGAGGATTATAATCCACTTTTGGAGAGTGAAACAATGTTATTTTGTGAATACGTTAAAATATAAGTGGGTGGCAATATTCCTCAGATTTACATAAAGGATTGCGTATCACGGCCCGGTATGGAATGATATAAAAGTCAGTTATTGTTTTTATATAAACCTTTTGTTATTTCGCTATACGGCAATTATGGTAATTCTGGGATCAAATTATCGTTTTGTTCCGAACAGGCTTACTTATTCATGGCAATAGGTGAAATGTAGTCGTCTCCAAATAATCAAAATTCAGTTTGCATAGTATTTTCGTTTTCAGTTTGGCTGTAGACTATTGATAACGAAGTAACAGCAGTCTCCGACGTAACTTAAACTAAGATGGGTATAATCATGACCAACTTTTATATTATTCCAGACTTTAGAATATCTTGTAAAATGCTAATGAAAATTTAAATTACTTGCTGAAGTAATCTTCTTTGTATAAAATTGCGCATTATATTTTCTTACACTTTGTTTTCCTCAAATTATTTGAACATTTCAAAATGTAATCTATTAGGAGTCCTTTTCGTACAAAGCTTGACTTTCCCTGTAATAAAGTTCTATTGAAATGGATGTACAAACCAGATGCCGGTAAGATTACCTCAATCCCTTAACCTAGAGGGCCGAAACTTATTCTCTTAACCCTAAAACAATACATTACTTGAAGACGGCACATAAGATGTCGAACTGACCCCAACGTCGTACGTCAGCGCGGTGGACCAATCCGTCACGTCGCCGCATCATTCGTCTAGCCGTCAGGCGTCAAGCTTGATTGATGGGGCTTACACCTATTGGCACATTGCAATTAATTGATCTACATCCATTAGCTGGGTCTTCGGATAATCTATTACATGCTCGGCAATGTTAGCAGCCTGTACGTAGCCGAAGACAGCGAAACTTTTCTTTTAACACATGCAAATTCAGGGATTTCACGAAGACTTCAGATTTTTTGTAGCTGCATTTAATATATAAGAATGAGAAAGCTTTTTAACAATTTGCAAAAGAAAGATAAAATTAAATTTCATAAATTAAAAACAGTACGTTTGAGTGGATTACTAATACAAAATTTAATACTTAAATAAAATAAAAGACAAGAGTCTGGCCCTTAAAATTATTTAGCACAGTTAAAAGAAACGAAGCGTAAAGCCTAGATATAAAAAATATCACCCTTACGCAGAACTTATCAGACATAAACACAAATTCCCTTGCGAACAATTTACCATAATAGCTTTATATACCCAACGCTCCGAGAAAACCTGAAAATATGATAAATGAACAGAAAATGTTTTCAGAAGAATTATTATGATGTATTACCAAATGTAAGAAAACAGTGTATCTTGAACCAGCTGAGCTAGACACTTTTTCAACCTAGAAAATGGCTTTGGAGATAGAGCATCTACAGCTGGATGGGTGCGTAAATTGTTGCCCATAGTCAGGTTTCGCGTTATCAGTTTCTGGTTCGCTGAGCTCTGGTGGAATAAAGCCAGTGTAAATGCTAGGAGTCAGGGTGTTATGTAACGTAAAATATGGGTTTCTGGAGCGAGGCTAGATGGAGATAAAACGAGCCTGAGAGGATATTAGCCGTTAATCAAGATTGATTTGAGGCAGCCAAAGTTTTAAACAGCCTACATAAACTTTCCATTTTAATAATGATTCAAAATTAGCGAGGATTTTAATTCTTTTTTATTAGAGTTATTCTTTTTAAGTGATTTATTTTATTATTCGTTAAGTTCAATCTCCTTATTAGAGCTTTATTCCTTTTTTCATAATTTTTTATCTTAGTATTTTTCAAGGGTATTGAATTACTAACTGTTCGGCAATGTTCAGAGTAAATATTAATTATCTGATCCGATAATTTGACACATTTACTTTTTTCACTAGGGCGCGTTTGACATCATGTTTGTCACCCATCGGTTAGATTTGATTGTCCTACTGCAAGCTTTTTATCCTCTCCATTCTACTTAGTATTCGCTTTCTTATCTCATTCAACGTCATACTATCACTCACAACCACAAATTAATTTAACAAACAACTAAGATTAATCAACATTACCAAATGAAATTCCTCAATCCCAAAATGAAACCAGCGAACCAGCGTTTCGCAGTTCTTACAATTTCAGTAGTGCAATATACAATTCTTTTGTTTAAGCCATAAAGACCTTATCCTCGGCGGCACAAAAGACTGTCGAGTGATATTATAGCATTATGAAAAGCCAACGCCTCTATTGTGCGTCTCTGCTGGCTTTTGTGTCAAGTGTAAAAAATAACCCTTTTGTTGGTTAATGTCGCCGGCGGGTTTCTTCGCCGTGTTTTTCATTTGCTTGAGTAGGTGTTCTGGTTTCCATAGACGGTATTAGCTTGTTACGAAGAGCATTCATGGTTCCTGAAAGTTAGCTACGGATCACGCATTAATCTACATTCATCATCTTTATTTTATTAGAATTCAAATTAGAGACATTGACTTTTCTGATTCTAAACAAGCTGCTTTTTGTTTTTGGCACCTAACTATTATAACTATATAATAGCCTAAAAAAGGAGATTAACTACTTTCACATCAATAACACCCGATTTTACCGTCTGCGGATTTTCGAACGCTAAATTTCGCTGAAATATTTAATAACGCAGTACGCTCCGAAAGCGTCAATCGCGCGGAGAATGACAGCGGCTTTCAGCCGTCAATGTTCGCTATATTTAAATATTCGCACAGTTTTCTGCCGGCTCTTTTGTGAGTAAAATATCAATTAACACACACGTTGTGCTACATCATGCGAAATATATTTAAAAGGTATTGTTGGCGATCCATTATCAACACCTTTCACCTTTAATGGTGCATTAACTGAGATCAATAAACAGTATCATGTGGCATTTGTTTAGGTGACTGATGTATTGTTGTTGTTTGTTATATGGCGTATTCACACAAGTATCGACAATGTGTTTTTAAATCGATGTGCAGAAATAAAAGCAGATGTTAGACTTGGGTGAGACTTTAAGTTCGCGAATCAAATGTTGGTAATTTTATTATTTTATTCTAAAACATTTGAATATAGATAGACAAATAGTTGGATATAAATTGATAAAGCTTAAATGCAATCAAACATTGACGTAATCGTGTGCATACATGGAACAAAGAAAAATATGTACAAGACATAAAACTTAAAGTGGTTACTGGTTAATATTAAAGGGGTTCAGCAGAAGGAATTACTCCACTAAAATGCTTCATGTGCTTTTTTACAATTTATTATTCCAATACCGTTCAAAACAATCTTATCCTCTTTACAAATTGTTCCTTCTTGTTTTACATTCTATCCTCACTCAATATTGACTCAATCAGAAAGAATATCTTTAATAATTCATGATCCACTATCCATTAAATATCTTAAAAATTCCACGTCAAATTACTAATGTCACCTCCAAGTATTATTTTTTAAAGGTTTTATATCTAAACCTAACCATATATACTAAGAAAATTGTAGGCAATAAAACCTTAAACAGAAATGAAGAATGCAATATCTGAAACCGATTTAATAATACACCTAAATAAACCGTCTTTAAAACTTTACACAATTCTCCAGACACAACCTTAACTCTAATTACCATACTCGTAGACAAAGTCATTCAAAACTGGATAATAGCTACATTGATAAACCACTATTGGCATTCCACGCGCTTTTCCACACCACATTATTGAACACACCGTTTACCACAAGCAATCAATAGCTCCGAGTGACGTGTAGTGCTGTTGACTGACACGGATGCCGTAACAGGCTGCGAATGGCGGCGCATACAACTGAATCACCCATATAATAGCAGCAATGTATAATGCACATTCCAGCTTTATTGTTGACCTTATTGGGTGATAGGCTTAGTGATTCAAGCGGTTTATGGCTTTGAAATGGGTTATAGCTCGACTTTATTAGCGCGCGTGTCATGCGATTTCGCATGTCTTTATCGAAATGTACAATGGTTGAAAGATTTTCTTTGATATGATTCAATTTAGCAATTGAATGTTGCCAACGACATTTACATTTAGACTCAAGGTTCCATAACCAACTTATATTGTAGAATAATTTCGTTTATGAAAATAAGCTAGTAAACTAGATAATCATGATGTGACAATTAAACTATACTCTTCGATTAGAAGCTTTTATGGAATGAAATATCTTTAGCTGTAATGTAATACTGTAAATTATAAATAAATACACGAATGCCACCAATGCGACAACAAAATACATATAATATGAGACGAAATACACACACTACCTCTTCATACCACCAACCCACACCAGTACTGATGTCGAAGGCATACAATATACTATTTATTTATTTTAATAAAAGCCTGATCATAGTAATTTTACCAATCCAATTTCTAAACCAAAATCCGTTTCCCATTGTTCCAGGAGAGAGACTTATTCAATTCGCATCGGAGAGCCTGGTGACAGAGATCCTGATTCACCCGCAGATGAACACGCTGATGCAGTGCATGCGCAACCTGCTCAGCTCCTTCACAAGACACAGACACCTTGTGCACGCCGGATATACATTCGCCGGGAACGGGTCCTGGATCATGCAGGTATGGCAGTAATAGATTTGTACTGGGTTTTACGACAGGTGAACTAACAAAGTGGTCACCTGATGATTTAAAGTCGCCGATGCCTTTGAACATTTGCAAGGTTAGAGTAATGGTCGGTGCGTCATCAACGATTAAAGAAAATGTAGGCTCCATTATTAATGCTCTCTATTTGCCCACTTAGACTGGTCAAATGATGGAAGTAAGGTGAATTTATAGAGATGTTGTATGGAGCAAAAAATTTATAAATCTCACATTTGAGTACAATTGTTGAGTACCGTCCATTCAAATGATAGGGAAGTGCGTAGTGCGATGACAAAATTGAGTGGCTTGTATTAATAACGATTCTAGAAAATAAATGTAGGGGAGTAGAAACAACAAGACTGACTTTGGCTTTGATGTAGCTACATAAGCAAAGGTTAACTACATTTGTACCTTTTGCTCTGAAAGGATAGTTGGAAATAAAATATTCACGAAACTGCTTTGATAAAAGTTAAAGGACGCTTAATAGTAAGTTATTCATAGCCCCTTTTTACTCTGAACTGATACTTTGACTTGGGAAACTCATCCCTTAATTTTTATCGTTATATATTTATCCCAATAGTATTCAAAATATAAAGACAAACGCCGCCACGATACTTCAGTTAATTGGGTACATACAGACAAAGGTAGCCGATGTGAATACGAGGCTTAGTTATACGCAATTATCGAAATTGTGCCTCAGCAAGGTCTTCCATGCAAAGCGTTTGTACTTCAGAGAAGACTAGCTGTTTTACAATTAATATACCGTTATTATTCAGTAAATGCAGATAACTATTCGGTCGATCAGTACATCGTTGCGTTAGCTGACATAACTTTTAGGCAAGTCATTACACCGACTACTAACCTGGCAGGTTTTACATTTAACTTTGTATGAAAAATACTTCCAAACATATTTTCAGTAATACGTATATTAAAAAGTAAATTATAGACTACGGTTCGAAACCCTGAACGAACACAAGCAAGCGTTGCACAATTATATGTAGCTCAAATAAATATTACAATATTAATCGTGCCTAGACTCGGCTGGACTAATGTCACCTTGGGAATATGAAAATATACGAAATCCAAGGTTAGGTTCCACGTAATTGTTCGTGGGTGTGGATAGACTGAAATAGTTTTGGTTCTAATTGTAAGTGTTATAAAATAATAAAAATAATTCTGATCACATAACTCCCTGAACCTGAATATTGCTTGGTAAAGACCTCAAGGTTAAATAAATAATAAATAATACACCCAACAGTCACATGCATAGTCCTGACCCCACACTAAGATCGAGTCTTGTGTCGTGGGTATCAGGAACTACGAGAGACTTTTCGGTCTCAAAAACACCCAGACCTGAAACAAATACCTGTGGATCACACAAATATTTGTTTCGGTGCGGGGCTCGAACCCGCAGCCTCACGTTTCACAGCCGGCGTCCAACCAACTGCGCCACGGAGGCTGTCAAGGTTGGCTAGAAAGTGATGTCAAAGAAGATATGAGAGCCGATAGTAATATCGAGGATACTAAAGACAAGGCAAAGTAGCGAAGATTAGGTAGGAACGCGAAAGGCCGGGAACACGAAACATCTATTAAAATTAGCAAGTAGACATCTTTAAGAGTTTTAAGTTTAAGTTTAAGTTTAAGAAATATTCAATTAATATAAGTAACCAAAATAAAAAAGAAACGAATTATAAAGCACTAGGTGTGAGGGAATCAGAGATAGTACTTTAGACTAGATAACATTGTTGCCAATTTTATTTTGTAGCTTAATCCGTCATTATTCAAACATGCGGTCACACATGCCAGTTACAAACCGCACTACAATCCATTAGGTAAACGTTCGTTAAAACTGTATTTAATCATTTATATTAGAGCTTAATTATACGAAAAGGTGATTGCGTGATCGCATGTTTAAATAATAAAACAGGTCGAAATTCCTCTTGTTCTTTATTCAGGCACCGTTGAACCAAAAGCTAATGCATTATCTTAATCGCCTATTAGATATTCATTGGTATTACGATTGCGTAGAGAGATGGTAAATTAATATACATCTCCCAAATGTATTCCCTCGCTTTAATGGAGAATTTGTGTCGCCGACTGAAAATGACGTCGTTTCAGAATCAATTTCGTGCTTGAAATTTTGTTACGTGTATATTTAGGCGGTTCTTGTTTTAGGTGTTTAGTTTGCTTAATTTTGTCGAATAAATAACGTTTGTAATTGTGTTCTAGATTATTCGGTTTGTGCAGACACCAGCTGTGTTAGTTCACTGTTGCCTGCCCAATTATAAGTTTCAATGTGTTACATCTAAATCTAGCCAGGAAATCATCGATATATACTGCGTTAATTTCATAGATAGTCTAGTACAAATAAAACCCATAGGACGTAGTATTTCTTTGAAAGGCGACTAAAATATACGTCCAATATCGAAAATCGCTCAAATTCCTTGTACTTACGTTTATTATGCTTCGTTCTCAGTCAACACATCTACTATATTAGGTTAGAGGATTTGAAATTCATCCCTCTTCGCTGGCCCAATTCCGATCGTAGACAGACAGATTTAATCAACTCAGCATTATCAATCTGTCAATAGTTTAGCTTGCCCTCCGAGGCATGAAAGGGTTCGAAATTGCTATCAAAGTCGCTCAGCATCGATTAGATTTGATTAATTCCGATTTCGAAACTTATGTTACTGTATTGCATCAGCCAATAACCGAATGCTAAATATGGGACTCCTGTAAGCGAAAATTCGATTGAGAGGACTTAGGCTATACTCCACCTATATTTGGTGTGACTTAGCGGACTTCACATACCATAGACCTTGAATTAAGTGTATGCAAATAGCAACCTTAGTTATAAATACATCAGTTTATGAGTATTCAATTTCCGACACGTCGCGCTAAGTGTCGACGGACGGGAAATATCAACTCGTGTTTAATCTCGCTCGCAGTATCAATACTATTCAGCTCTCCGGATTTACGCCAGTATTAAATGAAATTCATGAATTTTTTAATAAAATTCAGAGTATCGACATGAGCGCTAATAACGTCGTGGTTATTTTAGTAGTTATTGCTGCAAATGTTCAAAAAGAGGTTCTGAGCGGGAATAGTTTGATTTGTGTTAAATTTTGTTGGAGATTTATAAATATTGTAGAAGTTCTATTTACATGTGGTAAGGATAACAAAACTATCAGAAGACTCTGTGTAGAAGTGGAATAGAACAAGAAAATAAATAATGCATCGGTGGCGTAGTTATACTACGATACAATTAAAGAACTGAGGTCTCGGGTTCGAATCCCGGGTCGGACAAAGTGATATTGGGTTTTTCTATTCATTATCAGGAACATACAAGGCGAAATGTGGGTGTCCTGGTGGCGCCTCTGCCTACCCCTTCTGGAATAAAGGCGTGCGTTTATGTATTTATGTAAATCAATCACGACGTAAAAATAACAGCACTAGACGGATTATACAATGGAACAGATAGGGGATTACAAATGACTTTCAATTACGACAGCCATTAGCGAAGCTTGTCTAAACACATTTATAAAATTTCACTTCAACAAGACCCATCTCAGACTGAAATCGACTTCAGTCTTCACGCAAAGTCTTGCATGAATTATTCAAACAAGTTTGGGTATATTCTATTTTCTTCTCCCTACCATTTCTTTACAAATAGCCCACGCCAATACTTCAAGCTACGTCAGCAACCAATTTTATTTTTTTAACGTATAAAGAAACAGCAGCAAAATGGGTAGAAACTTTAATTTCCACTCGAAAAGACGTTTCCACGAGACTTGTCAAAGGAACTGGTAATCGGAATATCGGTTGGGTATAACGCTAAGTTTTGAACGACAGCCTTAGGTTACAAACGGGGTTAGTGACATGGCATTTCAAGCAAACATCTGCTCAGCTTTGAGGGAAACTGGTATCCTGTAATAGGAAACCGTGTGTGAAGTGACTGCGGCGCTTCGAGTAACATCCGCGAGCTTGTTCGACATGCTCATTGAAATGTGAATTGTTTGCATGAAAAACATGGATTCTTTTAACGTTAAATGACTACAGGGAAATACATTGAGGATATTAATTGCTTTAATCGTATTGGAGACTACATATAAGATTTCGTGCATAAGTCGAAATTAACGACGAAATAAGTAACTCACTTTTTTTTATTTTGGTACGTGATTCTTTTTATTTCTTACTGGTGGTAGGTATCTCATATGTGAGAGGCCGCCTGGGTAGGTACCACCGCAATGTCTATTTCTCCCGCCAAACAGCAGTGTAAATGCGCTGTTGCGTTCCGGTTTGAAGGACATTGTAGCCAGAGTAACTACTGGACATATTGAGACTTAACATCTTATGTCTCAGGATGGCGAGTTAGTGGAATTCCAAGCATTGCCTTGTAATTCATGGTGTTGTTTGGTTTTGCTACTGTCCATGAGCGGTCGTATCGCTTACCATCAGGCGAATGGCATGCTCGTCTCGCCATTCATTGCAATAAAAAATATTAAATATAAACTTACAATTCTTTAAATGTAATTTAAATAAGAGTCTCAAATTTTGCCACAATCTCCTTAAAAAAACTCCAAGAAATTAATTAAAGTCTTTCAAACATTTCCGCTCTGCAATCACCAACTGCGAACTCCGAGCTGCCGTTTTTTGTAATCGATATCTAAGAATAACATTTTGTAAGTTCTGGAAACCAAGAAAAGGGTATGAAAACAAAGGAAAGTCCGTCCAATTAAGAGTTCCCAGCGGAGAGGCGAGAGCTCGCGGATCCGATGACTTCAGGTCGGTCGATTGTGCAAACACTCTAACTTTACGGTGAAAATTAACGCTCTTGAAACCAGAAGTAAAGTTAAATGTAATTCGTACAGCCTTCGGATTTACAATAATTGATTGAAGTGGATGATAATAGAAATGAAATAACGGTAAAACATCAGAACGTATTTACTTAATTTCTTTGTAAAACGTCGAAAACATTCATCTGCGACTGTAGGTAGTAATAGACTATTTCAACTAATAAAGAATTTCATCAATGATTCTGTTTCATGAATATAACTAATTATCTACTTCAATATCTATTAACCCTTAGAGATATATTTCTGAAACAAATTATTGAATAGCCTATGTACCTCCTTAGGATGTTTTTGACACCTTTCTCCTTTTCCAGGACGGGACCTTTTCCCTGGCCGATTTCACAGACGCATACCAAGAGAATGAAGTTCAGCGCGTGATTCGCGCTTATGAGAACTCCATCTCTATTGACGTACACTGCTCGACGAGCGGCGGAGGCGAATGGTCTCGCCTCCCAGAGATGCCCTTCGTCAAATACTGCAAGATTAGGGTCAACCCCACTGATATATTGGACTCCGGCTCTCAAGCCATCAAGGACTTTATCGGTAAGTGATTCATTTCATATTGCTTCTAACGCTGACAGAAAAGTTGAAGACTTAGCCTTGATATGTCGCAAGATGGTGAATAATTTAGGATACGAGTTCAGTGTAATGGAAGTATAGACAGTTTTTGTAAAATATGATGTATGAAGAAAGTGAGTGAAAAAGATGAATGTTAATGAGAAGAAATGTTAAAAGATCTTACAACTATATAATGATTAATAATTAATAATGACGCTAATAAATATCATTAAGAATTTCAAAATCATAAATGTAGACACTGCAAACTCTAAATAGCCTTTAAAAGTTTCTGTAATACGTAGCGTCATAGAGACTATTCGAGTTGAAAACAATTAACTTCCTGAGTAACTACCTGGAGCTAATTAGCGTACGGATCACTGCACATTTGTAACCGCATTCAAAAACCCATAGAAAGTTTACACGTGCAAAACTTTGTATGCATTAATTCATCCAATAGTTGGCAAATGTCCGCCGTATAGAACTCTAACGACTACACTCCGGCAACTTTACTGCAAACTCGAGTTGTTTTAAACTTTACTGCAAACTGTAGGTAAATGAATTAATGCTTTCTAGAACTGTTATATTAGGATAAAGAGATATATTAGGGTGTAGCACAAAAAATATTATTCGGATCATATAGATATTAATTAATTCTGTATACATATTTCAAATGAAATTATTTATAACAAATTATGAGTGCATTAGTATTTCCAATAAAAGGCATACATTATAAACTACTTGTACAGTAATCATAGCAGAATAACCGACAATTAATGATAATAATGATATCCCGCAAATTGCCTTTACTAATATAACACAGCACAATCACAAACAGGAATAAGTTTAATTATAAAGCTCCTAATAATAATTACAATATTTGGCTATCAGAGAATGACTTTAATGCAAGCATTGTTATCGCGATGAATGAAACCGCTCGTGAATTAACAAGCGTATTGATTTAATCGAATGTACTCGATCGATGGCTTGAATGGCAGAATGCATTATTAGTTGAATGAATAATGAACGCGATTGTGAATGAAAGAATCGATTGAATGACGTAATGAGTGCAAGGAATCAAAGGCATCAATGAAATGTAAAACGATGGAGCTCATCTGTATAAATAGACACCAAGTCGCATGCATTAAAGATGCATATGGCTAAGTTAATATGAATGTTGATTAAGCAATAGCAAATGTTGGAACCAAGATTTGAATTTATATGAAGTGAAGCGAAGAGCTATGCAAAATGGTTGGCTAAGAGAGACAGAGGGAGAAGTGTTTCCAATAATGGAAATCTAAGAGTCAATTAAACTGGTCTTCTTGGGGCTCAGCTGTTTCCAAGAGATTCTATAAGTGATTCTAAGCTTTATACCATGGTATACCGCTATAGATTTTGACCGGAATTGTATTGATTTATACAAAGAAAGAAGAAAGAAAGAAACCCCAAAGCAACCCTTTGAACAAAATTATACAGATAGCATCAAGCAGGCAAATTGAGCTGAAATGCAAAATCATAGTCAACCTACATATTAAACTGGTAAAGTGGCAGTGAGCGAGTACGGTGCTGTAGTAACTTCGTTAGCCCTTGTTTGTATTCCCGCGCAACTCCGTGCGTGGAGCTAACTCAGTTACTGCTGCGTTTGAATTCAACTTGATGCGATAAGTAACTTGGGCTAGTACCACGGTTATACCGAGCTACAGTTGCAGTATTTGAAAGGAAGGGAGTTAAATTAATGTAGGGAGACGTGTCTAAGGCTCTTTCTGTTCGTGGCTGTCACACTCTTGTTGATATCTGAAATATGTTTGACAAAAATTACGACTATGCCATGGCGTCGGTCATTTTATGAATTGAATCCCAAGAAAGAATACTTCAATCAATAAACTTAAATTAAACTGGCCAACCTACTAATTAAAATTCAAACGTCTCTATAATTAACTATATTATAATTAAACCAAAATAAGTTGTGCCAGAACTATAATTCAAAATGTTGTAGATAGATTGTCTATACATCCGCAAAGTGCCATGCTAGTCACGTCCCAGTATCTATATATCTATATCTATATCAGCCCATATACGTCCCACTGCAGGGCACGGGCCTACTCTACAATCGAGGGAATCGATTGAGAGTGGTTAGGCCATATAGTCCACCACGCTGGCCTAGTGCGGGTTGGCGGATACGTCCCAGTATCACCCAGTGTAAATCAGCATTCAAGGACTCTGGCATATTGTATCGCCTGAAAAGAATATTTCTAGTAAAAAGCCCATGTAGGCAGCACCAGACTTAACGTAACATCATATCCAGTATGCCTTTTTTCCACTGTAAAAAGCCACGAGCTGCCAAACGATTAAACTGGCTAAATACTTTTAAAACCTCGTACATGTTGAACAGTGTTCGACATATAGACTCAGCGGAGACCATAAAAATGCACAACAGTTAATTTGCCGGTGGGAAGTTTCAAATTGTTCGTAACGCCAGAGTTGGTCGGTAGAGCAGTTCGAGTGATTAGCCTACGGTGCGGGTTATAAGCGTATGGCGAGTAATTATACATTTTAATTTTGTTTGAGATATTGTAAAGTGTGGTGGGCTATATGGCCTAACCCCTCTCGATTGTAGAGACGGCCCGAGCCCTGCAGTGGGACGTATATGTGCTAATACAGCCACTGTAAATATTATTCTTATCTTTATTAGATACGTGTCTACGATGAAGTAAATTGTATTTATATAAAAGTGGATTTGCTCAACCTATAGTTGGTAGAACTACAGAATATATTTACTTTGCATTTAATTGTATGATTTATGACAAAGCTTATAAATCAAATTATCATCCGCCTTGTTATTATTTGTTTGGTCTTCTTTCTGAAAGTTTTAAATCTTGTCTACACACATGTAGTAGAAATTACTATAATTAATTAGACGGATTTGTCGTAAAATTAAGCCACAAAAAAGGTATACTTACGTATATTTTCAAATACAGTTTACCGTTACTAATAGCTAGTAAAACTCAACATTTCCACAGAAATTTCTCAAAAGCTCTCAACCAAAAAAGAACTCTACTGAAAGCGGATTAAAATCGCTTTCCGCCTACCGTAGAAGGTTGTTCGCAATTTCCCGGCTCGCTCAAGAGTTTCCTATGTCCCGAAAGTTCCCCTCGCTCAATTATTCAGCCTCATTATGTTCTGTAATACAATAACGATCGAATATATGACTTCGATATACATTACGTAACATGTTTAAGGCAATTATAGTTGCTCAACTAAATAATTGAATATAGCTTACATGTAATTTGCTACCCATTAGTATAATATAGTTACGCTTGCTAGGAATAGTATTATAGTATTGGTAAAAGGGTAGACAGAGAAGAAACAAATGCAGACATTTTTTACCAGTTAGCAATTACTTGCAATTTCTTATTAATAATGTTCACGGAATGAATAAAAAATTAGAAGTTCATATTCGAGTATTTAAATGCAGAAATAATTGAAACAACAAAATGAAAGTAGATCTAAAATGGCCTGTCAATATCAAAGTACAAAAATGGTCGTACAACCATCATTATAGACATTATCAGCACACAACGCGGGTAGAACAAGTTTATACTTGTTTCCAACTTGAAATTGCTTTTACAAGTTACACATATCGCTTATCCCGTATGATGTGGGGCTTTATTTTATTAAAACTTCTACAAACAGCTAGGCTTCATATGAAGTGCCTGTTGAGCACAAATAGCAATGTTGGACATTTGTTACCAATGTGAAATTGCTAGGATTAATTTATGAGGCGTTCTGTGTATTTATGTATTGCATTGGTCCGGCAAACGAGCAAACGCCTTTACAGATGATAAAGGAATACCGCAGCCTATGATCATCTACAGCACTCGCATCGTTAATTGTTTTCATTCTCAAAATTGGAGGAGAAAAGAAAGGAAAAAAATAGGAATAGGACAGTTCCCTCTAAAATTTTAGAATATAATTTTACCAAATAATTTGGGTAAACTAATTTTTTTGGTAAAATTGTATTCAAAGATTTGGAATAACCTCTTGATATAAACATAGTTTTGGCGTTATTTTACAAGAGCTAGTGGCCTATATCTCTTTGGCACCAAAGCAAGCCTCGGGCAGTCGGCGAAAATTTGCAAGTCCCAAGCGATCTCAAGCGTATACTTACTTTACTCCAGAATTAACTCGACAGTCTGGATATAATGGTGCATTCAAGTCCCGGTAACAGCTTTTGCGGGCTCACACAAAAGAATTTCTTCAGAAAATAGCTTTTGAATGGCTCACTTCGGATCAGTGTAGCGAACTGTTTTAACAAGCTCTGTTTCTTTACAATAACGTAAAATGGCGGCTGTGGTACATTGTTCAGAATAATGGCGAACACTCGAGCTCGCTTCGAGTTATAATTATGTATTGCCGTGAAGTCTGCTAGGATTTATCGGCGCGATGCTTGGAGTGTGTCTGGGTCGTCTGGTGGAATGAGCATGATTGAAAATGTCGCAGAAAAATGACTTATTATATTATGTACTCGTAGGTTATCAAAAATTTACTCTCTCTCCATAAGAGAAAGACAAACCCCACTTATAAAATATACATGTTAATAGTAAAGTGTATAGTTCGCAATCTTAGAACCCAATTAACGTAAAATAAAAACCACATATATGCGCCTAATAATTATGCTCCAAATTTAACCTAATATTGCAAAAGAAATTGGTACTATATAAAATAGTTTTATATCAGTACAATCTATTTTAGAGCTTGTTTTTACGTATAAATTAATACAGAGCCTAGACATCTTATTCAACATGAAACTCAACAGATAAAAACTTTACAAAGAAAATTCTGTTTTATTACCGGCATCCTTTATTACGAACAGTCTACCAACAGAAATTAACAAGTTAGAAAAGCTAGAAATTCACAAGAGCACATCAATACAAGATTTTAAAGAATTTAATCTTTTATTAACGAGCGAAATGGAGATGAATTCTCTGCGGGAATTCTTTCGTCTAGACGAAATAAAATGGATGGAAATATTCGTTGATGGATTTTGTGAAGTAAAGAATGAACTTTTATACTTGGTATGAAGAATGATTAGAAATTTCTGAAAAAATGGTTTGGTTATTATAGAAGGTACCTAAATGGGGTTTACATTTGCTTAAGATGACTGCAAAAATTAAACAGTCGGACAGTTAATTGTTGTGTAAAAATAATCATCTTTATTCGATATTTTTTTCAAATGATTGCTACTGTTGGACTAAACATTTTTAGAATGAAGTATTGGAGGTACCTTCAAATTGTATTGCGTTTATTATCAACATCTAAATACAACGATACCAGTGATTCATTTGTGTGATAGTATTTCTTACGGAGCCACCGTGGGAACTTTGCACAAACGTTGAACACCAGATCCTAGCACCAATCAAAATAATTGCAAAAGCCTTGCCGGCATTGTTCCCTCATCTTCAGCCTCCCCTCGACTGAACCGACGAAGCATCTAATAACCCAGCCTTTTCAAGCGAACCAAACATAATCAAATTTCAACTCTAATACCACACCGATAGGACACGATATTAAATAACAGCCATGAGTTAGTAGGGCAGAAATATTGCTCCCAACACTGATTAGGTCACGTTGTCGGATAGAGGCTGTTAGACTTCCTAGGATATCTAGGTCACGTGTTGAGAGGTTTCGAGACCGTCGCCATGTTAAAGGCAATTTTATGTAATATATGTGTTACCAGAAATGTATGAAATTTAGGAATTGTATACATTTCCTAGGAAATGTATACAATTCCGAAGCTATTTAGGAAATGTATAAAATATTCTTTCAATAATTATTTTATACATACATATCCTAGGAAATGTAGACATTTCCTAGGCATTGTATACAATTCCAATATCGTATTAGGAAATGTATAAGAATAATGGTTTCTGTAATAAAACACGTTGTTCAAATGAGAGTAATATTTTTTATCACAGGTAACAATCATAGCGGTAAATTCTATAATACTCGTATCTTCATATTACCTATGTTACTAATTAAAAATAACCCTTCCGGTGTCCAAGAAGCTCATTTCGGGCTCCCTGTCAAGATTCATGTGACATTCTCCATTGTTCTCCAATGGTAGGTAGGTAGGTTAGGTTAGGTTAGGTTAGTTTATGTTAATTAATATCTTAAATACTTACATTTACTTACATTTCCGATTAATATTTAGGAAATGTATAGATTTCCTAGGAAATGTGTCTAATGTAATTTATTTTACACATTTCCGGGCGATTTTAGGAATTACATACATTTCCTAGGAATTGTATACAATGACGGATTACACACATTTCCGTTAACATATGCATATGTTAACGGAAATGTGTGTAATCCGCCATTGTATACATTTCCTAAATACGGGGAAATTTGTTACATTCTGGATGTCAGTGAGTACGAACGCTAACCAATACAGAGGTCTAGACAAAGGAATATTTAGGTTAGGTTAGGTTATATACATTTCTCATATATATTTTGTATTACAGATTCTTCAAATAATACACAGTACACACAGTATAGTAGTTTACACATTTTCTTAACATGCTCGAAATTGTATACATTTCCTAGGAATTATATAAAATTCCTAGTTTTCATACTTTTCCGGTAACACATACATAAGGAATTGAGCGGTGACGTCAACAGCGTAAGATTTAATGCAATAGAAAAGCTGATTGCTATATTGAACATGTAAATTATTCCTACTTGTAAGTGTAATTTGGCGATATATTCAACGTCTTCACAGTAATTTCACATGTCGATTTCAATAACTATAGTTGCTAATGTTAGGCAAATGTTGCTTCGATTATAATTTACTAATTGTTGATTTGCCTGATTGTTTAACAGAATATGTGAAGGCTTGTAACTTATTTTAAAGTCAAGAAGTGTCTTGGCTTGTTTTATAATTCTTATACCACCGTCAGTGAATTGTAAACATCGCATATTATCTATAACGTATAAACCTATTACTTTAACCAAATCCGGATACATACAATCACTTTCTGTGTTATAAATCTAGGTCCGACTAATTACATGTATAAGATAAATTATTCCTACAGCACTTCTGTGTTCTAACGAGGGTGACAAACAACTGCAATTTGATTGTAGACTCCAAAAAACTTTAGGGTCCTGCACATTATCTCTCTAACATTAATTCCTGATGCTATTGTTTAATTAAACCATTGTTCGAGACAATTACGTCTAAGCGAATGATCACGGCATTCTCTTATTGGAAATTCCCCGGATGGCACCGTAGGATACATTCCCTCAAACATTGTCTCTTCTGGATGATTGCTTTCAATATTAACGTTGGACTGCGTTTTGGTTTTGTCGTTGGAATAAAGTTGTGATTGGATTGTAGAAGATTTTGAGTTTGTAGTTAGAAAATGAAATGAGAGGATGCACGTGTATGTGAACCGAAACAATAGATACTTTAAATCTCTATCTACTAAAAGAGAACCAGGATGTGTTTATTAATACATACCGGGTATACCAAGACCGCGACCGAAAACAAAGCCGGGTTGTAGTTTAAGTGGTTACAGACAAAATGCAAATAAAATTTTCGCAAAATAAGCGACAGATTTTTTTTGCATTTTTTTAAAAATCTTTGTGTTTGGGTAGTAAATACCTAGTTATTGCGAAAATTGTGATTTAAACCCTATCATACCATTGCGTCTTAACAAATAAAAAGGTGTATATCATTATTTTAGAAAATCTATGTATTTATCACCCAAATACGACGATATGTAAAAAATTACCAAAAAGAAGTTGACGATTTTTTTTGCGAAATTTTTAGTTTCATTGTGTCTGAAGTCACTAATACTACCACCTGGCTTCGTTTTCGGTCGCAGTCTTGATATACCCTGTATATTTCGATAACATAGTTATTTTTTCCTACAAGTTAGAACAGCTAAAATAACTGCTGAACGTAAGCCTTCTTAAAATCCATCGGCTTATATGTAACTAACAGCGTCTATCTCAATATTCCCACCATTGAAGACTATTATCGACTGCCTCGGTGGCGTAGTTGTACTACGGTACGACTACAAAGCTGAGGTCTCGGGTTCGAATCCCGTGTCGGGCAAAGCGATATTGGGATTTTCTATTCATTATCAGCCAGGAGTAAGGAACTTGTGCCCGATATGACGATAGGCTCGCCCCCTATCACATCATGGGACGGAGCATACAAGGCGAAATGTAGGTGTCCTGGTGGCGCCTCTGTCTACCCCTTCTGGGATAAAGGCGTGAGTTTATGTATGTATATATGTTAAAGACTATTATGCCTGAATTTCCCTTCTCATTATAACCGACTATTCTCCTCTCCAGCATACCTGGAACCATACGTGGTGCCAGCCAGCCTCGACCAGCTCTTGGTGTCGAGCGACGTGGTCGGCAACATTCGCTTCAGCCACCCGACACTGTACGTCTTCCCCGGAGGACAAGGCGACGCCGCGCTCTTCGGCATCAACGGATTCAACATGCTTGGTAAGTGATATGTCTGTAATATCAGAAATATTTTATTATTGGGAGAAAATTTTAACATTGGGAAAATTTTAGGGTAAAATTAAAAATAACCTTTTGGAGTATCAGAAATTGTTTATTTGTACAAAAAGACACAATCGTAGTTTTGATAATATATAAAATAGTTCTTGTATGTATATTTGGCTATATGGCGAGCAAAAGCGTAATATTCGTGAAGCTTACAAAAATAATAACAGAATCGTCCTAAACAAATATTGTTAATGACCATTATGTTAATTTTGCTATTTGCACCTGTATTTATCAATGTTATTCTCTTGTCGTCATCAAAGGTGTATCTAATATCAATTCCCACATATTATCGAGATCTCATAACAAGTTATGCTTATGTATTAATGGGTTATATAATATGGTTGGATTATCAACTACTACTTTTAGGCCTTAACACTCCTTGTGTTTCTAATTTAGAACCTCACAGAGAATAAATTTCTAAAATCCTTTTTATAATGCGCACCTAAGTTATCTCAGGTACTTTCGTTTGCAATTGTATCTATACTTCTAGACTCACTAGTTTAGGCTCTTAGTCAGATTTATATTGCTGACGTCCCCATCGCTGGCATAGCAACAGTCGAACCCGCGTTTCCAAGCGCCTCTCGAGCTGTTACAACTCTCCAGTTTTCAAGAGTGCGAAACCTATTCAAAGTACAAAGATGGGCCTTGACATGTTTACACGAGACGTCCATCTCACCGACCTCCGTCAATCGCTTGACTGTTGGGTCCATGCCAGGACAGACAGATATATTTTTCATGCTAGCTGATTTATAAATTGTTTGGAGTTTTCAAACAGCACTTAATTTTGTAGGTAGTTCGGATCGTAATCGACTTAAAGTTCTAACAGCAGACAACACACTTTCAAAACAAATCTATGGAATTAAAATAATAATAATAATTCCATAAGTCATTTCAAGAATTCCTCCTCAAGAGGACCTAAATATTATAAGAAGTTTTGTATAGAAATCTTTTAATAAGTAGAAATACAAAATTATGAGCTACGACCTTTTCTATAGGTCTATCATATATTCAAAATATCACATCAACAATTATAGTTATCAATATGTTTTAATCTATAGCTGCTAACAAATATGAAGTCATTCAAACTTTCACTAAAAACAAGCTGTAAAACAGAAAACATAAATAAATACATCAACCGTCTATCTAATTTATTATTCCTTTTAGTATACCATAAGATATCCACTTTCTTAGTAATAAAAGGTAATAAAGAAGTGGGAGTGGTTTTATATGCAGATGCGTAGGAGCCAGTGTTCGCGATATTGAGTTACTAATAAATACTCGACTATTCAATATACCGTTATATGCTAGGCTTTAAATGATATCACTCGAGAAGCAATGGAAAATAGCTTGTAAACTGATTTTATGAAGACTAGAATGTTTAAAATTATCTACAATTACATCATGGGCTCCTCAAATATCGTACATCTCTATGCCACCGTCGTGACCTATCGAGATATTGAATATTAAGCTTCGAAATCAATCAAACCACGTGCAGATATTTATAATCAGAAGTAAATACCATTAATGCAATAATTTTAAACAAGCTACATTTAATAGTTTAAACACTTAATAGTATTATTACTTGCAGTAAAAGCTGTTTTTTTTTCTCAATCTAAAACTGTCATTCCAATTAATAATTGAGTGTGTTAGAGTTGTATAACACAAAATAAAAATAAAATATAATAACAATACATATCTATTCTTTATTCCAATATAATTTATTATATATCTTTCATAAACACAAATATATTCAAACACTGCTATACTTTAATTGATATTCTTATAATAACATTATAATCATTAATTCACTATATTAACTATTAAAATTAGTAACACAAATATAATTACTAAAGCAATATAAACCAACAATTATACTTATCTTGTTAATGGTACTCAGAGCCACATTTACACTGACAGGGGGCAGAGTAATGTCCTGCTCCACGACTCGGAACAACACTGTGTCACTTCAAGCAATGCTGGTCTATTTATACCAAATCGTGAACAACCCCACTCTGCCCCACTTCTGACTACCCACATCAATTTGTATTTGTTTATAAATTAAATTGATGTTTACACATTCCATAAAATCTACTCAGATAAGTAATTAATGTATATCTTTAAAATTTAAATCATCAACATCTCACAAGTGCGATATCGGGGTTATAAAAATAATCTCTGCCTACCCCTATGGGATACAGGCGTGACCATTATGTATGTATGTAAATTCACATTTCCTTTTGACTGGCTTTTACTTTTCAACATTTTGTTGAGGTGATAAAACTTTTCGGTATCGTTCAAAATAAATAATTAATCTGTCAAAATAACTGTGTGAGGTAACATTGATATCGATGTGTGTGGTATTAAGTATGCTTAAAGTTTTAACTGTCGTGATTGAACAAAATTGGATTTTGAAACGGACCAATTATAAAAGTCGTGCATTCGCTCCCCACCAACCCGTACGTTCGAAACAACTGGATTCCGATTAAAATTTCCTATTGATG
This sequence comes from Deilephila porcellus, assembly GCA_905220455.2. NCBI lineage: Eukaryota > Metazoa > Arthropoda > Insecta > Lepidoptera > Sphingidae > Deilephila > Deilephila porcellus. Next base: position 911,005 of record LR999986.1, on the reverse strand, counting down.
TGTCGGTTTGGGTTAATGTTTTCCATTTCGTCTTTGACACGTACGTAATTAACTCTGTTTCTGATTTCGATTTCTGCGATTTAATTGTTCTCTTTTATAATGAGTTCGTTCCAGTTGAAGAGATCCATCGAGATTTCGGTTTTAATAACACAAATAAAATTGTTGTTCCCGAGAATTCGTTTTTATATTTTATTTCATGTTTAACATTGGTAATAATAGTGTCTTCTATCAAAGTTTAATTTCAGTAAGTTTTGTATGAATCTATCGATCATATTATATCACCAATCCGTGGCCCAAACATTGGTCTGTATTTCCTATATCAAAGATAACAAAATGGATAAACACTGTTATTACAATCTCTATATTTGCTTTACTATTTACATGCGAACCAAAAGCTCCTAATTCCCAATACGCATTGTCCAAAAACCTATTGTTAGTTAACAAATCACTAGAAATGTGTAAACAGATTATTGTTACACGGATTCGTTCAGCATGACCCAACGAAACAATCGGCATCCCAACGAGATTGGAATCAATTCGCACACAAATTTACTTTTCAATCAGAGAGCGACGTTTCAATTTGGGCACTGTTTGATTTGCCATTTATTCAATATCCAGTTTGTGTACCGATGTGGGTTCAAATGGATTTGGCTGAGTTTCCGCACACGTACCTGTATCAAGTATTATTCGCATTTGAGCAATCGATGCGCGATTTGGAACAGAAGGCGCGTTTTCAATGGTTCCGAATAAAGCACGCAGGAATGAATACACAGATTATCAAGTGCTTATATTCCTGCGACATTATTGAGTTTTAATACTTAATGTTTGTATTTTGTATGATTCTTATTACAAAGACAATAGAAGGACTTTATAATGCAATACGCGACAAGCTGACTGTGAAACAAGAATCCGCTGTCTTGATAAATAATACCATGATAATGTGATTTTAATATTGAATAGGTTTTCATACTTTCTATTAAATCAGAAATTACAAAATATGTAGGTCTACGAAATCAGGATTATTTGTAGGATTATTATGCAGCTATTTTAAGACACTAAAATGAATTTTGTGTTAATCGACGCAAGACTTCAGTGTAATAAAGGAGTAGATTTATATTTGTGACTGTTTATTATGTGCCGGAATAAATTAGTCCTAAACTAGGCGTTTGGTTTACTACAGGTTCTTAATTTCAAAAAGCCAAATAAATCTCCATTCTCTACTACGTCTAAAACATTAACTTCTATAAATACCTACCCTTTAATTGCGACTCCCATTACATCTACTTCTTTTGCTACATCCAGCATTAGATCTACATCATCCGATTTTTCAGAAATAATCCACCACTGTGCGTGTGTATTATTTTCTTTGAAGATTTCATCTGTAATAACTAACTTTTTATCCTCCCCTTCACAGTGGACGGCGGGTTCTCCCGCAAGGCTTGCTGGTGGGACTTCGCTCGCCACCTTGACAGACTCGACGCCGTTCTCTTCACTCGGCTTAACAACTGCTCCATCTCGGGCATGGGATCGGTGCTCCGTAGGAAGGCTTCTGCCAACGTCTACCCACAGATTGGACATTTCTTCTGTAACTTAGAGGTATGTATAAATTATCACGGGGTTTACCGGAAGATGATGGATACCAGCTTTGAAAAACAGGCTTTAAGTAAAGAGGCCTATATTTACCAGACATTTATTCGCTGAGAATAAAAAAAAACATTTTGAAGTTATTAGCTCCTTAGAAAAATAAACAGTTTATTGAATTAGGATGCTAGGCACCAACCATTCGCAATAACTCAGAACTTGGATCATAAATAACCTTAATTTTACATGTGAAATCCAATCTGCGCCCTAAATCAATTTCCTACTACATCTTTACTCGCCCAAACATCCTTAATCCGTGGCTCTCTTTATTTCTAAGGCTTCTAGTCCCCTTATTTCATCTATCCTGAGTTAATTTCCTGTGCTACTGTGTGATGGCGCAATGGACACCTGTCATGGCAGAGCCGGCACGCTGGTCGCTACAAGGTCGTGGTAACTCTAACCGGGACACACATGATTGAACTCACTGCCTGCTGCTTACCGATTGCTGTTGTAGACTTTACAATCTACTAGATAGGATGGATTTAATTATTTATTTGGATTTAATTTTGTGTTAATTTTAACGGCCCAAATATGTCAATACGTTCGTCATACAAGATGGTCTCAATATTATGGCCCAATTTTTTATTTTGTTAATAACGAAAGATATTACGCAGATCTCAATTAAATAGATAACGGGAAAGATAGAAGAAAACTGAATTTATCCACGACAATGTCTCTTACTGACACATCTACCATGGTAAATTTCGTGAGCCAAGATTAAAACAAGCGCGCACAGAAATGGCACTAAATACTAAAGCTTGGCAGGTACCAAATTCTTGTTAACTAGTCTTATACTCACAAGGAAATTGAAAGGAAATTAATATGAAGATTTCCAAACAAATATAATTATTCCTTCGTGCCTAAAAACATTTTCAAAATCTATTCCGTACTTTCTGCTTTAAAAAGTAACAAACTTTTCTCAGCATTGTAAATAAATTCATCCAAGTCTAGTACGACAGATGTTGCGAAGACAGTTATGCAGTAAGCTATTTCCGCCTTGTCTATGCATTATCCTGCGCTAGGCATTCAACCGTGGAATACCAACCACTCAGTACTTGGATACGTTCCCCGACGGGCGACAGTACCTTATAATTGAACATTTAATACACGAAGTTATCGTTCCTATCGTATTTGGTGTGATTCTGTCTGTGATCGTTAAAGTTGTGAATGATGTAAGGCGTTGGAAGGTTCGTGGATAAACGTTTTAATGTGAAATATAAATGTATGTTTAGTTGGTTAATATTTGAATTAATTGCATTAGTAAAATACGGTTTAGAATTACTAAAATAGGAAAAGATTGTAGTTAAATTAATTTATCTTTCAACTATGTGTTATTATTACCAAAAGAAATTGTTTTACTCTTTTATTATATACGAAAAATATTATTCTTTCTTTAAGAGATCTTTTGGTATATTAGACTTATCAACCATATCATTACGTAATAAACTACTTTTGATGACAATAATTTTGAAAGAAGAACCTATTTAAGTGTTATTCATAATATATTCGGGAGTTAAAAAAAAACAATGCCAACTGAATATGTTAAGCGAATTACCTACTTCATACAATATCATAATTTCGGCCAACATTTGTCCACTGGACATAGGCCTCTTTCTTATCACTCCACCTTCCTGCGCCAGTCTTAATACTAGAATTCTTTATCTTATTAGAATATGTTACGTTTCAGGAACGCCGGGCGCTGGCCAGCCCCGACGGAGACAAGGACGCGGACCCCCTGCTCGTCTCACTCCTGCAAGAGGGATCCGACATGATGACCGACCTCCGACACATTAATCTCAAGCCGCAGCAGTGCTACCGCAGCCCTGAGCCTATCAATCTCTACCACAAAGTTGGACATGGTATGTATCCTACACAAACATTTCTCACTAAATAATAAAAGAAATAGGCCCAACAGAAAATACATAGTCCCGACTAACTCGAGTCTTGTGTCGTGGGTATCAGAAACTACGAGAGACTTTTCAGTCTCACAAACACTCAGACCCGAAACAAATGCCTGTGGATAACACAAATATTTGTCTCGGGAGGGGATCAAACCCGCAGCCTCTAGTTTCACAGCCGGAGTAACCAACTGCAGCACGAACGCTGTCAAATTAAATAAAATGTATTTATCTGGTCAAATTCAAAATGTTACTTGTATTTCATAAATTGTTCAATCATGTCACTTTTATACATTCAGTCGTCTATTACATGGATTATAACTTAAACCTGACTGAATAATCGGTCTTAAATAAAATTAGACTTAATAAATAGCGCAGTGTTGAAATATTTAAAAAATCGAATAATAGATCAATACAAGAAAAAAAAATAGAAACATAATAGTGCGTAGAAATGTTAAGAATATGATAGGTTTGTAAGATGAAATTATTGGAATGATATTTTGTCACCAGGTACCCTCGACATGTACGTATTGAATCCGTCCAAGGACTCCAAACACGTTCGTGAATTCCTGAAGAGGTGGCATAATAGTGAACAAAAACTCTTTGAAGGTGCAAGTGTATCTGGACAATTTAATTTTCCAATACCTAACTTGGTGTCAATATGTGCCCTATTAGTGTGGCGACCAGCCAATCCCGACGACACTATCACCAGGATAATGTTCCCCGGGTCAACTCCACAACATAAAATATTTGAAGGCTTAGAAAGACTGAAACATTTAGAATTCCTCCAGCATCCTACGTGTACTGGCCGGCAACTGGCTGCCACGGCGGCGCCTGCGGCCCCTGTTACAACTACAGTAACTAGCACCACACTGACCTCCACAAAAATGACTAAAGCTGCCCCCAAAACTAGCAAAGAAAGAAGCATAACCGAGAAAGCGAAAGAGGAGAAAATCGCTGACACGGAACATCTTCCGCCCAAAGACAAAGACATTATTAAAGATGAAAGAGACACTAAAAATATTATAGACAATAAATTACTAAGCGAATTGGTTGACGGTGAAGATAAACAAATCGAATCAGTTCTACAAGAAGCCATCACAGCCAGACTCGAATCTAAGTTAGACGATAAGATTGCTGAATACGAAAGCACGGTATTAGATGGCTTACCTAAAAAGAAAGATGTAAGGAAAAAGACTGTCGACAGAAAAACGAAGCGTACTGATAAGACTGATGAGACAAAACTTGCTGACGTTAAGAAGGCTGAAGCTGAACCTAGGACTAAAGTAATTGATATTAGAAAAAAGATAGAAAGTCGACCAAAATTGGAAACTAGTTCAGCTCTAACGAGAAGTAAAATCAGCCATCGTGCCGCAAGGTCTCTTGACAAGAAAATGGTTACCAGTATAGATAAAAAGACGGCGCCGGAAGATAAAAAGTCACCACCGACGACACCCAAAAAGACCATTGATACTAGGACTACCACTACAACCCTGCAATCAACAGCTAAAGAAAGAGTTAAAGCCAAAACGCGACGATTAAGTCCTGGGAGTACACCTGCTAAAAGTGCAAAAGAAGCTAGTAATCGAAGAGTTGTTGAATCAAAATACAAACAACCGTCACCTAAAAGGGATATAGTACAAAAAATTGTAGATAAAAAAGAACCTAAAGCGAAGAGAGAACCTATTTCTCGAAGGCCTAGACCGTTAGCTTCACCAGTTAAAGGGTTGAAAGCCATGAAAAGCCCATCGAAATCAGTGAAATCGGTGAAAGCTGACACTTCAAAACTTAAAGGTTTACAGCGAGTAAATTACGAAGATATACTTAAAGATGCTAAGAAATCTGATGAGGATACTTCAAAATCTCTTGATGACATTAAACAACAAGAATTAGATGAGAGGGAAGAACAAGAGATTGTAAGGGAAATAGAAGCTGTTTTCAATAGAGACAGTGAGGCAGAAGAGAAAGTAGAATTTGTTGGACGGTCAGATATTGAAAAGATTACGTGCATGTTAGATGACACGAAGACTGAAACGACTGCCGACGGTGAATTTGAGGAAGAATACTTAATTATTGAAAAAGAGGAGGTAGAACAGTTTACAGAAGACTCTGTTGTTGACCGCGAAAGTAGCCATGAACATGAAGATGAACTCCAAAAACATATTAAAGACAAAGAGGAATCTGAGAAAAAGAAAGAAGATGTAACAGTACTCGAAAAGGGTAAGATTGAGGAGCCACCAATAAAGACTGAAGTTATAGCGGAAATTGACACTAAGCAAGTAGAATCAAAAGAACACTCGGTAAGTGTCGAAGAAAAACAAGACATTAGCAGTGAAAAGAAGACATCGGATAGTAAAAGTGGTGTGATCAAACCAAAAGATTCTCTTGAACTTAATATTGTGCAAGAGTCCCAACCAGATGAAAAAATATCCACAACAATTGAATCTGGGGCTACAACAGCACCAACTTTGCCTGAAGATGAGCGCATAACACTTGACGATATTAAAGAAGACCAACAAGTAGAAGAGAAACACGTTCAAGAAGAAACTAAAGAAGTAGTCCCCCCTCAGACATTGATGGGAGTGCAAAAACCAATGTCTATTGAAAAGAGCCCAAAACGCGAAATACAGCATGTACCCATTAGGGAAATTGTGAAAACTCCTGATGAAGTCGCAGATCTTCCTTTACACGAGGAAGTAGATTATAGAACATATGAAGAAAAGAAAACGCCAATATATGAAGATATTGTAAAACAAAAACCTGAGTTTACTCCAGAAGTTAAAGTTCCTAAGGATCTACCACTTCAAGATAAAATACCCAAAACGATTGAAGGTGACGTGGTAGTAAAAACTATTGAAAAGCCATCACACGCTGAAGTGGTCACAGTGACACCCGGTTCAGCTCCAGAGTCACCCATGTATCACGATCAATTGAAAATCTCCGCCATTATGGGTAAAGATCTTAAACCTGTTAAGGAATTCGATGATGCAGAATATGACTTTGGTCAATACACGGAACTGAGAGAAACACACATCACGACGCTTGATTCTCCCATAAAAGATGATATTATAGTCATCGAAGAGGTCCCCCATATGCCTGAAAAGATTCCTTCTATTCCGGAAGATGTAGAAAAGGAAATTGAAGAAGCACAAAAGCTAGGAATCAGCGAGAAACCACCACTCAGCCCTAAGGATGTAGAAAAAATTGTAGCAGACGTCGCTGAAGTATTAAAGTCCGATAAAAGCCTAGAAGAAATTATGGCTGAGAAATCACCAATCAGCATCCGAAAATCAACAGAAGCATTATTTAAGACTGAAATCCCTGCTGAAGTAACTGCCTTAGAAGCAACAAAACTGCTACTAGAAAGTGAAAAAGAAATAAAACACGATGTGCACAAGGAGCCCAAAGAAATTCATGAAACGCAATTAGATACGAAAGTGGAAAAGGAAGTTGTAGCAACTCATAAAGAAATATCACCAGTTCGATCCGTGACCTCAGAAGATGTCAGTGAAATTTCGGATAAAACTATTTTAAGTGAAAGTAAACGATCGACTACTGACAAAAAAGAAGTAACTATTGAAGACAAAGAACCAACTGAAGACACTGAACAAATTACTGAAACTGAAACGAAACCTAAACATGGTGTAGATGTTAAGGTGCCACGAAAACCTAGTGTTGATCAAGTAGATTTTGTCTCCACTGAAAAACAAGAACTGGTAAAAGAAACTGCTATTGAAAAAGAGACTGATCTATTACTGAAAGAAAAAATAACTGAAACTAAAGAAACTATTCCGGATACTGCAATTAGAATGGAAAGTGACAAAGATGTAGAAATTACTGAAACCATAGCAAAACCAGAAAGAAAGTTAAGTACAACATTGGAATCTGCGAAAACACTCGAAAAATTAGAGGAAAAAATTGCTGATTTAAAAAGAAAAGAAGAAGCATTTACCCAAAAAATCGCAATTGAAAACGAAAAATTACTCAGTAAAAAAGCTCCTAGCCCAGTTAAGCTGGAGGAAAAAGAGCCCAGCCCAGTCAAACCTGAGAAGAAAGAACCCAGCCCAGTGGGAATTGACGAACTCAAACCAGACGAAAAGGCTCTTAGCCCAGACAAACCTGAGGAGAAAAAACCCAGCCCAGAGAAACGTGACGTACTCAAACCAGACGAAAAGGCGCCTAGCCCAGTAACACCTAAAAAGAAAGAAACAAGCTTATTTCAATCTGAGGAACTTTTACCAGTCAAAGACATCCCTGAAAAGATTTTATTCAGTAAAGAATCGATCATTTTAAGCTCAAAAGAACCAAAGCCAGATGCCACAATCATTGAATTAGCCCTTAAAGACCTAATTGCAGTTGCGGAGCCAGAGATAACTGAAACTGTCGATACCGAAGAAATCAGGGAAAATGAAATAATTATTCGGCGAGTCCTTGTGACACGAACAGCTAAAACGAAGTATGCGGATCACCGAGGTATTCTTCAGAAACTGAAAAAATTCACTACTGTAACCTCAACTGACAACTATCCCGACGGCTCGAAACGCACTCATGTTGAATATAGTGTAATGCTCACAGATATCGAGCACAAGTCTATGGACGTCATTGAAGTAAGTTTTGAAGGCTTTGAACCAGTCGGTAAACCTAAAGAAGAGACTAGCACAAGAACTGAAACTGTAACCATAGCTGGCGTTATGATTAAACGAAGAATTACCATAATGATTGTCCAGCAAGTATTCCATAATGTAACAACGACAATAAAGCGCCTCAAAAAGACTTTCACGACTGTCACAGAGGATGAATATCCTGATGGCTCTGTGGTTACAAAAACGATTGAAAAAGCTTCTGTCCTAGATGAGCCTTTAGACGAAGAGTTAACAGATGGTATCGAGGAATCAAAAGACGAAGAAATTGCCAAAATTGAAGCCGCTCTGAAGGAACTTATACCAGAGAGTGACCCTGAAGAAACTGAAACGACTGAATCTTTCGAAATCAAGGAAAATAACATAATCATCAAGAGGACTATTGTCACCAGAATAGTTAAAACTAAATATTCGGATAGCCAAAGAGTCTCGAAAAAAATAAAAATACTGACATCAGCAACTACAACGGACCTATATCCAGATGGATCAGCTAAGACCACTACGGATACCAGAACCTCGGTCACTGATATTGATACCGAAAGTGAGCCTGGTGAAGATATCACAAAAGAAATACCCATTAAAGAAATACCAGCCAAAGAACCTCCAACGGAACTAAAAGAAGAATTAAAAGAAAAAGAAGAGACACTGGAAAGTGTCCATATAGAAGCCGATCTTACAGATCTTATTCCTGCAGAGGAACCTGAAGTTACAGAAATTGTTAAAACAGAAGAGATCAAAGAAAAGGAAATTGTCATTCGACGAGTTATTGTCACACGAATAGTTAGGATAAAATATGCTGATAAACATGGTATTCTTAAGAAACTTCAAACAGATACTACTGTTACTACAACAGATAATTATCCAGACGGCTCCACACGTACCCAGGAACAAAGCAGCATAACAGTCAGTGATATTGAGCATGAGGCCGTAGACAAAATCGACGAAGATCTCGAAGCATTTGAGCCAATCGGTAAACCAAAAGAAGAAACTATCACGAAAACTGAAACTGTTATAGAGGCTGGCGTAACCATTTTGCGAAAAATTACTATAATAACTAACAAGCAAGAGTTTTATAACGTAATAACAAATATAGGTCGCATTAAAATAATTGTCACGACTATCACAGAAGACAAGCATCCCGACGGGACTATAGCAACGACAACCAGCAAAAAGTCTTCTCTGGTAGACAAACCATTAGAGGTTGAGTTAATAGATGGCATTCAGGAGTCAGAAGACGAGGAAATTGTCAAAATTGAAGCCGTCCTCAAGGATTTACAACCGGAGGGTAAACCTGAAGAAACTGAAACTATTGAAACTATTGAAATCAAAGAAAATGGCGTTATTATAGAAAGAACAATTGTCACCAAAATAGTGAGGACAAGATACACGGATAACCAAAAACTCTTAAGAAAGGTAAAAACCATCACTAATATTGCTACAACAGACTTATACCCTGATGGATCTCAACGTACTACTATGCATACCAAAGCCTCCGTCACTGATATTGAAATCAACGGCGATACGAGCAAAGACATAAAAATGAAAATGCCCATCGATGATAAAAAGATGACGCAACTTGATGATAAAACTAAAAGAGACGAAAAAGTTGAAGCTCAATTTGCTTATAAAATACCAAAATTAGAAAAACTAGATATGGCGATGCCAATGCAAAAGGTTGTAAAACCAGTTGAAACTGAGGTAAAAGAACTCAGCCCAGAGACTCTTGTCGAACTCAAATCCGAGGAAAATGTTGCTAGCCCAGTCAAACCTGAGGAAAAAGAACCAAGCCCTGAGAAACCTCAGGTGCTTAAAGTGGACGAAAAAGCACCAAGCCCAGTCAAATCTGAGGAGAAAGCACCAAGCCCAGAGAAACTTAACATTTTCAAATTAGAGAAACAGGCTCCTAGCCCAGTCAAACCTGAGGAAAAAGAACCAAGCCCAGAGAAACTCGATGAACTTAAACCACAGGAGAAGGCTCCTAGCCCAGTCAAACCTGAAGAAAAAGAACCTATTCTATCACAAACAGAAGAACTGAAATTGGATGATATGATTCCTAGCCCAGTCAAACCTGAGGCGAAAGAACCAAGCCCAGTGAAAGCTAAGGTGCTTAAGTTGGACGAAAAGGCACCAAGCCCAGTCACACCTGACGAGAAAGAACCAAGCCCAGGGAAACTTGATGAACACAAACCAGACGAAAAGGCTCTCAGCCCAGTCAAACCTAAAGAGAAAGAACCAAGTCCAGAGAAACATGACGTTTTCAAACCAGAGGAAAAAGTACCTAGCCCAGTCAAACCTAAAGAGAAAGAACCAAGTCCAGAGAAACATGACGGTTTCAAACCAGAGGAAAAAGTTCCTAGCCCAGTCAAACCTGAGGAGAAAGAACCAAGCCCAGAGAAACCTCAGGAGCTTAAAGTGGACGAAAAGGTACCAAGCCCAATCACACCTGAGGAGAAAGAACCTAGCTCAGATAAATTCGATGAACTCAAACCAGAGGAGAAGGCTCCTAGCCCAGTCAAACCAGAGGAGACAAAACTAAGCCCAGAAAAACTTAAGGAGCTTAAAGTGGACAAAAAGGTACCAAGCCCAGTCACACCTGAGGAGAAAGAACCAAGCCCAGAGAAACTTGATAAACTTACACCAGAGGCGAAAGCTCCTAGCCCAGTCAAACCTGAAGAAATAGAACCTACTCCATCGAAACCAGAAGAACTAAAATTGGGTGAAATGATTCCTAGCTCAGTCAAATCTGAGGAAAAAGAACCAAGCCCAGTGAAACTTGACGTACACAAACCCGAAGAAAAGGTTCCTAGCCCAGTCGAACCTGAAGAAAAAGAACCTACTCCATCAAAACCAGAAGAACTGAAATTGGACGAAATGGTTCCAAGCCTTGTCAAATCTGAGGAAAAAGAACCAAGCCCAGGGAAAGTTGACGTACTAAAACCAGAGGAAAAGGTTCCCAGCCCAGTGAAACCTGAAGAGATAGAACCAAGCCCAGAGAAACCTAAGGACCTTAAGGTGGAAGAAAAGGCACCAAGTCCAATCACAGCAGAAGAGAAAGAACCAAGCCCAGTGAAACCTGAGGAGACAAAACTAAGCCCAGAAAAAGCTAAGGAGCTTAAGGTGGAAGAAAAGGCACCAAGTCCAGTCACACCTAGGGAGAAAGAACCAAGCCCAGAGAAACTTGATAAACACAAAACAGAAGAAATGGCTCCCAGCACAGGCAAACCTGAGGAGGAAGAACCAAGCCCAGAGAAACCTAAGGTGCTTAAAGTGGACGATAAGGCACCAAGCCCAGTCAAATCTGAAGAGAAAGAACCAAGCCCAGCAGAACTTGACGTACTCAAACCAGAGGAAAAGGTTCCTAGCCCAGTCGAACCTGAGGAGAAAGAACCAAGCCCAGAGAAACTCGATGAACTTAAACCAGAGGCGAAAGCTCCTAGCCCAGTAAAACCTGAAGAAAAAGAATCTACTCCATCGAAACCAGAAGAAATGAAATTGGACGAAATGGTTCCAAGCCTTGTCAAATCTGAGGAGAAAGAACCAAGCCCAGGGAAAGTTGACGAACCAAAACCAGAGGAAAAGGTTTCCAGCCCAGTGAAACCTGAAGAGATAGAACCAAGCCCAGAGAAACCTAAGGAGCTAAAGGTGGAAGAAAAGGCATCAAGTCCAGTCACAGCAGAAGAGAAAGAACCAAGCCTAGTGAAACCTGAGGAGACAAAACTAAGCCCAGAAAAAGCTAAAGAGCTTAAGGTGGAAGAAAAGGCACCAAGTCCAGTCACACCTAGGGAGAAAGAACCAAGCCCAGAGAAACTTGATAAACACAAAACAGAAGAAATGGCTCCCAGCCCAGGCAAACCTGAGGAGAAAGAACCAAGCCCAGAGAAACCTAAGGTGCTTAAAGTGGACGATAAGGCACCAAGCCCAGTCAAATCTGAAGAGAAAGAACCAAGCCCAGCAGAACTTGACGAACTCAAACCAGAGGAAAAGGTTCCTAGCCCAGTCGAACCTGAGGAGAAAGAACCAAGCCCAGAGAAACTCGATGAACTTAAACCAGAGGCGAAAGCTCCTAGCCCAGTAAAACCTGAAGAAAAAGAATCTACTCCATCGAAACCAGAAGAAATGAAATTGGACGAAATGGTTCCAAGCCTTGTCAAATCTGAGGAGAAAGAACCAAGCCCAGGGAAAGTTGACGAACCAAAACCAGAGGAAAAGGTTTCCAGCCCAGTGAAACCTGAAGAGATAGAACCAAGCCCAGAGAAACCTAAGGAGCTAAAGGTGGAAGAAAAGGCATCAAGTCCAGTCACAGCAGAAGAGAAAGAACCAAGCCTAGTGAAACCTGAGGAGACAAAACTAAGCCCAGAAAAAGCTAAAGAGCTTAAGGTGGAAGAAAAGGCACCAAGTCCAGTCACACCTAGGGAGAAAGAACCAAGCCCAGAGAAACTTGATAAACACAAAACAGAAGAAATGGCTCCCAGCCCAGGCAAACCTGAGGAGAAAGAACCAAGCCCAGAGAAACCTAAGGTGCTTAAAGTGGACGATAAGGCACCAAGCCCAGTCAAATCTGAAGAGAAAGAACCAAGCCCAGCAGAACTTGACGAACTCAAACCAGAGGAAAAGGTTCCTAGCCCAGTCGAACCTGAGGAGAAAGAACCAAGCCCAGAGAAACTCGATGAACTTAAACCAGAGGCGAAAGCTCCTAGCTCAGTAAAACCTGAAGAAAAAGAATCTACTCCATCGAAACCAGAAGAAATGAAATTGGACGAAATGGTTCCAAGCCTTGTCAAATCTGAGGAGGAAGAACCAAGCCCAGGGAAAGTTGACGAACCAAAACCAGAGGAAAAGGTTCCCAGCCCAGTGAAACCTGAAGAGATAGAACCAAGCCCAGAGAAACCTAAGGAGCTAAAGGTGGAAGAAAAGGCACCAAGTCCAGTCACAGCAGAAGAGAAAGAACGAAGCCCAGAGAAACTTCATGTTCACAAACCAGAAGAAAAGGCTCCAAGCCTTGTCAAATCTGAGGAGAAAGAACCAAGCTCAGGGAAAGTTGACGTACTCAAACCTAAGGAAAAGCTTCCTAGCCCAGTGAAACCTGAAGAGATAGAACCAAAACCAGAGAAACTTAAGGTGCTTAAAGTGGACGAAAAGGCTCCAAGCCCAGTCAAATCTGAGGAGAAGGAACCAAGCCCAGGGAAAGTTGACATACTCAAACCAGAGGAGACGGTTCCTAGCCCAATCAAACCTGAGGAGAAAGAACCAGGCCCCGAGAAATCTAAGGAGCTTAAGCTGGAAGAAAAAGCACCAAGTCCAGTCACACCTGAGAAGAAAGAACCAAGCCCAGAGAAACTTGATGCACACAAACCAGACAAAAAGGCCCCCAGCCCAGTCAAACCTGAAGAGAAAGACCCAAGCCTAGAGAAACTTGACTTTTTCAAACCAGAGGAAAAGGTTCCTAGCCCAGTAAAGCCTGAGGAGAAAGAACCAACACCAGAGAAGCCTAAGGAGCTAAAAGTGGAAGAAAAGGTACCAAGCCTAGACACACCTGAGGAGAGAGAACCTATTCCAGAGAAACCTAAGGAGCTTCTGGTGGACGAAAAGGCTCCAAGCCCAGTCAAATCTGAGGAGAAGGAACCAAGCGCAGAGGAACTTGATGTACTTAAATCAGAAGAAAAGGCTCCTAGCCCAGTCAAACCTGAGGAGAAAGAACCAAGCCCAGAGAAACCTAAGGTGCTTAAAGTGGACGAAAAGGTACCAAGCCCAGTCAAATCTGAGGAGAAAGAACCTCCCCCATCGAAACCAGAAGAACTGAAATTGGACGAAATGATTCAAAGCCCAGTCAAATCTGAGGAGAAAGAACCAAGCCCAGGGAAAGATAACGTACTTAAACCAGTGGAGAAGGTTCCTAGCTCAATTAAACCTGAGGAGAAAGAACCAAGCCCAGAGAAACCTAAGGTGCTTCAGGTGGATGAAAAGGCACCAAGCCCAGTCACACCTAAGGAGAAAGAACCTAGCCCAGAGAAACTTGACGTTTTCAAACCAGAGGAGAAGACTCCGAGCCCAGTCAAACATGAGGAGACAAAACCAAGCCCAGAGAAACCTAAGGAGCTTAAGGTGGACGAAAAGGCACCAAGCCCAGTCATACCTGAGGAGAAAGAACCTAGCCCAGCAGAACTTGACGTACTCAAACCAGAGGAAAAGGTTCCTAGCCCAGTCAAACCTGAGGAGAAAGAAGCAAGCCCAGGGAAAGTTGATGTTCACAAATCACAAGAAATGGCTCCCAGCCCAGTTAAACCTGACGAGAAAGAATCAAGCCCAGAGAAACTTGATGAACACAAACCAGACGAAAAGGCTCCCAGCTCAGTCAAACCTGAGGAGAAAAAACCAAGCCTAGAGAAACCTAAGGAGCTGAAAGTGGACGAAATGGTTCCAAGCCCAGTCAAACCTGAGGAGAAAAAACCAAGCCTAGAGAAACCTAAGTTGCTTCAGGTTGACGAAAAGGCACCAAGCCCAGTCACACCTGAGGAGAAAGAACCTAGCCCAGAGAAACTTGATAAACACAAACCAGAAGAAATGGCTACCAGGCCAGGCAAACCTGAGGAGAAAGAACCAAGCCCAGAGAAACCTAAGGTGCTTAAAGTGGACGATAAGGCACCAAGCCCAGTCAAATCTGAAGAGAAAGAACCAAGCCCAGCAGAACTTGACGTACTCAAACCAGAGGAAAAGGTTCCTAGCCCAGTCAAACCTGAGGAGAAAGAAGCAAGCCCAGGGAAAGTTGATGTTCACAAATCACACGAAAAGGCTCCCAGCCTAGTTAAACCTGACGAGAAAGAACCAAGCCCAGATAAACTTGATGAACACAAACCAGAGGTAAAGGCACCAAGCCCAGTCACGCCAGAGGAGAAAGAACCTAGCCCAGAGAAACTTGAGGAAATCGAACCTGAGGAAAAGACTGCAAGCCCAGTCAAACCTGAGGAGAAAAAACCAAGCCTAGAGAAACCTAAGGAGCTTAAAGTGGACGAGAAGGCTCCCAGTCCAGTTAAACCTGACGAGAAAGAACCAAGCCCAGAGAAACTTGATGAACACAAACCAGACGAAAAGGCTCCCAGCTCAGTCAAACCTGAGGAGATAAAACCAAGCCCAGAGAAACTTGACGTTCTCAAACCAGAGGTAAAGGCACCAAGCCCAGTCACGCCAGAGGAGAAAGAACCTAGCCCAGAGAAACTTGAGGAAATCGAACCTGAGGAAAAGACTGCAAGCCCAGTCAAACCTGAGGAGAAAAAACCGAGCCTAGAGAAACCTAAGGAGCTTAATGTGGACGAAATGGTTCCAAGCCCAGTCAAACCTGAGGAGAAAAAACCAAGCCTAGAGAAACTTGATGAACTTAAAACAGATGAAAAGGCTCCCAGCCCAGTCAAACCTGAGGAGAAAGAACCAAGCCCAGAGAAACTTGATGTACACAAACCAGACGAAAAGGCTCCCAGCCCAGTCAAACCTGGCGAGAAAGAACCTAGCCCAGAGAAATCTAAGGTGCTTAAGGTGGACGAAACGGTACCAAGCCCAGTCACGCTTGAGGAGAAAGAACCTAGCCCAGAGAAACTCGAAGAACTTAAACCAGACGAAAAGGCTCCCAGCCCAGTCAAACCTGATGAGAAAGAACCAAGCCCAGAGAAAGTTGACGTACTCAAACCAGAGGAGAAGGTTCCCAGCCCAGTGAAACCTGAAGAGATAGAACCAAGCCCAGAGAAACCTAAGGAGCTTAAGGTGAAAGAAAAGGCACCAAGTCCAGTCACTGCTGAAGAGAAAGAACGAAGCCCAGAGAAAATTGATGAACATAAACCTGACAAAAAGGCTCCCAGCTCAGTCAAACCTGAGGAGATAAAACCAAGCCCAGAGAAACTTGACGTTCTCAAACCACAGGAAAAGGCTCCTAGCCCAGTCAAACCCGAAGAGAAAGAACCAAGCTCAGAGAAACTTGAGGAAATCGCACCTGAGGAAAAGACTGCTAGCCCAGTCAAACCTGAGGAGAAAGAACCAAGCTTAGAGACACGTAAGGAGCTTAAAGTGGATGAAATGGTTCCAAGCTCAGTCAAATCTGAGGAGAAAGAACCAAGCTCAGGGAAACTCGATGAACTCAAACCAGAGGAGAAGGCTACTAGCCCAGTCAAACCTGAGGAGAAAGAACCAAGCCTAGAGAAACCTAAGTTGCTTCAAGTGGACGAAAAGGCACCAATTTCAGTCACACCTGAGGAGAAAGAACCAAGCCCAGAGAAACTCGATGAACTTAAAACAGAGGAGAAGGCTCCCAGCCCAGTCAAACCTGAAGAGAAAGAACCAAGCCCAGCGAAACTTGACGGTTTCAAACCAGAGGAAAAGGTTCCTAGCCCAGTCACACCTGAGGAGAAAGAACCAAGCCCAGAGAAACTCGATGAACTTAAAACAGAGGAGAAGGCTCCCAGCCCAGTCAAACCTGAAGAGAAAGAACCAAGCCCAGCGAAACTTGACGGTTTCAAACCAGAGGAAAAGGTTCCTAGCCCAGTCAAACCTGAGGAGAAAGAAGCAAGCCCAGAGAAACCTAAGGAGCTTAAAGTGGACGAAACGGTACCAAGCCTCGTTACACCTGAGGAGAAAGAAGCAAGCCCAGAGAAACTCGATGAATTCAAACCAGAGGAAAAGGCTCCTAGCCCAGTCAAACCTGAGGAGAAAGAACCAAGCCCAGAGAAACCTAAGGAGCTTAAAGTGGACGAAACGGTACCAAGCCTTGTTACACCTGAGGAGAAAGAAGCAAGCCCAGAGAAACTCGATGAATTCAAACCAGAGGAAAAGGCTCTTAGCCCATTCAAACTTGAGGAGATAGAACCAAGCCCAGAGAAACTCGTTGAACTTAAACCAGAAGAAATGGCTGCCAGCCCAGTCAAACCTGAGGAGAAAGAATCAAGCCCAGATAAACCTAAGGAGCTTAAAGTGGACGAAAAGGCTCCCAGCCCAATCAAACCTGAGGAGAAAGAACCCGGCCAAGAGAAACTCGAGGTCTTTAAACCAGACGAAAAGGTTCCTAGCCCAGTGAAACCTGAGGACAAAGAATCGACACAGTAAGTATATGTTACATTTTAAAAAATCGCATAGTTACATGCCGAATTGATAGAGTACATACGTTTCTGGAAATACCTAATTAGATTCCACAGCTAGCTAGGGATTTGGAGAATTTCTTCCATGATATACCAGTATATATTACAAAAAATTAAATTGAAGTAATAATTCATGTTTCCCATTCCATTGCATTGACACTCAATAAAAACATTATTAAAGACTCAGTGACCTTTTTTAGAATCTCTATAAACATAATAGTATCTAGGGGTGGTCCAGGCTCCGCCCGGGTGCAGTTACTTTCTGAGTTCACTCTTCCTCAGCAGAATTGACTGACACTGGTGTGGAACTTATACATAAAATATTGGATGCTTGGAAGAATTTTCAGAGTGACTTAGATTTATTCTGTGATATATCCAAAGCACAAGACTGCCTCGGTGGCGTAGTTGTATTACGGTACGACTACAAAGCTGAGGTCTCGGGTTCGAGTCCCGGGTCGGGCAAAGTGATATTAGATTTTTGTATTCATTATCAGCCCGGAGTAAGGAATTTGTGCCCGATATGGCGATAGGCTCGCCCCCTATCACATCGTAGGACGGATCATACAAGGCGAAATGTGGGTGTCCTAGTGGCGCCTCTGCCTATTCCCGAAGGCAAGTTCAGCGTGAGTTTATTTATGTATGTATATCCAAAGCATTTGATAGTGTTCACCATTATATTCTTATCAAGAAATTAAACCACTATGGCATTTTTAATACACTTTTATTAGCTTCAGACGTATAGTATGTTAGTAACGGAATCTTTGAACATGATTTTGACTCCCTTCAAAACGTCGGATTAACTCGAAATTTGGCATTCTTATTAAGGACCGATGACAATTCAATATTTTAAACAGTTTGACCCGTTATCCTTACTAGGATAATCAGGATTAGCGATTTTTTTGTTTTCCTCAGACCCGGAGTGTCTGCGTCAAGACCAATAAAAGAATCTACCAGGCGTATTCGACTAAAAAATGAAAAATAAATTATAGTTAAAAAAAACGCTTTTATAGAAAATCCAACTAAATAATAGAAAGTAAATTTTAATAAATTTGAATTAAAAATAGTGTAAGAAAAAATGATTTTATTGTAAAAAAAAAGCGTGGGGTGCATGGTATCAATAGTTCTAAATATTTTATGAACAAATATGACTCGAAGGGTTATTTTGATAATATCCTGAAAAGCACCCCACGCTTTTTTTTACAATAAAATAATTTTTTCATAAACTATTATAATTCAAATTTATAAAAAAAAAAATCTATTTTTTAGTTGTATTTTCTATAAAAGCGTATTTTTAAGCTATTATTTTTAATTTTAATATTCATTTATGTCAATTATACCATAGCAATTAGGTTCAAAGTGATTATGTAAAAAAAGGATTTCCAAGGTCTATTGTTATTAAGGGTTTTCCGCAGGGTCGATTCTTCGATGTTTTTTTTTAACAAGGGAATTAATATTTAAAATGTAACTTAGTGTCATCTAAACATTTACTAAATATCAAGCAATCTATGATATACAGGCAAATGCTGTCCAGGCAGAGTATTGAGTGGCATCAGACGAAGGTCCCATGCCTTTCAATACACTGAATTATATACAGGGTGTACAAGACAATGGAACACCTGCTAAGTTGGATGCAAGGGCATAATATTAATATGATTATAAAAATATAATATTTGGAAAATATTTATCCGTTTTTGAGTTATGACCGTTTAAAGTTTCAAGTATTACCATCACATTTTCGCAAAAATCCAACTGGAATGGGTAAAGAACAAGATTTTAACATATACGTATTTTGTCGTTTCGTCGTTAATTAAATGGTTAATGAAATATACCACGAAAACCATTTTTAACAGCAACAAAATTTTCATTGACTTCGCCTTAACATTTTTTACACATAGGCCAGGTCATGAACTCTCAGCTGTACACTTTGTCCTTCTCTCATTTTACAAAAAGGTATTTTTTGTTTCATTTCACATAAATAAAACAGCTAAGCAGGAGCGTACTTAGATTTATAGTGTCAACAAATTAACAACATAATAACTTTTGGTATAGTTGCATTGTGCATGGATCGACTGTTTTGTCATTTTTTTCCTTAAGGTGTCACAAATCCAAACTGTAAGATACCAAGAAATCACGCTGGTCCTCGGTTAAACCGTTTTAGGTTGCAAATTTATTAATTACAAATGTTTTAGTAATACATAACATTTAAATTATCTAAGTAATTCATATTCATAAACATTTCTTTTTACGCAATTACACTGACAAATAAAAAATATGATATTAAAATGATTGCAGAATTCGGCCCATTTCTTAAAGGAAGCCGAAGGTCACTGTTTACTCGTCGGAACTTTGTCGGAACTAGCGCGGCTCGATTATTCTTCCTTTGAGCTCGCCGCTTCAGAGCTTGAGTGACACTAATACCATTGGCGGTGTTTTAATGCATTTTTCAAAGGATGACCGCCATGTTAGGATGTGTTCACACTTCACACTTAGTACAACTTAATTTGGTTAGGTACTTGATAATAAGAGTTACGTAAAAACGTAAGATCATAATGGATTGATAAAGTGATCGTTACTCTCCCCATAGATATTAATCTTGTTTAAATGTGTTGAAATAGTTACATAATTTGATCCAGACAGTTACAAGACTGCCTTTGCTTATTATTTAATGAATATTAATGATGTTGCTTTAAAATGGTAAAAAATGTATAGAAATCTTATAATAGAAACGAAATTTAAAAAAATCATTGTAGCCGAGTAAATGGTATTTACTTAAGAAATAGCATACTATGATATTAAATTAGTGAAAACAGTAAACTCGTGTAAAAATTAAAAAAAATATTATGAAATGAAATACGTGTAAATGTGTCTAATGTGAACAAGCCTTTATCTTTCTGTTTTAGAAAAAATCATTTATCTTTTATTAGTTGAATTCGGACTACGTTCGCGTGTACATGTATTTGTCGTATACATTATTATTATCAACTCGTTTTCAGTTATTTTGATTGAATTTTATGAATTTTGACGCATGGAATATCCCTTGGTATTTTTAGTGAAGTGTTAGTTTAATATCTAAGTGTATTTTGGCCATAGCAATGATGATAGGTTTGTGGCTAAAAACGGTAGAATACTTTAGTGAGTTGTGCAAAATTACGCGAAGTTGACTCAAACACGTTGCATCGGAAGACCGAGCGACGGCTCTATGTACACATAGTACATTTTACGTGTCTAATGAAGTGAATTATGAACGTACAACTGTTGAATGTTATCAAATTGTGGCAGTGCTTTCGTGCGGGATTTTGGCAGTTCCAGCACTTACCTCCTTACCTAAGGTACCTATTTACGGCTTAAATTATAGGGTCAGTTATTATTTATTTTGTGATCATTAGTGGCACTTAAGCAGTACGCTTGAATTAGTGTAGGTTTTCTGCCCATGTTCTCTACATACCATATTTTACGGTTCGTTCAATGTTAAATTCCTATTACCTAACTATGTACACTAAGTGGCGTGGCAATTATGTAGTTTTAATCACCTATTCCTACTTATCTGTTGTGGAGCGACCCGTTCAGTAGTAAGGTAAAATCACTTTGGCGTAATATGTTAAGGGGAAGCACGTGTGATGTTAATTCTTGATTTCTCGGCATCTTCGTTATTATCAGAGTCGGCTACGAAAATGCATCATAATCTAGACGTAATCACGATTTACTAAAATGTATATTAGCAGGTGCGCCATTCTCTTGTACACCCTGTATAATAGCTTAGTAAATAAGACATATTTTTTTTCGGAAATGTAATTTTTAGTAAATAAATATATTGCAGACCATTTCATCGATCTTTTTAAAATTCACAATTCCGTAGTACATTAATTTGATCTATCTTGTAAGATTTAGCCAGCGTATGCAATTTAAGCGCACAAAAATGTGTTTGTTACGATATAAAGTTAAGTCATCTTAGAATTTTTCGGTTTTTCTGTACTAATTAAATACAAGGCGTCCCACGGCAATGCTTCATAGAGGGGAAGTACCTTAAATATTGTAGATAGACAATTTTACTGGAAGAAGATATGACAACAATTCGAACTGCATTCAAAGATTTTTGAAAAATCGCATGTCTGAAGCGGGAATCGATCCCGCCATGTGGTAAAAAAATAACACCCATCATTTTAAGACACCAATCAAACGTTCAATAATAAAAAATATGTATCTCCATAATATGAACGCCAAGAAAATGATAAAATCAGTTAGAATTATTATAATTATTTACGTTCCTGAATAATTAAATTTAAAACATGGTCTTCCTTTTATTTAAGATGCTATGTTACGTGGTGAAAAATAATCCTTACGATCGATCGTTTTCATTTCACCGTAAAATGATGGGTTTTTATTACCACATGGCAGGTTTTATTCCCACTTCAAAAATGCGATTATTTAAAAATCTTTAAATGCAGATTCAATTCTTTTAAAATCAAAATGATGGCTTCTTTGCAAAAATTGCCTATCTACAATATTTAAAATACTTCCCCTCTATATGGCATGGCTGTGGAACGCTCTGTATATAATAGCGATGGCGTCGCAAAAATTATAAAATGTAATTTAAGTCCATGAGAAATTTTCGAAAGGTTAGCGATATTTACAAAAAATATACTAGAAATACAAGTAAACTTGATACTTATAAGAGCAAATCCCACAGGCTCAGAAAATCTTTTAAAGGTAACTGTATACACATTTAAATCAAAATATCGGTTCATGTTAAAATCTCTGCCTGTCTGGATGACATTAAAGCTTGGGAATGGAATAAAATAATATAAAAAAAAGTATTCTGAAACGCAGGGTTAGTATGACCTTTTAAATAACATTCGGAAGAAGTAATCTATTTTAATTTAATTAAAAGTATGTGCTTGCGCCGACGATGGGCCGAGTTGGTCACTTCTGTGTAACATGGATGACGATGCCGAAGCCTGACATATGCGTCATACTCGTGAACGTGTGGGTTTTGTGTGATAATTACTCAAGACTAACATAGTTATTTACGACTATGACGAAATAGAGCTGTTCTTTGTTTCACTCAGCCGTATGAAACCACGTAAGCAATATACATACATATATACACAAACTCACGCCTTTATCGTAGAAGGGATAGGCAGAGGCGCCACCAGGACAACCACATTTCACCTCGTATGTTCCGTCACACGATGTAATAAGTGACAAACCTATCAATTTGTTCATTGCATTAAATAAAACTTTTGGGAACGATGTATTACAGTTTGCTAATATTTATTCATCTTGAAATTTTGAATAAAACCAACTGGAACTTTTGCAATAACTGCTATTTATAAACTGGTTTTGCAAAGAGCAATATTATAAGAATATCTCGCCCGTTTTTCTAGACTACATACCAATTTCCTAACCCGAAAGAACAAAAACATGACTGAATTTAAAATATATGAAAAATAACTTGAGAGGTGCCAAGGGACACCTGGATGAAACGAAGTTCGATTTATTATTTTTATTATTTATTATGTACAAAAAACCTGTATACACTCAACAAAAATAATTGTCACGACACCACACTATTCAATGCGAAATAGAAAGAGGAAACGAAAATAACTGGCTTGCTTTCTATCAGAGAGAGAGAGAGAGACAGACAGAGAAACACGCGCACGCCGCACGGCTTCCAACTATAGCAAAAAGTGTCGTTACAACTTTTTTTTTAATATTTTCCGTCTAGCAACGCGCGATAAGGAACTTCGTTCCAAAACTTCGTTCCAAAAATAACAGTCATCACGTAGACTATACATTAGACACTGTATAGCCATTATACAAAGACTATACATATATATAAATAATACAAAACCCAACGAATTGATAACCTCCTTTGAAGTCGGTTAAAAGTATAAAATAATAAGCAAATAATAAAAATCAAAAAATAAGGTCCTAAAATTTTAAATTTAGAATGTCAAACTCAAACGTGGAATAAAAGTGTCGGTACAACTTTTGGTTTTAATTTTTTCCGTCAACCCCCTTTCGCAACGCGCGATAAGGAACTTCGTTCCAAAATGATGGCATTCATAAATTGTTTTCATTTTCAGCCCAGCGAAATCTGAAGATCAAAGATTGATTGAAGAGGCTCCACGCACGGACGAGAAGAAAGAACCAAGCCCAGAGAAACCTGATGTACTCAAACCAGTCGAGAAGGAACCCAGCCCAGTCAAACCTGAGGAGAAAAAACCTAGTCTAGCCAAACCAGAAGAACAGGAATTGGCTGAAAAGACTCCTAGCCTAGTAAAACCTGAGCAGAAAGAACCAAGTCCGGAGAAACTAGATAAACTCAAACTCGACGAAAAGGCTCCCAGCCCAGTTAAACCTGAGGAGAAAGAACCAAGCTCAGACAAACTTGATGTACTCAAACCAGACGAAAAGGCTCCCAGCCCAGTCAAACCTAAGGAGAAAGAACCAAGCCCAGAGAAACTTGATGTGTTCAAACCAGACGAGAAGGCTCCCAGCCCAGTCCAACCTGAGGAAAAAGAACTTAGTCCAGCCAAACCAGAAGAACTGGAATTGGCCGAAAAGACTCCTAGTCTAGTAAAACCTGAGCCGAAAGAACAAAGTCCGGAGAAACTAGATGTACTTAAACCTGACGAAAAGACTTCCAGTCCAGTCAAGCCTGAGGAGAAAAAATCCAGTCCAGTGAAACCTGAGGAACTAAAATTGGACGCAAAGGCTCCAAGCCCAGTCAAACCTAAAGAGAAAGAACCTAGTCCAACCAAACTGGAAGAACTGAAAATGGACGAAAAGGCTCCTAGCCCAGTCAAACCTGAGGAGAAAGAACCCAGCCCTGAGAAACTCGAGGAGAAAGAACCCAGCCAAAAGAAACCTAAGGAACTTGAACTTGCCGAAAAGGCTCCCAGCCCAACTAAACTTAAGGACCCGGAATACAGCACAAAAACTGAGGATGCCATCGCCATCGATCGAATTACGCCAGAACATATAAGAAATGCGTCTGACGCCTTTCTCAGCAAAGTTCCTGAAGAAGAAACTAGTTCAGAGAAAGAAGGTCAGATAATAGAGAAGGATGTTGTAGAAATAGATAAACTACCTGCATCATTAACAGGAATCCATGATATTAATAGGTCAAGTGATGTAACCTCACTTGAAAAAATCTCAACCACAATTTTAGATGATGACATACCAAGTCCAGAGTTAATACTTGATACATATGAAGAAAGTAAAGAGGAAATTTCCGTTGATAAGTTTATCATTACAAAAGACAAAGACAAACAATCGAAATTGGGTGGTATTTTATCTAAAGACATTTTGATTGCTGAAGATGATGTTGAACATTTAATAGATTCACACCAACTATCGGTGAAGGAAGGTCTGAAGCAATTTATTTCAGAAAAAGATGACGAAGAAATGAAGTTGACGGAAAAAACAGAAGTACCGATTACGGCGCAAAGATACCTTGCAACAACTGAAAATGAGGTAGCGGTATTATCAACAAAGGAAATTGTTGAAGAACCGCCAACGAGTATAATTCGAGTAACCGATAAAATCAAGAAAGAAGTTGATATCATTTCTGACAAACTTGATGCTAAGCAAGTAAGTTTAGAAAAAGATATTCATGAAATCATGGAAGAAATACCTGTACAAAAGAAAATCGATGGTGAAAAGGAACCTGTATCACCAATACCCGATATAAAGGAAACATTTGTTTTTACTGAACAGAAAGGCTTGACTGCCGTTAAACAAAAAGGACCAATTCCAGATGAAATGAAACAAAAAGAAAAGGCGCCCAGCACAGTAGTAGAAAAACCACCTAGCCCTACTAAGCCAGCTGAAAAAGAACCCGTTGCTGACAAACTTAAGCTAGAAGAGAAAGCTCCCAGCCCGGTAGAAGAAAAGGCACCTAGCCCTACCAAACCAGCTGAGAAAGAACCAGTTGCTGACAAACTTGAACCAAAGGAAAAAGCTCCCAGCCCAGTAAGAGAAAAGGCACCTAGCCCTACCAAACCAGCTGAGAAAGAACCAGTTGCTGACAAACTTGAACCAAAGGAAAAAGCTCCCAGCCCGGTAGAAGAAAAGGCACCTAGCCCTACCAAACCAGCTGAGAAAGAACCAGTTGCTGACAAACTTGAACCAAAGGAAAAAGCTCCCAGCCCGGTAGAAGAAAAAGCACCTAGCCCTACCAAACCAGCTGAGAAAGAACCAGTTGCTGACAAACTTGAACCAAAGGAAAAAGCTCCCAGCCCGCTAGAAGAAAAGGCACCTAGCCCTACCAAACCAGCTGAGAAAGAACCAATTGCTGACAAACTTAAGCTAGAAGAGAAAGCTCCCAGCCCGGTAGAAGAAAAGGCACCTAGCCCAGTAGAAGAAAAGGCACCTAGCCCTACCAAACCAGCTGAGAAAGAACCAGTTGCTGACAAACTTGAACCAAAGGAAAAAGCTCCCAGCCCGGTAGAAGAAAAGGCACCTAGCCCTACCAAACCAGCTGAGAAAGAACCAATTGCTGACAAACTTAAGCTAGAAGAGAAAGCTCCCAGCCCGGTAGAAGAAAAGGCACCTATCCCTACCAAACCAGCTGAGAAAGAACCAATTGCTGACAAACTTAAGCTAGAAGAGAAAGCTCCCAGCCCGGTAGAAGAAAAGGCTCCTAGCCCTACCAAACCAGCTGAGAAAGAACCAGTTGCTGACAAACTTGAACCAAAGGAAAAAGCTCCCAGCCCGGTAGAAGAAAAGGCACCTAGCCCTACCAAACCAGCTGAGAAAGAACCAATTGCTGACAAACTTAAGCGAGAAGAGAAAGCTCCCAGCCCGGTAGAAGAAAAGGCACCTATCCCTGCCAAACCAGCTGAGAAAGAACCAGTTGCTGACAAACTTGAACCAAAGGAAAAAGCTCCCAGCCCGGTAGAAGAAAAGGCACCTAGCCCTACCAAACCAGCTGAGAAAGAACCAATTGCTGACAAACTTAAGCTAGAAGAGAAAGCTCCCAGCCCGGTAGAAGAAAAGGCTCCTAGCCCTACCAAACCAGCTGAGAAAGAACCAGTTGCTGACAAACTTGAACCAAAGGAAAAAGCTCCCAGCCCGGTAGAAGAAAAGGCACCTAGCCCTACCAAACCAGCTGAGAAAGAACCAATTGCTGACAAACTTAAGCTAGAAGAGAAAGCTCCCAGCCCGGTAGAAGAAAAGGCACCTAGCCCTACCAAACCAGCTGAGAAAGAACCAATTGCTGACAAACTTAAGCTAGAAGAGAAAGCTCCCAGCCCGGTAGAAGAAAAGGCTCCTAGCCCTACCAAACCAGCTGAGAAAGAACCAGTTGCTGACAAACTTGAACCAAAGGAAAAAGCTCCCAGCCCGGTAGAAGAAAAGGCACCTAGCCCTACCAAACCAGCTGAGAAAGAACCAATTGCTGACAAACTTAAGCTAGAAGAGAAAGCTCCCAGCCCGGTAGAAGAAAAGGCACCTAGCCCTACCAAACCAGCTGAGAAAGAACCAATTGCTGAGAAACTTAAGCTTGAAGAGAAAGCTCCCAGCCGGGTAAAAGAAAAGGCACCTAGCCCTACCAAACCAGCTGAGAAAGAACCAATTGCTGACAAACTGGAACCTCAGGAGAAAGCTCCCAGCCCGGTAGAAGAAAAGGCTCCTAGCCCTACCAAACCAGCTGAGAAAGAACCAATTGCTGACAAACTTAAGCTAGAAGAAAAAGCTCCCAGCCCGGTAGAAGAAAAGGCTCCTAGCCCTACCAAACCAGCTGAGAAAGAACCAATTGCTGACAAACTTAAGCTAGAAGAAAAAGCTCCCAGCCCGGTAGAAGAAAAGGCACCTAGCCCTACCAAACCAGCTGAGAAAGAACCAATTGCTGACAAACTTAAGCTTGAAGAGAAAGCTCCCAGCCCGGTAAAAGAAAAGGCACCTAGCCCTACCAAACCAGCTGAGAAAGAACCAATTGCTGACAAACTGGAACCTCTGGAGAAAGCTCCCAGCCCGGTAGAAAAAAAGGCACCTAGCCCAGTAGAAGAAAAGGTACCTAGCCCTACTAAACCAGCTGAGAAAGAACCAGTTGCTGAAAAACTTAAGCTAGAAGAGAAAGCTCCCAGCCCGGTAGAAGAAAAGGCACCTAGCCCTACCAAACCAGCTGAGAAAGAACCAGTTGCGGACAAACTTGAACCAAAGGAAAAAGCTCCCAGCCCGGTAGAAGAAAAGGCACCTAGCCCAGTAGAAGAAAAGGCACCTAGCCCTACTAAACCAGCTGAGAAAGAACCAGTTGCTGAAAAACTTAAGCTAGAAGAGAAAGCTCCCAGCCCGGTAGAAGAAAAGGCACCTAGCCCTACCAAACCAGCTGAGAAAGAACCAGTTGCGGACAAACTTGAACCAAAGGAAAAAGCTCCCAGCCCGGTAGAAGAAAAGGCTCCTAGCCCGCTAGAAGAAAAGGCACCTAGCCCTACCAAACCAGCTGAGAAAGAACCAATTGCTGACAAACTTAAGCTAGAAGAGAAAGCTCCCAGCCCGGTAGAAGAAAAGGCACCTAGCCCTACCAAACCAGCTGAGAAAGAACCAGTTGCGGACAAACTTGAACCAAAGGAAAAAGCTCCCAGCCCGGTAGAAGAAAAGGCACCTAGCCCAGTAGAAGAAAAGGCACCTAGCCCTACCAAACCAGCTGAGAAAGAACCAATTGCTGACAAACTTAAGCTAGAAGAGAAAGCTCCCAGCCCGGTAGAAGAAAAGGCACCTAGCCCTACCAAACCAGCTGAGAAAGAACCAGTTGCTGACAAACTTGAACCTCAGGAGAAAGCTCCCTGCCCGGTAGAAGAAAAGGTTCCTAGCCCTACCAAACCAGCTGAGAAAGAACCAATTGCTGACAAACTTAAGCTAGAAGAGAAAGCTCCCAGCCCGGTAGAAGAAAAGGCACCTGGCCCTACCAAACCAGCTGAGAAAGAACCAATTGCTGACAAACTTAAGCTAGAAGAGAAAGCTCCCAGCCCGGTAGAAGAAAAGGCACCTAGCCCTAGCAAACCAGCTGAGAAAAAACCAATTGCTGACAAACTTAAGCTAGAAGAGAAAGCTCCCAGCCCGGTAGAAGAAAAGGCTCCTAGCCCTACCAAACCAACTGAGAAAGAACCAATTGCTGACAAACTTAAGCTAGAAGAGAAAGCTCCCAGCCCGGTAGAAGAAAAGGCACCTAGCCCTACCAAACCAGCTGAGAAAAAACCAATTGCTGACAAACTTAAGCTAGAAGAGAAAACTCCCAGCCCGGTAGAAGAAAAGGCACCTAGCCCTACCAAACCAGCTGAGAAAGAACCAATTGCTGACAAACTTAAGCTAGAAGAGAAAGCTCCCAGAACGGTAGAAGAAAAGGCACCTAGCCCAGTAGAAGAAAAGGCACCTAGCCCTACCAAACCAGCTGAGAAAGAACCAATTGCTGACAAACTTAAGCTAGAAGAGAAAGCTCCCAGCCCGGTAGAAGAAAAGGCACCTAGCCCAGTAGAAGAAAAGGCACCTAGCCCTACCAAACCAGCTGAGAAAGAACCAATTGCTGACAAACTTAAGCTAGAAGAGAAAGCTCCCAGCCCGGTAGAAGAAAAGCCACCTAGCCCTACCAAACCAGCTGAGAAAGAACCAGTTGCTGACAAACTTGAACCTCAGGAGAAAGCTCCCAGCCCGGTAGAAGAAAAGGCTCCTAGCCCTACCAAACCAGCTGAGAAAGAACCAATTGCTGACAAACTTAAGCTAGAAGAGAAAGCTCCCAGCCCGGTAGAAGAAAAGGCACCTAGCCCTACCAAACCAGCTGAGAAAGAACCAATTGCTGACAAACTTAAGCTAGAAGAGAAAGCTCCCAGCCCGGTAGAAGAAAAGGCACCTAGCCCTACCAAACCAGCTGAGAAAGAACCAATTGCTGACAAACTTAAGCTAGAAGAGAAAGCTCCCAGCCCGGTAGAAGAAAAGGCACCTAGCCCTACCAAACCAGCTGAGAAAGAACCAATTGCTGACAAACTTAAGCTAGAAGAGAAAGCTCCCAGCCCGGTAGAAGAAAAGGCACCTAGCCCTACCAAACCAGCTGAGAAAGAACCAATTGCTGACAAACTTAAGCTAGAAGAGAAAGCTCCCAGCCCGGTAGAAGAAAAGGCACCTAGCCCTACCAAACCAGCTGAGAAAGAACCAATTGCTGACAAACTTAAGCTAGAAGAGAAAGCTCCCAGCCCGGTAGAAGAAAAGGCACCTAGCCCTACCAAACCAGCTGAGAAAGAACCAATTGCTGACAAACTTAAGCTAGAAGAGAAAACTCCCAGCCCGGTAGAAGAAAAGGCACCTAGCCCTAGCAAACCAGCTGAGAAAGAACCAATTGCTGACAAACTGGAACCTCAGGAGAAAGCTCCCAGCCCGGTAGAAGAAAAGGCACCTAGCCCAGTAGAAGAAAAGGCACCTAGCCCTACCAAACCAGCTGAGAAAGAACCAATTGCTGACAAACTTAATCTAGAAGAGAAAGCTCCCAGCCCGGTAGAAGAAAAGGCACCTAGCCCTACCAAACCAGCTGAGAAAGAACCAATTGCTGACAAACTTGAACTAAAGGAAAAAGCTCCCAGCCCGGTAGAAGAAAAGGCACCTAGCCCTACCAAACCAGCTGAGAAAGAACCAATTGCTGACAAACTTAAGCTAGAAGAGAAAGCTCCCAGCCCGGTAGAACAAAAGGCACCTAGCCCTACCAAACCAGCTGAGAAAGAACCAATTGCTGATAAACTGGAATCTAAGGAGAAAGCTCCCAGCCCGTTAGAAGAAAAGGCACCTAGTCCTACCAAACCAGCTGAGAAAGAACCAATTGCTGACAAACTGGAACCAAAGGATAAAGCTCCAAGCCCGGTAGAAGAAAAGGCGCCTAGCCCAGTAGAAGAAAAGGCACCTAGCCCTACCAAACCAGCTGAGAAAGAACCAGTTGCTGACAAACTTAAGCCAGAAGAGAACGCTCCCAGCCCGGTAGAAGAAAAGGCACCTAGCCCTAGCAAACCAGCTGAGAAAGAACCAATTGCTGACAAACTTAAGCTAGAAGAGAAAGCTCCCAGCCCGGTAGAAGAAAAGGCACCTAGCCCTACCAAACCAGCTGAGAAAGAACCAATTGCTGACAAACTTAAGCTAGAAGAGAAAGCTCCCAGCCCGGTAGAAGAAAAGGCACCTAGCCCTACCAAACCAGCTGAGAAAGAACCAATTGCTGACAAACTTAAGCTAGAAGAGAAAGCTCCCAGTCCGGTAGAAGAAAAGGCACCTAGCCCAGTAGAAGAAAAGGCACCTAGCCCTACCAAACCAGCTGAGAAAGAACCAATTGCTGACAAACTTAAGCTAGAAGAGAAAGCTCCCAGCCCGGTAGAAGAAAAGGCACCTAGCCCTACCAAACCAGCTGAGAAAGAACCAATTGCTGACAAACTTAAGCTAGAAGAGAAAGCTCCCAGCCCGGTAGAAGAAAAGGCACCTAGCCCTACCAAACCAGCTGAGAAAGAACCAGTTGCTGACAAACTTGAACCTCAGGAGAAAGCTCCCAGCCCGGTAGAAGAAAAGGCTCCTAGTCCTACCAAACCAGCTGAGAAAGAACCAATTGCTGATAAACTTAAGCTAGAAGAGAAAGCTCCCAGCCCGGTAGAAGAAAAGGCACCTAGCCCTACCAAACCAGCTGAGAAAGAACCAATTGCTGACAAACTTAAGCTAGAAGAGAAAGCTCCCAGCCCGGTAGAAGAAAAGGCACCTAGCCCTACCAAACCAGCTGAGAAAGAACCAATTGCTGACAAACTTAAGCTAGAAGAGAAAGCTCCCAGCCCGGTAGAAGAAAAGGCACCTAGCCCTACCAAACCAGCTGAGAAAGAACCAGTTGCTGACAAACTTAAGCTAGAAGAGAAAGCTCCCAGCCCGGTAGAAGAAAAGGCACCTAGCCCTACCAAACCAGCTGAGAAAGAACCAATTGCTGACAAACTTAAGCTAGAAGAGAAAGCTCCCAGCCCGGTAGAAGAAAAGGCACCTAGCCCTACCAAACCAGCTGAGAAAGAACCAATTGCTGACAAACTTAAGCTAGAAGAGAAAGCTCCCAGCCCGGTAGAAGAAAAGGCACCTAGCCCTACCAAACCAGCTGAGAAAGAACCAATTGCTGACAAACTTAAGCTAGAAGAGAAAGCTCCCAGCCCGGTAGAAGAAAAGGCACCTAGCCCTACCAAACCAGCTGAGAAAGAACCAATTGCTGACAAACTTAAGCTAGAAGAGAAAACTCCCAGCCCGGTAGAAGAAAAGGCACCTAGCCCTAGCAAACCAGCTGAGAAAGAACCAATTGCTGACAAACTGGAACCTCAGGAGAAAGCTCCCAGCCCGGTAGAAGAAAAGGCACCTAGCCCAGTAGAAGAAAAGGCACCTAGCCCTACCAAACCAGCTGAGAAAGAACCAATTGCTGACAAACTTAATCTAGAAGAGAAAGCTCCCAGCCCGGTAGAAGAAAAGGCACCTAGCCCTACCAAACCAGCTGAGAAAGAACCAATTGCTGACAAACTTGAACTAAAGGAAAAAGCTCCCAGCCCGGTAGAAGAAAAGGCACCTAGCCCTACCAAACCAGCTGAGAAAGAACCAATTGCTGACAAACTTAAGCTAGAAGAGAAAGCTCCCAGCCCGGTAGAACAAAAGGCACCTAGCCCTACCAAACCAGCTGAGAAAGAACCAATTGCTGATAAACTGGAATCTAAGGAGAAAGCTCCCAGCCCGTTAGAAGAAAAGGCACCTAGTCCTACCAAACCAGCTGAGAAAGAACCAATTGCTGACAAACTGGAACCAAAGGATAAAGCTCCAAGCCCGGTAGAAGAAAAGGCGCCTAGCCCAGTAGAAGAAAAGGCACCTAGCCCTACCAAACCAGCTGAGAAAGAACCAGTTGCTGACAAACTTAAGCCAGAAGAGAACGCTCCCAGCCCGGTAGAAGAAAAGGCACCTAGCCCTAGCAAACCAGCTGAGAAAGAACCAATTGCTGACAAACTTAAGCTAGAAGAGAAAGCTCCCAGCCCGGTAGAAGAAAAGGCACCTAGCCCTACCAAACCAGCTGAGAAAGAACCAATTGCTGACAAACTTAAGCTAGAAGAGAAAGCTCCCAGCCCGGTAGAAGAAAAGGCACCTAGCCCTACCAAACCAGCTGAGAAAGAACCAATTGCTGACAAACTTAAGCTAGAAGAGAAAGCTCCCAGCCCGGTAGAAGAAAAGGCACCTAGCCCTACCAAACCAGCTGAGAAAGAACCAATTGCTGACAAACTTAAGCTAGAAGAGAAAGCTCCCAGTCCGGTAGAAGAAAAGGCACCTAGCCCAGTAGAAGAAAAGGCACCTAGCCCTACCAAACCAGCTGAGAAAGAACCAATTGC
Organism: Deilephila porcellus; assembly: GCA_905220455.2. NCBI lineage: Eukaryota > Metazoa > Arthropoda > Insecta > Lepidoptera > Sphingidae > Deilephila > Deilephila porcellus. Next base: position 878,348 of record LR999986.1, on the reverse strand, counting down.
TGACAAACTTAAGCTAGAAGAGAAAGCTCCCAGCCCGGTAGAAGAAAAGGCACCTAGCCCTACCAAACCAGCTGAGAAAGAACCAATTGCTGACAAACTTAAGCTAGAAGAGAAAGCTCCCAGCCCGGTAGAAGAAAAGGCACCTAGCCCTACCAAACCAGCTGAGAAAGAACCAGTTGCTGACAAACTTGAACCTCAGGAGAAAGCTCCCAGCCCGGTAGAAGAAAAGGCTCCTAGTCCTACCAAACCAGCTGAGAAAGAACCAATTGCTGATAAACTTAAGCTAGAAGAGAAAGCTCCCAGCCCGGTAGAAGAAAAGGCACCTAGCCCTACCAAACCAGCTGAGAAAGAACCAATTGCTGACAAACTTAAGCTAGAAGAGAAAGCTCCCAGCCCGGTAGAAGAAAAGGCACCTAGCCCTACCAAACCAGCTGAGAAAGAACCAATTGCTGACAAACTTAAGCTAGAAGAGAAAGCTCCCAGCCCGGTAGAAGAAAAGGCACCTAGCCCTACCAAACCAGCTGAGAAAGAACCAATTGCTGACAAACTTAAGCTAGAAGAGAAAGCTCCCAGCCCGGTAGAAGAAAAGGCACCTAGCCCTACCAAACCAGCTGAGAAAGAACCAATTGCTGACAAACTTAAGCTAGAAGAGAAAACTCCCAGCCCGGTAGAAGAAAAGGCACCTAGCCCTAGCAAACCAGCTGAGAAAGAACCAATTGCTGACAAACTGGAACCTCAGGAGAAAGCTCCCAGCCCGGTAGAAGAAAAGGCACCTAGCCCAGTAGAAGAAAAGGCACCTAGCCCTACCAAACCAGCTGAGAAAGAACCAATTGCTGACAAACTTAATCTAGAAGAGAAAGCTCCCAGCCCGGTAGAAGAAAAGGCACCTAGCCCTACCAAACCAGCTGAGAAAGAACCAATTGCTGACAAACTGGAACCTCAGGAGAAAGCTCCCAGCCCGGTAAAAGAAAAGGCACCTAGCCCAGTAGAAGAAAAGGCACCTAGCCCTACCAAACCAGCTGAGAAAGAACCAGTTGCTGACAAACTTAAGCCAGAAGAGAACGCTCCCAGCCCGGTAGAAGAAAAGGCACCTAGCCCTACCAAACCAGCTGAGAAAGAACCAGTTGCTGACAAACTAAAGCTAGAAGAGAAAGCTCCCAGCCCGGTTGAAGAAAAAGCTTCCAGCCCGGTAGAAGAAAAGGCACCTAGCCCTACCAAACCAGCTGAGAAAGAACCAATTGCTGACAACCTTAAGCTAGAAGAGAAAGCTCCCAGCCCGGTAGAAGAGAAGGCACCTAGCCCTACCAAACCCGCTGAGAAAGAACCAATTGCTGACAAACTTGAACCAAAGGAAAAAGCTCCCAGCCCGGTAGAAGAAACGGCACCAAGCCCTACCAAACCAGCTGAGAAAGAACCAATTGCTGACAAACTTAAGCTAGAAGAGAAAGCTCCCAGCCCGGTAGAAGAAAAGGCACCTAGCCCTACCAAACCAGCTGAGAAAGAACCAATTGCTTATAAACTGGAACCAAAGGACAAAGCTCCCAGCCCGGTTGAAGAAATGGCACCCAGCCCGGTAGAAGAAAAGGCACCTAGCCCGGTAGAAGAAACGGCACCTAGCCCTACCAAACCAGCTGAGAAAGAACCAGTTGCTGACAAACTGGAACCTAAGGAGAAAGCTCCAAGCCCGGTAGAAGAAAAGGCACCTAGTCCTACCAAACCAGCTGAGAAAGAACCAACTGCTGATAAACTGGAATCAAAGGAGAAAGCTTTCAGCCCGGTAGAAGAAAAGGCACCTAGCCCTACCAAACCAGCTAAGAAAGAACCAATTGCTGATAAACTGGAACCTAAGGAGAAAGCTCCCAGCCCGGTAGAAGAAAAGGCACCTAGTCCTACCAAACCAGCTGAGAAAGAACCAATTGCTGACAAACTGGAACCAAAGGAGAAAGCTCCCAGCCCGGTAGAAGAAATGGCACCTAGCCCGGTAGAAGAAAAGGCACCTAGCCCTACCAAGCCAGCTGAGAAAGAACCAATTGCTGACAAACTTAAGCTAGAAGAGAAAGCTCCCAGCCCGGTAGAAGAAAAGGCACCTAGTCCTACCAAACCAGCTGAGAAAGAACCAATTGCTGATAAACTGGAATCTAAGGAGAAAGCTCCCAGCCCGGTAGAAGAAAAGGCACCTAGTCCTACCAAACCAGCTGAGAAAGAACCAATTGCTGACAAACTGGAACCAAAGGATAAAGCTCCAAGCCCGGTGGAAGAAAAGGCACCTAGTCCTACCAAACCAGCTGAGAAAGAACCAATTGCTGACAAACTTAAGCCAGAAGAGAAAGCTCCCAGCCCGGTTGAAGAAAAGGCACCTAGCCCTACCAAACCAGCTGAGAAAGAACCAGTTGCTGACAAACTGGAACCTAAGGAGAAAGCTCCAAGCCCGGTGGAAGAAAAGGCACCTAGTCCTACCAAACCAGCTGAGAAAGAACCAATTGCTGATAAACTGGAATCTAAGGAGAAAGCTCCCAGCCCGGTAGAAGAAAAGGCACCTAGTCCTACCAAACCAGCTGAGATAGAACCAATTGCTGACAAACTGGAACCAAAGGATAAAGGTCCAAGCCCGGTAGAAGAAAAGGCGCCTAGCCCTACCAAACCAGCTGAGAAAGAACCAATTGCTGACAAACTTAAGCCAGAAAAGAAAGCTCCCAGCCCGGTTGAAGAAAAGGCACCTAGTCCTACCAAACCAGCTGAGAAAGAACCAATTGCTGATAAACTGGAATCTAAGGAGAAAGCTCCCAGCCCGGTAGAAGAAAAGGCACCTAGTCCTACCAAACCAGCTGAGAAAGAACCAATTGCTGACAAACTGGAACCTAAGGAGAAAGCTCCCAGCCCGGTAGAAGAAAAGGTACCTAGCCCTACCAAACCAGCTGAGAAAGAACCAATTGCTGACCAACTTGAACCAAAGGAGAAAGCTCCCAGCCCGGTAGAAGAAACGGCACCTAGCCCTACCAAACCGGCTGAGAAAGAACCAATTGCTGACAAACTTGAACCTAAAGAGAAAGCTCCCAGTCCAGTTAAAGAAAAGACACCTAGCCCTACCAAACCAGCTGAGAAAGAACCAATTGCTGACAAACTTGAACCAAAGGAGAAAGCTCCCAGCCCGGTAGAAGAAAAGGCACCTAGCCCGGTAGAAGAAACGGCTCCCAGCCCGTTAGAAGAAAAGGCACCTAGCCCTACCAAACCAGCTGAGAAAGAATCAGTTTCTGACAAACTTAAGCCAGAAGAGAAAACTTACAGCCCGGTAGAAGAAAAGGAACCTAGCCCTACCAGACCAACTGAAAAAGAATTAGTTTCTGACAAACTTAAGCCAGAAGAGAAAACTTTCATTCCAGTAGGAGAAAAGGCACCTAGACATACCAAACTAGCTGAGAAAGAACCAGTTGCTGATAAACTTGAACCTAAGGAGAAAGCTGCCAGCCTGGTAGAAGAAAAGGTTCGGAGTCATTTGAAACCAGATGAAAAGGAACCAATCGTATATAAACTCATACATAGCAAGAAACCTGGCCTAGTTGAGGTGGAAGATTTATTTGAAATAGAAACTAAAAAAGAAATTGAGATGACTTGCAAGGATGAGGAAAAAGATATTGATGAATATGATTTAGGTATAACGCGCGACAGCAGCTCTGAGGAATTGTCGAAAGAAACAAGCTTAGAAGAAAAGTACAGCTTTGAAAGTAGTGAAAAAGTTGGAAAGAAAGATATTCATGAAGACAAAGTACCATTCGATGATATTCGTAGCTATACTGACTCTATTCAATCATTCATAAGCCAAAAACCCGAACAAGAATCATTGGCTGATTTATTAAAAGAATCTGAATTGATAAGACCGACTGACGACAAAAAGAAAAAACTTTTCACTGAAGTTGGCTCACCAAAAGACGATGTCGCTCCCTCTGAAGCGTCTGACTCTGGAGTGCACAGCATCCTTATAGAGGGAGATCATATGACCTCAGTTATTGACGAAACACAAGCTATTAAAGATAGCGCGGCATACCTTGTGGAGTCAATACACAAAGCTTTCGGTGATGAACCTATACAACAAGGTATTAAAACTGAAAGCTTAGAGCCTCTGGCTGTTCGATCAGAAATCGATAGGGTTTCAACCCCACCAACAGTCCCAGTAAGCCCGCTTCCGAAAACACCAAGCAGTTTCCAAGACGTGAAAGTCGCTGAAGGCATTCAAAGTGAACTTACTTATGACAAATCAGACGGTAGCGAAGAAACCATCACTAAAGTAGTTCACGTGGGCGAAGATATTCTTACACAAAAGATTTCAACTTCTAAGGAAAGAGTACCCAAAATACCAAAGACCACAGAACATGACGGTGACAAAGAACTATTAACTTTGATGCAAACAGTTGGCAAAATCAAAACTGAAACCGATACAGTGACTAAAATAATTAAAGAAGGAGAAAATGTTGTAACTCAGACAGTTACTACCGTCACTACAAAAGAAATAATTTCACGTGAAGATGGTACTCCACAAAATATTAAAACAACAATTGAAACAACAACACTCAGTAAAGGGCCTGACGGTGCTATCACTACTACCAAAGACACCCAAACATTACTTTCAGAATGTTCTTCCAGTCTACGATCTACCTCACAAATGGACTTATATGCTAAAGAAACTAAATTAGATAAATATTACCTCGACACCAGTGATGAAAAATCTGAAACTTTGAGCACTTTTGAAATGAAAGATTTAAGTGAAAAAATTCACGAACGAGATTACGCCCTTTCCACTAAAGGCGTTGAGTCTTTTATTAGTGAAACTGATGATAGTGACGATAATATTGAAGACACCATTATTGATACCGACGTCAGTAAAAGAATCGTCAAAGAAAATGATAGGGATGTAATAGAAACTGTCACTACGATTACTAAAAAGGAAACTATTAGAATAAGTGAGAACAAGAAATTGCTTCGAACTACCGTTGAAACTAATGTAACTAAAGAACACCCCGATGGATCTAAAGATGTTCAAAAGAACGTAGAAGTAAAAACCGAAGAGTTGGTGCTTGACTCAAGTAGCAATTTGGACAAGATACTCAGTGAATACGTTGTACATGAGGAACCAGAAGAAAGTGTCACAACCAAAGTAGAAGAAATAAAACTAGAAACCTTTATTATAAGAAGAACTATAGTGACTAGAATTGTGAAAACAAAGTATGCCGATAAGGAGGGCGTTCCACGTAAGTTGAAAACAGTAACAACTATTGCGACTACAGACGATTATCCAGATGGATCAACGAGAACCAAAGTTGATAGTAGCACTACTTTGACGGATATTGAAACAGATATAATTGAATCCCCAGAAGTTCAAGAATTTACTGAAGTAGAAAATAAAACTGTTGAATCTGATAAACAAGAAAAAACTATTATCATCAACGGTAAAAGTGTTCCACAGATCGTAAATATACTCACAACGAGAGAAATATTAACAAATAAAAACAGATCAAAGAAAAAAATCAAAACTACCGTTGAGACTGTAACCGAAACAATTTTACCAGAAGGTATGACGGAAGTAACAAAAGATGTGAAGGTATCTATTTCTGACTACTTACTTGACGATGTCAAAGTAAGCTTGGATGGATACGAGCCTACAGGTGAACCAAAGGAAGATACTGTCACAGAAACTGAATCTTACACCGAGGATGGAAGTATAATCAAGAGGAAAAAGACAACTACCACGACAATTGAACAATTTAAAAACATTACTGAAAACACTAAACGCACTAAAACTACTGTCAAAGTTGTAACAGAAGACGAACATCCAGATGGATCACTAATCACAAAGACAAGTGAAAAAGTGTCTGTCGTTGACGAACATCTTGACGAGGTTGTTGAAGTCGTAACTGATATTCCCCAAACTAAGGAGCAAATTAGTCCTAAAGATAAAGAAGAACTAATAATTGTAAAGAAATTCTTAGAAACGGAGTCGAAACCAGAAATAAGGGAAGCTCCTATTTTGGATGAAATTTCAAATGAAGACATCAAAATAGAAAAAGCCCTCGAAGATCTTGTACCTGCCGAAGCACCTGAGGTAACTGAAACCACAAAAACTGAAGACATTGTAGAAGAAGACATGACAATAAGGCGAGTCATTGTTATGAAAATAATAAGGACTAAATATGCTGATAGACACGGTATTCTGAAGAAACTGAAGACTGTCACCACCATTACCACAACTGACAACTATCCGGATAGCTCAGCACGCACACAAATACAGACGAGCACCTCACTGAGCGATATTGAACAAAAAGATAAAGAAATAGATGAAAGAAAAGACGACTTTGTGCCAATTGGAGAACCTCAGGAAGAAACTACCACAAAAACCGAAACATTTACGGAAGGTGGTGCAGTTATAAAGCGTCAAGTAACTGTTTATAAAATAGTTCAAGTATTCCATAATATTACAACCAGGATAAAGCGCACTATAACAACCATCAAAACTGTAACAGAAGACGAACATCCTGATGGATCCGTCATTACAAAGACATCTGAAGAAGCTACTTCAACGGACGAAAATCTAATTGTTCCGTTAGAGGATGGTTTTGAATCTTCAGATGAAGAACCAAGTATGAAACTCGAGGTTTTAAAGGATCTTATTCCAGAAGAAAGTCCGGAAGAGACAGAAACAATTAAAACAGAAGAAGTTTTAGAAAGAGACATTATTATAAAGCGGACAACTATAACCAAAATTAATAAAACTAAATACCTTGACGAACAAGGCGAGGTGCGCAAAATTAAGACTGTTACTACTGTGACAACCAGTGATCGCTATCCAGATGGCTCATCACGTACAACTGTTGATACAAGCGCCTTAATATGCGACATTGGAGAAGAATTCGTTAAGGAAATTAGTGAATCTCCTGACGAACCAAAAGCACTCATTACCAAGAAGCCTCCGCCTGAGGAAGAAGTTCCTGTAAAGGAGCCAAAGGATGAAACAGCACCTATTACTACGGAACTAACGCCTGAGAAGAAATCTCCTGCGGAACCAGTAGCACCTGTCATCACAGAGCCATCACCTGAAAAGGAAATCATTAAAACGATATTGCCAAAAGAGCAAGATGCAACTATCATTAAGGAACGCTCCCCGGACAAAGAAATACCTGGAAAGAAATCTCCTGCGGAACCAGTAGCACCTGTCACCAAGGCACCAACAGCTGAGAAAAAAGTTCCTGTTAAGGAGACAAATGATGAAACAGCACCTATCACTAAGGAACAAACGCCTGACAAGGATGTTCATGAGAAGAAATCTCCTGCGGGAATAGAAGTACCTGCAACCAAAGAACCAACACCTGATAAGAAAGTTCCTCAAAAGAAATCTCTTGCGGAGCCTGTAGCACCTGTTGCCAAGGAGCCGTTGCCTGAAAAGGAAGTTCCTGTAAAGGACTCAGAGGATCAAACAGCACCTATTGCTAAGGAACAAACGCCTGACAAGGATGTTCATGAGAAGAAATCTCCTGCGGGTCTAGAAGCGCCTGTTACCATGGAGCTAACACCTGGGAAAGAAGTTCCTGTGAAGGAGCCACAAGATGAAATAACACCTATTACTAAGGAACCAACGCCTGAGGAGGAAGTTCGTGAGAAGAAATCTTTTGCGAAATCAGTAGCACCTGTCACCAAGGAGCCTTCACCTGAAAAGGAAGTTCCTGAAAAGGATGCAGCAAAGAAACAAAAGGCACTTATCATTAAGGATCTGTCACCTAAAGAGGAAATTTGTAAAGACACATTATTAGAACAAAAAGCACTTGCGCCCAAAGAGCAATCACCAGTAAAAGAATTACCTGAAGATGAACCAATTGTATTATCTCCTGATGAAACTGATTCAGAATCTTTAAAAATTGAGGAAGCTCTTAAGGACCTCGTACCTGCTGAGGAACCAGAAGTAATTGAGACTACAATGATTGAAGAAATCAAAGAAAAAGAAATTGTAATAAAACGAATCATCGTTACAAGAATTGTTAGAACAAAATACGTTGATAGTCAAGGAGTGCTTAGAAAATTAAAGATTGTCACTACTGTTACCACTACCGACAAATATCCTGACGGTTCCGTGCACACCCAGGTTGAGACTACTACCTCGTTGATAGACATCCAGCAAAAAGCTGAGGATGAGATTGCAGAAAGTCTTGAAGGATTTGAACCCTTTGGTAAACCACAAGAAGACACATCAACCACAACTGAAACTGTCAAAGAAGATGGCATGATTATCCAACGAAAAACTACTATTGTTAAGCTTGTTCAAGAATTCCACAACGTTCTCACAAGAACGAAGCGAACGAAAACAACTATTAGGACTATCATAGAAGACGAACTTCCCGATGGATCCGTAATTACAAAGACTTCTGAGAAGGTCTCCTTAGTTGATGAAACCCTTTTGACTCCGTTACAAGACGGCGTTGAATCTTCGGATGAAGAAGACAGTCTTAAACTTGAGGTCCTTAAGGATCTTATTTCAGTGGATGAACCGGAAGAATCCGAAACAATTACAACCGAAGAAATCATAGAGAGAGACATAAAAATAATTCGAACCAAAGTCACTAAAATCGTGAAGACTAAATATTATGACAGCCAAAGAATACTTAAGAAGTTGAAGACTGTCACCACAGTGACCACTACCGATCAGTATCCTGAAGGTACAGCATGTACTACAGTAAGTACAAATATTGTTGTCACCGATATAGAAACTGACGAAGAAGTTACGCCTACTAAAGATGGGAAAATGATTATAGAAAAAGATTTACCGGAAAAACTTGCAGTGCCTACTGCTGAGGCAGAATCTACAAAAGAATCACCAAAAGAAGAAAAGGTACCTAAAATAAAATCCCCTGAGGTGAAAGCGGCACCTATTACCAAGGAGCCTTCGCCTGAGAAGGAAGTTCCTGAAAAGAAATCTCCTGCTGAACTAGTAGCACTCGTCACCAAGGAGCCTTCGCCTGAGAAGGAAGTTCCTGAAAAGAAATCCCCTGCTGAACCAGTAGCGCCTGTCACCAAGGAGCCTTCGCCTGAGAAGGAAGTTCCTGAAAAGAAATCTCCTGCTGAACCAGTAGCTTCTGTCACCAAAGAACCAACGCCTGAGAAGGAAGTTCCTGAAAAGAAATCTCCTGTTGAACTAGTAGCGCCTGTCACCAAGGAGCCTACGTCTGAGAAGGAAGTTCCTCAGAAGAAATCTCCTGCTGAACCAGCAGCGCCTGTCACCAATGAGCCTTCGCCTGAGAAGGAAGTTCCTGAAAAGAAATCTCCTACTGAACCAGCAGCGCCTGTCACCAAGGAGCCTTCGCCTGAGAAGGAAGTTCCTGAGAAGAAATATCCCGCTGAACCAGCAGCGCCTGTCACCAAGGAGCCTTCGCCCGAGAAGGAAGTTCTTGAGATGAAAATTCCTTCTGAATCATTAGCACCTGTCTCCAAGGAGCCTTCACCTGAGAAGGAAGTTCCTGAAAAGAAATCCCCTGCTGAACCAGTAGCGCTTGTTACTGAGGAACCAACGCCTGAGAAGGAAGTTCCTGAAAAGAAATCTCCCGCTGAAACAGTAGAGCCTGTCACCAAAGATCCAACGCCTGAGAAGGAAGTCCCTGAAAAGAAACCTCCTGCTGAACTAGTAGCGCCTGTCACCAAAGAACCAACGCCTGAGAAGGAAGTTCCTGAAAAGAAATCTCCTGCTGAACCAGTAGCGCCTCTCACCAAGGAGCCTTCGCCCGAGAAGGAAGTTCTTGAGATGAAAATTCCTTCTGAAACAGTAGCACCTGCCACCAAGGAGCCTTCGCCTGAGAAGGAAGTTCCTAAGAAGAAATCTCCTGCGGAACCAGTAGTGCCTCTCACCAAGGAGCCCTCGCCTGAGAAGGAAGTTCCTGAAAAGAAATCTCCTGCTGAACCAGCAGCGCCTGTCACCAAGGAGCCTTCGCCCGAGAAGGAAGTTCTTGAGATGAAAATTCCTTCTGAATCATTAGCACCTGTCTCCAAGGAGCCTTCACCTGAGAAGGAAGTTCCTGAAAAGAAATCCCCTGCTGAACCAGTAGCGCCTGTCACCAAGGAGCCTTCGCCTGAGAAGGAAGTTCCTGAAAAGAAATCTCCTGCTGAACCAGCAGCGCCTGTCACCAAGGAGCCTTCGCCTGAGAAAGAAATTACTGAAAAGAAATCCCCTGCTGAACCAGAAGCGCCTCTCATCAAAGAGCCTTCGCCCGAGAAGGAAGTTCCTCAGAAGAAATCTCCTGCTGAACCAGCAGCGCCTGTCACCAATGACCCTTCGCCTGAGAAGGAAGTTCCTGAAAAGAAATCTTCTGCTGAACCAGCAGCGCCTGTCACCAAGGAGCCTTCGCCTGAGAAGGAAGTTCCTGAGAAGAAATATCCCGCTGAAACAGTAGCGCCTGTCACCAAAGAACCAACGCCTGAGAAGGAAGTTCCTGAAAAGAAATCTCCTGCTGAACCAGTAGCGCCTCTCACCAAGGAGCCTTCGCCCGAGAAGGAAGTTCTTGAGATGAAAATTCCTTCTGAACCAGTAGCACCTGCCACCAAGGAGCCTTCGCCTGAGAAGGAAGTTCCTAAGAAGAAATCTCCTGCGGAACCAGTAGCGCTTGTTACTGAGGAACCAACGCCTGAGAAGGAAGTTCCTGAAAAGAAATCTCCCGCTGAAACAGTAGAGCCTGTCACCAAAGAACCAACGCCTGAGAAGGAAGTCCCTGAAAAGAAACCTCCTGCTGAACTAGTAGCGCCTCTCACCAAGGAGCCTTCGCCTGAGAAGGAAGTTCCTGAGAAGAAATATCCCGCTGAAACAGTAGCGCCTGTCACCAAAGAACCAACGCCTGAGAAGGAAGTTCCTGAAAAGAAATCTCCTGCTGAACCAGTAGCGCCTCTCACCAAGGAGCCTTCGCCCGAGAAGGAAGTTCTTGAGATGAAAATTCCTTCTGAAACAGTAGCACCTGCCACCAAGGAGCCTTCGCCTGAGAAGGAAGTTCCTAAGAAGATATCTCCTGCGGAACCAGTAGCGCTTGTTACTGAGGAACCAACGCCTGAGAAGGAAGTTCCTGAAAAGAAATCTCCCGCTGAAACAGTAGAGCCTGTCACCAAAGAACCAACGCCTGAGAAGGAAGTTCCTGAAAAGAAATCTCCTGTTGAAACAGTAACGCCTGTCACCAAAGAGCCTTCGTCTGAGAAGGAAGTTACTGAAAAGAAATCTTTTGCTGAACCAATTGCACCTGTCTCCAAGGAGCTTTCGCCTGAGAAGGAAGTTCCTGAAAAGAAATCTCCTGCTGAACCAGTAGCGCCTGTCACCAAGGAGCCCTCGCCTGAGAAGAAAGTTCCTGAAAAGAAATCTCCTGCTGAACCAGCAGCGCCTATCACCAAGGAGCCTTCGCCTGAGAAGGAAATTCCTGAGAAGAAATATCCCGCTGAAACAGTAGCGCCTGTCACCAAGGAACCAACGCCTGAGAAGGAAGTTCCTGAAAAGAAATCTCCTGCTGAACCAGTAGCTTCTGTCACCAAAGAACCAACGCCTGAGAAGGAAGTTCCTGAAAAGAAATCTCCTGTTGAACTAGTAGCGCCTGTCACCAAGGAGCCTACGTCTGAGAAGGAAATTACTGAAAAGAAATCTCCTGCTGAAACAGTAGCACCTGCCACCAAGAAGCCTTCGCCTGAGAAGGAAGTTCCTAAGAAGAAATCTCCTGCGGAACCAGCAGTGCCTGTCACTAAGGAGCCTTCGCCTGAGAAGGAAGTTCCTAAGAAGAAATCTCCTGCGGAACCAGCAGTGCCTGTCACTAAGGAGCCTTCGCCTGAGAAGGAAGTTCCTCAGAAGAAATCTCCTGTTGAACCAGTAGTGCTTGTTACTGAGGAACCAACGCCTGAGAAGGAAGTTCCTGAAAAGAAATCTCCCGCTGAAACAGTAGCTCCTGTCACCAAAGAGCCTTTGCCTGAGAAGGAAGTTCCTGAGAAGAAATATCCCGCTGAAACAGTAGCACCTGTCACCAAGGAACCAACGCCTGAGAAGGAAGTTCCTGAAAAGAAATCTCCTGCTGAACCAGTAGCTTCTGTCACCAAAGAACCAACGCCTGAGAAGGAAGTTCCTGAAAAGAAATCTCCTGTTGAACTAGTAGCGCCTGTCACCAAGGAGCCTACGTCTGAGAAGGAAATTGCTGAAAAGAAATCTCCTGCTGAAACAGTAGCACCTGCCACCAAGGGGCCTTCGCCTGAGAAGGAAGTTCCTAAGAAGAAATCTCCTGCGGAACCAGCAGTGCCTGTCACTAAGGAGCCTTCGCCTGAGAAGGAAGTTCCTAAGAAGAAATCTCCTGCGGAACCAGCAGTGCCTGTCACTAAGGAGCCTTCGCCTGAGAAGGAAGTTCCTCAGAAGAAATCTCCTGTTGAACCAGTAGTGCTTGTTACTGAGGAACCAACGCCTGAGAAGGAAGTTCCTGAAAAGAAATCTCCCGCTGAAACAGTAGCTCCTGTCACCAAAGAGCCTTTGCCTGAGAAGGAAGTTCCTGAGAAGAAATCTTTTGCTGAACCAATTGCACCTGTCTCCAAGGAGCTTTCGCCTAAGAAGGAAGTTCCTGAAAAGAAATCTCCTGCTGAACCAGTAGCGCCTGTCACCAAGGAGCCTTCGCCTGAGAAGGAAATTACTGAAAAGAAATCTCCTGCTGAACCAGCAGCGCCTGTCACCAAGGAGCCTTCGCCTGAGAAGGAAGTTCCTGAGAAGAAATATCCCGCTGAAACAGTAGCGCCTGTCACCAAAGAACCAACGCCTGAGAAGGAAGTTCCTGAAAAGAAATCTCCTGCTGAACCAGTAGCGCCTCTCACCAAGGAGCCTTCGCCCGAGAAGGAAGTTCTTGAGATGAAAATTCCTTCTGAAACAGTAGCACCTGCCACCAAGGAGCCTTCGCCTGAGAAGGAAGTTCCTAAGAAGAAATCTCCTGCGGAACCAGTAGCGCTTGTTACTGAGGAACCAACGCCTGAGAAGGAAGTTCCTGAAAAGAAATCTCCCGCTGAACCAGCAGCGCCTGTCACCAAGGAGCCTTCGCCTGAGAAGGAAGTTCCTGAGAAGAAATATCCCGCTGAAACAGTAGCGCCTGTCACCAAAGAACCAACGCCTGAGAAGGAAGTTCCTGAAAAGAAATCTCATGCTGAACCAGTAGCGCCTCTCACCAAGGAGCCTTCGCCCGAGAAGGAAGTTCTTGAGATGAAAATTCCTTCTGAAACAGTAGCACCTGCCACCAAGGAGCCTTCGCCTGAGAAGGAAGTTCCTAAGAAGAAATCTCCTGCGGAACCAGTAGCGCCTGTCACTAAGGAGCCTTCGCCTGAGAAGGAAGTTCCTGAAAAGAAATCTTCTGTGCAACCAGTAACGCTTGTCACTAAGGAACCAAGACCTGAGAAGGAAGTTCTTGAAAAGGAACCTTCGCCAATTAAAGAAATTCCTGAAAAGAAATTACCAGAACACCAAAAGGTACCAGTGACAAAAGAACCTTTGCCTGAAAAAGAAGTTAAATTAGTTAAGGAAAGAGTAAAACCTGTTACAAAACAACTCTCTCCCGAACAAGATGTTCCTAAAAAGGCGTTACCTAGTATAGAAACCGACATTACCTCAGAACAACCACCGCCAGAAGTATTAAAAATTGAGGAAGCCCTCAAAGACCTTATCCCCGCCGGTGAACCAGAAGTTGAAGAAAATACTGAAACAGAAGAAATCAAGGAAAAACTAATTATCATTCGACGGGTCATTGTCACACGAATAGTTAGGACAAACTATGCCGACAAACAAGGCGTTCTTAGGAAACTGTTAATAGTCACAACTGTCACCACAACAGACAATTATCCTGATGGCGCCACTCGCACTCAAGTGGAAACCAGCACAGCTCTCATAGACATCGAGCATGAGACGGCCGACGATATCGAAGCAGGTTTCGAAGGCTTTGAGCCAGTCGGAAAACCTATAGAAGATACCACAACGACAAGTGAATCTGTCACTGAGGCTGGCGTGGTCATTCAACGAAAAATTACTATTATAACTGTCGTACAAGAATTCCATAACGTAACTACCAAAACCAAACGCACCAAAAAGACTGTCACAACTATTACTGAAGACGCACATCCCGATGGATCTGTAGTTACGAAGACCAGCGAAAAGGTTTCACTTGTGGATGAACCATTAGACACTGAGTTAACAGATACCGACAAAGAATTAGACGATAAAGAAGCCCCCAAAATCGAAGCCGCTCTCAAGGAACTCATACCAGAGGGTAAGCCCGAAGAAACTGAAACTACTGAAACCATCGAAGTCAAAGAGAAAGACATAATCATCAAGAGGACTATCGTCACCAGAATAGTTAGGACCAAATATTCAGATAGCCGAGGCGTACTGAGAAAGGCAAAAATTGTAACAACAGTGACTACAACTGACAAGTATCCTGATGATTCATTGCGGATCACTGTGGATACCAGTATCTCTGTAAACGACATCGAAGTTGATGAATCTGTCAAGCCTCCAAAACATTTCGAAGAAGAAATACCTTTCAGAGAACCACTGCTCGAGAAATCTCCAGTACAACCAGAAAAACAAATTGAAAAAGAAGACGAGGTCCCAGAGAGTACCAAAATTGAAGCCACTCTTAAGGACCTTAGCCCTGTTGGAGAACCAGAAGTCGAAGAAACTACTGAAACAGAAGAAATTAAGGAAAAACTCATTATCATTCGACGAGTCGTTGTCACACGAATAGTTAGGACAAAGTATGCCGACAAACAAGGCGTTCTTAGGAAACTGTTAATAGTCACAACTGTCACCACAACAGACAACTATCCTGATGGCGCCACTCGCACTCAAGTGGAAACCAGCACAGTTCTCATAGACATCGAGCATGAAACGGCCGACGATATCGAAGAAGGTTTCGAAGGCTTTGAGCCAGTCGGAAAACCTATAGAAGATACCACAACGACAAGTGAATCTGTCACTGAGGCTGGCGTGGTCATTCAAAGAAAAATTACTATTATAACTGTCGTACAAGAATTCCATAACGTAACTGCCAAAACCAAACGCACCAAAAAGACTGTCACAACTATAACGGAAGACGCACATCCCGATGGATCTATAGTTACGAAGACCAGCGAAAAGGTTTCACTGGTGGATGAACCATTAGACACTGAGTTAACAGATACCGACAAAGAATTAGACGATAAAGAAGCCGCCAAAATCGAAGCCGCTCTCAAGGAACTTATACCTGAGGGTAAGCCCGAAGAAACTGAAACTACTGAAACTATCGAAGTCAAAGAAAAAGACATCATCATCAGGAGGACTATCGTCACCAGAATAGTTAGGACCAAATATTCAGATAGCCGAGGCGTACTGAGAAAGGCAAAAATTGTAACAACAGTGACTACAACTGACAAGTATCCTGATGATTCATCGCGGATCACTGTGGATACCAGTATCTCTGTAAACGACATCGAAGTTGATGAATCTGTCAAACCTCCAAAACATTTCGAAGAAGAAATACCTATCAGTGAACCACTGCTCGAGAAATCTCCAGTACAACCAGAAAAACAAAGTGAAAAAGAGGATGAGGTCCCAGAAAGTATTAAAATTGAAGACGCTCTCACAGAACTTACGCCTATAGATGAACCAGAAGTTTTAGAAACTACTGAGACGGAGGAATTTTATGATGAAAAAATACTTATTAAGCGAGTTATAGTCACACGAGAAGTTAAAACAAAGTATGCAGATACACAAGGTATTGTTAGAAAGTTGAAATTAGTTACCACAGTTACCATTACTGATAATTATCCTGACGGTGCATCACGCACCCAGGTTGAGACTAGCACTATGCTGCTTGATGTCGATCAAGAAGCAGCAAATGTGATCGAAGAAAGCCTGGAAGGATTTGAAGCATCCAGTTTGCCAGTAGAGGACACTGCTGTAGAGACAACAACAGTAACTGAAAGTGGCATTGTCATTAATAGAAAAATAACTACAATTACAATTATACAAGAGTATACACACGTAGTAACAAATCTAAAGCGAACAAAGGTCACTGTAAAGACCATCACAGAAGACGAGCATCCTGATGGTTCAATAATCACGAAGACTAGCGAAAAAGTTTCATTAGTTGATGAGAGCCTCGCAAATCTATATGAAGAAAAATGCCAATACTCAGAAGAAGATCAAGCAAAACTCGACGCCGCGTTAGCCGATCTTTTAGCAGACCATAAACAAGAGGTTACTGAAAGCTCCACGACAGAAGAAATAAAGGAGAAAGGTATGACAATCACTAGGGTAATTAACACAAAAGTTGTCAAAACTAAGTATTCGGACAAACGAGGAATGTTAAGAAAGATTAAAGCTGTCACGACGATAACTACTACTGACCATTACCCTGATGGCTCAGCGCGTACCACTGTCGATTCAAGCACTTCAGTCACTGATGTAGAAGTAGAGGAATTACCTCATTTGGAAGATTTATCAGATTTTCCGATTTTGGAAGACAAAAGCGAAAGTACTGACACTCAAGAAAGAACTGTTATGAGAGATGGAATGGAAATGAAACAAACCATTAACACAATCACAACAAAAGAAATATTATCATCGGTTGATGGGACTAAAAAGAAACTGAAGACAATTACAGATATTATCACCGAAACTGAATTACCGAATGGACTCACAGAACTTACCAAGGACGTCAAAGTATCAGTAGCTGATTATGGTATTGAACCTTTTGACGACAGCCTGGACGGATATACAGTAGTCGGAGAGCCAGATGAAACTACAACATGTGAAACTGACGATATCGTTGAAGATGGTATTAACGTTTTTAGGAAAACAATTATAAACACTGTACGGCAAGAGTATGAAAATGCTGCAACTAATTCTAGAAAACTCAAAAGTATTATTAAAACTACTACTGAAGATGAATATCCTGACGGTACAGTTGCAACTAAGAAAAGTGAGAAAATATCTATTACTGACATATTCCATACAAAACATCCAACTGCTCAAATAGTTGATGATCCGCAATATGAAGATCGTGAGATTGTTGAAGACACAACCGAGAATACCGACATTAAAAGAGAAACTTATCAAAAGGGTGGAGTAACCATCAAACGTGCGATCACAACTAAAACAAAACGAGAAACATTAGCTAGCTCAGACAAGAACATTAAACGTGTAAGAACCTCGGTAGAGACAACTACCGTCGATGAATATCCAGATGGATCAACAGAAACTACTAAAGACGTCAAAATTACCATTTCGGAATTCCAAAGGACTTCCGATAGTGCCTTCGAAGCAGCTTTACAAGGATTAACTCCTACTGGTAAAGTCAAAACTTCGATTGACAAAAAAACTAATGTAATCATGGAAGATGATGAGAGAATAGAACAAACTATTACAAAATACACAACTAAAGAAGAACTTAAAAATAACCAGACAAATGATATTGCTGTCAAAACCATTACAGAAACTGTAACCGAGAACGCTAAAATAGATGGAACTGTGGAAACTACGAAAGACGTAAAAACACAAATCACCTACCTCCCACTTGGAACTAGCCTCGATGACTGGTCACCGGAAGAGCTGGCCGAAATGGAGAAGCAACCTGCTGCACTAGTTGCAGGCGATGTTCCAGATGAATCACAACTTAAATCCAAACAAGAAACGAAAGCCGAGAAATCAAAGAAACAGCGCTCACCAGTTGGAGAAATAACTACTGACACTGAAACCTTCACCAGGGTTATTAAGGAAGGTGACAGTGAAATTACACAAACAGTTACAGTTCACACAACAAAGGAAGTAATCAGCCCCGATAAAGTAAAGATTACCACTGTAACAACCACAGTAGGCCAGGGAAGCGATGGTGTTACTAAAACTACAAAATCAACAAAAATGTCAATATCCGAATTAAAAGATGAATACGAAGAAATTGTCGACACTGGCGAAAGTGAAAAATCATTCTCGAAACTATCATCACGGACTGGTGATATGCGTAGTTCATCGGCAGCGAGTGACGATCTGGATCACCCCGGCATATCGTCGCCACCATCAGACATCAGTTCAAGAGCGGCCACGCATGTATGGGGTACGGAAAGCAGTGGCATGTACTACAGTGACGATGAAGGCCAGGGAAGCCCGAGCAGTACAAAATCACAGATCGCTCATTCACCCAGGTCGAACCTAAGCTTCGAACTAGACACAAAACTACCATCGCAAAGAGAATCAAGCCAAGAAATGTTATTCGACAAACATGAATCATTAGCTCACAAAGATCCCATGACAACGTCAGTCTACGGACAATTAGCTGAAGACGACTCTTGCACGTCCTCATCACATTCCGAGGCGAAGACTGTAGTCCACAGGCATGATGTGAAATCTATCCCCAAGACGACCGAAGATTTCTTAACACATGAGAAACAAAAATCAGAATATACACATCACACAAAGACTGACACCACGTTCTTACAAGAGGCTGACGAACATTTCGAAAAGGCGATTGAAGAACACAAGAAAGTGAGTGGATCCCATGTAATCTCGAGCATCACGGCGAAATATGAGCTGGATTCGAGCTCTAGTTACGAGAAGAAGGAGGAGAGCATTATCACATTGAAGGATGTTAAATCTGAATCCAAGAAAGTCACAGAATCCAGCTCGTCCAGCAAAGAATCGAAGACTGAAAAACCTGACGCTAAGGATCCAATTGCATCGTGGGGTAAGCCGTTGGGCCTGCCAAGTCCAATCATGCCGCCAATGCAGTCCGATGGCAAGAGTACTCCGAAGAAACAAAACCCTAGTTCGACTGTGTTGAACAAGAACAAATTGAATCAGGAGAAGAGTAAAGAAGCGAAGCGCGCCTCCGAGTCACCGAGCAAGAAGAAGGCTCCAGCGCCGGTGTACATGGAACTAACGTACGTGCCGCACCACGGCAACTCTTACTACTCGGCCGTGGAGTTCTTCAAGAGAGTCAGGGCGCGGTACTACGTGTTCTCTGGCACTGAACCCTCGAAAGAAATCTACAACGCACTCTTAGACGCCAAGAAGACTTGGGAAGATAAAGATTTGGGTAAGTTCATTCATACTTTACACAATAATTATTTTTAATAAATCGACAGCTCTCTTTATAAGAGTGAATATTGTGTTAATTAAAAACTCATTTGTTAGTATATCAATAAAACGTCTTTATATTTATCTCTTTACACCTTCTTTTAGTATTATATTTCAAATACAGTATATTAGGCACCATATTTTGAAATCTCCAGTTGTTGAATTTTTCTGAACTTCTTTTTTTGTGTTGTCCGCAGAAGTGACCATAATCCCAACGTACGACACGGACGTTCTTGGCTACTGGGTGACGGAGAACGAGGAGGCCCTGGAGAAATACAAGATCGACCTGTCGCCGTCCGCGTCGCGCTGCACCATCAACCTGCAAGACCACGAGACCTCCTGCGCCGCCTACCGACTCGAGTTCTAGGTGTCGGGCCTATTTGTAGCCTTCTCATCGAAGAAGTGAACCACTGATCCACGGCCGCCCCAGAGGGTACCAAGTAATTGTTTGTAGGAAAAAAAAATGGTCTGTGATAATGATGGATATCGGGCGCGCCGCAGTGTCACTACTTCGCATGAGATAGTTTGCAAATAGACTGAGATGTAACGTTAACAGACTGTAATGAGTTTATATTAGTTCTTGTGAAGTGCTGGTGTACCCCCAACTACGACGCGGCCACCCGCCGCCCCCGAACAGTGTCCTCGCCGCATCCATAATGAGTCAATAACCAATTCTCGACCTAAACGGAAACGTCCATTTTTTTCTAAAAAAAATAATAAAACATAATATTTCTAGTAGCTTCATTGAAATTAGCGAAGATGCCATTTTAAAATTATATTTCTGATGATGTTTTAAATATTGGGAGTTGATAAGTAGTGCTTTTATATACGACATATTTGACGCGTACGGTCCATTTTGTTTAGCTGAACCACCGCTTGTGCGTGTTACATGGAACTTTTGCATATTATTTTGCTACGGAACGCGTGTACTGTAACGCAAATAATTTAAGCATACTTATAGTGGACGTGACAAAACAAATGGGACTTAAACTGTGAAACCTATGAAGAGACTTTTCGTGTACTTTTAGATCGACCTTTTAGATATAATCATCTTGAAAAGATGTGTTCGAGTCGCTCGACAGCTAACATCCTGCGTTAGCGAGCCGAAGACGTGACGTTTTATTGCGAATCTAGAACGACAAAGTTCACTTCCTTACATATTAGATATTACTAGATGTAAGGTGTGCTGCGAGACCCATGAGATTTTTTTAAGCTTATCCCAGTGCGATTCATAGTCTGATCAAGGATCGGCCGACGAAACTCGAAGGCGACTTGATGTATACATTTGATACATATGCGAAAATACATTTAAAAAACCTGCATGTTTAACTGTTTTCGCATGTGCAGCAAACGCATACATTGACAGAATCGTTACGAAGTGATCTCTGTTATTCTAGACCGATTATGAGCCTAAATCGATAGAGAGCTTACCCGATATTAAAGAAGATATATAATATATGTTTTTAGCTGAACTATAACTATACGATCATATTTACATTTGTTTGTTTGCTTGTTGCGTCGTAATATTTTATATATAATATAGTTTTAACGATGTGTTACGATGTGATTCATTTGGTAAATTAAAAGTTATTTGGGGATCGTGGAATCTCTTTACATTGATTGGCGTTTGAAATGCTTCGTTTCGATCAGTTGTTTAATATTTTATTTTTATTTCTAGTCGATACGACCCAAGATGACGTAGTCTTAAATTCGTTCCTAAACGTGTTGTTTTTTTGTAAGATTTTTCTCAAAGTATTTTTTGCGATGGAATTTGTGTCTAAATCCTTGTGTAATTATAGATAACTCCTCCATTAGACAGTTAATATTTTTTCCGACACGTGCGTGAGAGAATGTGATGAGAATTCATAAAGTTCACCTAGCGAGTAAGCTTCCCAGCTTTCTCTACGGTCTTGTACTTTTTCATTTTTGGCCAAACTATAAAATGGACATTTTGAGTCAATTAATTTTAAGTCATCCATAGAGTTAAGCCGTTATCACCGAATCCATCGCTTTCTTTGCCAACGTATAGAAAAAAAATATAGCAATCGTTTTTTTTTCTAATTACCTGACAGCACCAGCACAATGTTGACGACATGAAAAAAACGACTACAAAATTCTTAGTAACTTATTGTTTGTATGTATTGATATTTATTTTGTTTTTGGTATATGTGAAATGTGAATTTTGGTTAGTAGTTGAGACATTGTTTATGTATAGTATGTATTTGGTGGGTTCGAGGCGAGCACAATATGTTTCCTATGTGGATTTATGCTTTAGGTAGTTAGAATGTGAGCGAGAGGCACCATCTCGTCTGTGCCAGTCGGAGCCGGTTTCACGTATTTCTACACTTTGCCTGCGGCTTTGAGTCAATTTTCAAATGGCCTCTAGCCGAAGCCAGCGCCCCCTCGGCGGTGGCTTCGATCATTTCATCATTTTCAGTGTAAATCGGTGATGACTTTTGATGGATGATTTTTTTTTCATAAAGGCTTTGTTACTTTCGAAGCCTCTATCCGAAACTATTACTATGTATTTTATAGCTAGAACTCTAATTAATGCATATTGTTAGGAATTATTAAAAAAAAATGTTATTAAAATTAAGAATTGTATCAGCTTAGTGAACATCAATAGCTCTGAGAAATAAAATCATTATTGAAATTATTAAATGTTGTATTCTTCCGTGTTTACTTATATGTATATATATTAAATTTTATTTACTAATACTATGATATGTTAACTACACATAAGAATAGAGTTCATCTATTTAACTAACAATTTACACCTTTATAACTTGGCCTAAGTTTTTGTGTATTATCTAAAATATAAGACATATTCAAAATTATTTTAAGGTAAACAATATGCAACTGAGGTTTTAAAGATTGCATCAATTTAATTCCTACATTTGTTGTTGTTTCATCATTATTTCTAAGCAATAATTATGATGAAATGGGAAGTCGAGAGTTACAACCTGGCGTAAGCAAAGCTTTAAAATTGCTTTCTAAATAACAAAATGATGTATAATAGATCTTAAAGCAGACTATTTAAAACAACATAGCTTTCATTAATGGGAATCGATGGGATTTTTCCTATAAAATGGCTCAATGGCTAAGACCAACAATTTCGAGCCAGCAAACCAATAGCTAGCAAAGCTTCTAGGCGATCTAACTTGAATAATAAATTATAACTAGCTAGCAATTTGGACTTTTAATACAACATACAGTTGATAATGTGGAAAGTGATTAAGGCAATTGAGATAGATGTTTGTGTGATCCACGGGTGTTTGTTTCGGGTCTGGGTGTTTGTGAGACCGAAAAGTCTCTCGTAGTTTCTGATGCTCCCGACACAAGACTCGATCTTAGTGTGGTGTCAGGAATATGTATGTGACTGTTGAGTGTATTATCAATTACAGCAATTAATTAGTATATGCAATATTACATTAAATCATAATACCACAAAATTATAACAACTTGTATTCTTCAAATACTGCCAAATAATCTGTTTGAGATTTTCAATTTACCCACGATATGCCACAATTTCACAATTCGTCATATTTACACTACTCGATTTTTAATTCAAATACTGCCAATCCAAAAAAAAAAAACAATATTTATATCATGAATTTACGGAAATATATACTTTAAACATATATTGTATCTATCCTATCCCAATAGATGGACTCTATTAGTGTCTTAATAAAACTAAATATAATTTCGAAATTATAAAATAGAAAATTATTAAGTTTTAATCATAAAACTGTGACTATTAGATATAATATGTGTAATGTTTGTTTCATAAATATTAGTTAAATTTATTCATTGATAAATTTCAATCATTTAAAATATATTTTTAGTAAACTTTTCGTTGGAACATAATAGGTGATAATCAATTTAATAGAAATATGCTTAAAGTATCCCTACTTAGACGTAATTACTGAAATAAAACTACTTCCAATGTTCTGTATTTACGTATAAGTCTTTAAGTTTATTAATACATCCGCCATATTTGAAAATTCAAATAAATTCTAACCTAACCTAACACCTAAAAAGATGGGTTAGGATGAATAAAACTTTTTTTATAATTCTGGGTAAATTTTAGCTAAAATCTTCAGTATTTAATCAGTCAAATAATCATATTAGAAAAGTTATACGAACGATAAAATAGTTTTAGTAAATGGTTGTTTTGGACTCGAAGTGGGATTTAAAGTATTGTTAGGTAGAAGTTATGTAAGGGCGGCACTGTGTCCACTTTATAACCTTTTTTATTACTCAATGGAAGCGGATTATAAATCCTTGATCATCATTTTACAATTTAAAATAAATTTGATTTTATACATCACTAATTCTGAATATCTTTGGGGTAGCGAGAAATAAGTAGCTAACGGCCGCACTCAGAGACGTTTTAAGTCAATTAAATTGTTCCTTAATATAGATTCTCTTTGTAAAATCTACACTTAGTAATGTTTTAATTGACATTAAATATCTCTGTACGGCAGTAAGACTGTGGCATTTAATTAAATATCAATATTAAAATCCATATCTAATTGCAATGTGTACACGGTGCCGCCCAAACGCCAGTGGTGCTAACAACTGAAGTGCTAAGCATTGAATCGAATAGTTTCTCATGTAAATGGTGATGGAATTACAAGGTCTGCGTATAGTAAGTAAAATTCATGTAAGCACAGTACAGCTTAATAAAACGATTGCATTTGGACACGACTAACAAATGGCGCTACGTTGCTTAAAATTAACAACATTAAAATGCTTGAATCGCTACCGGAATTCGCTTACCCGCTTTAAAAGTTGTAACTATTGCCAGCGCTTAAGCGAATTAAATGAAAATGGTTGATAGCTGTACATTATTTCCAATGTAATTCAAAGTGGCTGTATCGATTTTGATGCAACTCTTGGGAACTTTGCAAAAATGCATCAAGTTAACATCTGCAGACTGCAAAATTTATCTTCCAATATCATTTACATTGAGTAGCAATTTCCGCTAAAAGCTGAATGGTAAGTAAGACTGATCGACATATATTTCTTTACAAAATAACTCAAATATTTTTTAAATAACGCCAAGTACCGACCTCTCTTATGATTTGAATGTATTTAATAATTTAAATAATGATGTACTTGCGTGGATCTTTAGGTATTTGTATCGGTGTATTGTAACGTAAAGATAATGTGTCATTAAGTAATCGTGTATCCGTCACGTCAAAATCACTACTTCAGCATGATTGGTGGATGTATATGAATCATTAAAGGTAATAAAATGTGCGAAAAAATTGTGTGTTTTATTGTGTAGTGTCACAAATAATCTGTAATACTCACTGCTGGAAGCGTTTCTACTGCTACTACTATATCAGCCCATATACGTCCCACTGCTGGGCACGGGCCTACTCTAATCGAGAGAATCGATTGAGAGTGGTTAGGCCATATAGTCCACCACGCTGGCCTAGTGCGGGTTGGCGGACTTACATACTGTAGAAATTCTTTAAAATCGCTACTGTATGCAGGTTTCCTCACGATGTTTTCCTTCACCGTTAAAGTGCGTGGTGATTGACTGTCAATATACACATAACTCCGAAAAGTCAGAGATGTGCCCTGGAATTTGAACCCGCGACCACCGTGAACATGTAGGCAGCCTCGTCTAGTCAGTTAACAACAGGCCACCACGCACTTTTTTAGTATTTTTAGCTGGAAGCGTTTAGTATTCTTAATCTGTTTTGGCCATTGACACATAAGCAAGTTAAAGGCAATCATTCATTCTGCACAAAGAGTTTCTAAATGAAAATACAATCTCTTTTTTGTCAAATATATCGTTGCACTAATAAAAATATGGAAACTGCATGGAAACATATAAAGAATTAAATATGTATGTAGCAAATAAAAACAGTCAATTTCATAACTTTTATTCTAGGCACATACATTGATCTATTAGACCTAACAACAATACTTTTTGGGTAAATACACTGGTTATATATACATAAATATTAAGTATATACATACATTCGTATACACAAGTACTCAACATAGCTCTTACACGAAGCTTACTTTATTTTACAATTTGTTCTTACTTTGGCAATACATTATTTACTATGTTCATAAGTATGTAATAAGCATTACAAGTTATTTGAAAAATATAATATCTTTCAATCAAAGGGGTGTCAGGAACCAATAGTAATTTCACTTACAGCTTTAAAATAACTTGTAAAGACTTAAAAATATTTATGACTTCAAACATTAACAGCCTTTGTGACGTAGTTGGTTAGGCGCCTGCTGTGAAACGAGGGGCCGCGGGTTCGAACCCTGCACCGAGACAAATGTTTGTGAGGTCCGCAAGTAGGTTCTCGTTTCTAGGTGTATGTGAGACCGAAAAGTCTAGTGTAGTTTCTGACCCCTCGACACACAAATTACTTAATTGATATTAATGTGGGGTCACAAATATGGATGTGACTGTTGGGTGTATTTACCTTACACGTATGAACACATACAGTGCGTTACAGAAACAAACATTTATCATTTTACTGCTATCATTTAGGAAAATATCATTGTAAAATTTGAATCCTAGTAAAAGGTTTACTTTAATATATTTAACAGCAATTTAATCTATAAACTTAATCTCTATTCGCTTCTGCTCTCGAAAATTCACCCTTACCCTATTGTTTTTACTAAACATTTATAATACAATCACAAAAAAGTTACTCTTAAAAATATATTCGAAATGCATTACACACAAATCTTTAAATCCTTACACTTCTGCCCTATTCATAGTCAGATTTGAAATCTATTTTAGTTATCGAATGTTTTGTCTTCTTCGCTCAAACTGAATTCTAAAGTCGTTCGAAAGGGACAAAACATTCGATTACTAAAATAGGTTTTAAATCTGTCTAAAAATAAGGCCGAAAATATGCATAAAATTAAAAAATAGGATAATTGTATCAATGAGAATAACAATTATTATTGTTTAATGTGACTTTTGTGATGTAAAACATAACTTTTAATACAGGTACTAGTTACAAAAAGATTTAATTTGGCAAAAGAATGTTATAATAAGGGTAGAAAAACAGAAGGGTAAAATTCATTTAAATTCATTTTATTTTGTTCACAGTCATAATCAAATGATTTATTATTGATACGTAAAACGTTCTTAAAGAATTATTACATAAAATATACATCTAAATAAGAGACTAGATTTACAACACAACATAACAACAATAAATATTACATTCGAAACGCACAAAGCTATGCACTAATTATTTAAATAAATTAATTATGGAAAAAGTTAATTTGAGGAGGTTGTGACATTAGCGCCATCTATGCTTATTGACTTCCATAAGAGTCACGGCGTCTTAAATTTTAGAAATATAAGTATGGAATGTCGAGAAATACATAACTAGACGTCATATAGGTACAGACATCGAAACTTGAGTCCCATTTACACAAGAAAAGCTTCTCGCCTCTAAGATACGATTATCGTAAGGATATAAAAAAGTTGCATCGTGTAAACATTAATCTATGCCGGTTCTGTAATCGCATACGATTCTCCCCGCGAGAAACTGCCCCCGTGTAAATGGCGTTTTAGATACATAAATAGGTTTAAATATTGTATTTATTTATAGTACTGGCATTTAAAAAAAAAATCTTTTTTGGTATTTTGGTCTGAGAGACTAACGGTATGAAACAAACCATTGCGACAAATGTGGTAGGCTTGTATTCAGTATTGGAAATAATATTACGTCCGAAAAGTCTTCCATAACAAGACCTTAATGCCATGTATCAATTATATTACAATATGTAAATAATAGAAATATACCAATAAGGCACGATAATCAAAACATTTTAGCATTCACAGTGAATATTTAATTAACAAGACACTTATTCTCGAGAATCTTCTAGAATTATCCTTAGAAAATTGAACCTTGAACACAAAAATCGCAAAAAGACCAAAAAGCCTTGTGTAAAGTAGGTCATCGAAACATTTATTTTTTAAATAAACATTTCGACAATAACGTTACGATAACGTTTAAAAAATATGGTAACGGGTGAGAAATATTTTCAAAAAAACTTAATTTATATATCAACAACATAACTACACAACCATAATTATCAATTGGCTTCGAGATAAAAACTGTTTTCATAAACATTTTTACATATCATTGGAATGGCACAAATCTTAGACACACAATTTAAAAAGTTTCTGATTTGGTAACCTACTAATCTCATCACATACACTTACTAAATTGCACTAAATCCCTAAAAATATGCTAAGTTTGGTATACTGGTTCACCTAAACCTCATATCGTCGGGGCGTCGGATGAAGTACGCAACACGTTCTAAAGGCACTTTGTACTCATGCATCCAGCGGCTTCCCTTACGTAAGGACCCGTCGATGCCGTCCTGCCACAGCCCTGCTGGCAGATATACTGAAACAAAAATGTAAACTTCAGTCTTTGGAAGAACATATATCATGGAAAATACATGCCCCTAACATAAAATTCCCAGCTAAGTTACCTCCTCTCAAACAAAACTTATACAGCCTATACTATAAAAAAAATGTCTTATGACGTGGGCATAACAAATTCTGAAAGACAAAACAGTCGCACAAACATACTATTGGATATCTTAATGCGGGACAGATCACCTCTGGTTATAGACGATAGGAAGTAGAAACATAAAGGAAATTATTATGATGTTCTCTCACCTTCTCTAGTAGTGCGTCCATGGTGCAATATAGGTGCGACGACGATATCGTCTCCGATGGCGAACTCGTCAGTGAGCGACACGGCCGCGTCGCCGCCCGACACCACCCAGAGAGGGCGCACCAGCGGCAAGCCCTCCTCCAGGGCCTCGCGTTTGTACTTCAGGAGGAGAGGAGTCACCTGAAGACATAAATAGCTTTTCATACATCTGTCAGTAAGCACGTTTTGCTATATTCTTTTTGAAGGAGACATATGGGAATACTAACATACGTGACAAGCATCCGTATTAAGGTGTGAGGGGGCCTTAGAACCTTTAAACAAGATTTCTTTGTAGTAACATGCAATTAAGAAGGGTTTGGAGAAGGGGTATTCGTACTCCTCAGAATCAAAGAAATTAATATTGGTAATGTGCTAGGCAATACTGGTAACTGGTCTCTCTATAACATTCAGTATCCGCTTAAATACGTGCAAAGGCCATTCGCAGGTTTTAAGACAGTCTTAACAAAGTGAACAATAAAAACTAAATATTGTTAGTTGATCAACTCACCAATTTTTGCCTCAACGACGTCAGATTCTTGGCCATCTCCAACACACGCTCATCGTTGTACTTGCTCGGCAAATGCGTGAACTTCATCACTGGCAAGAAAGTCGCCATCTGCAGCCAGCGCATGTACAGCTCCCGTTCTGGCAACTCTATACCATTCCCCTGGGTGGCGTTCATAGGATCCATCGACCCTTTCGACGATGGCAAGAACTGCTCACTCCCAGGCCAGTAAATATCCCCTCCAACCGCCCCAGGCATTATAAAAGGGTATCCATTTATACCATATGTCAGCATTGTTGGTATCACCTTCCTCATAGCCTCCCAAGTAGACTCAAATGGCGGTAAGGAGACGAAGATTGGTGGTTTCGGCAAAGATACGGCGGACGAAACACCAATAATTTTGAACGCTTTTTCAAAAGTTTTAATGAATATGGTTTTGTATTGGTCAGGATTTGTGAGGGTCTTCTCGCACTGGTAGTAGTGCGGCATGTTGTAAGCAGTACCAAGGTCCAAATAGAAAGAGTCTATTTCGTAAACTTTCATGACTTCTTGTAGTTTTTCTAGTATCCAAGGAACAGTTCGGTTGTTAGTAATATCTAAAACACCAGCACTGGGTAATGACTTAAATCGAGTCAGAGCAGGAATTCTTCTGTCACTATTTCTCTCGCTAATAAGCAATCTTTTTTGTACACATTCAGCGAAATTTATACTCTCAGTACTTATAAAAGGCTGTATAGTAAAAGCTACATTGAATCCTCGTCGGTGTAACTTATCAACGGTGGTATTCAAAGTCTCGAATCTTGTTTTATCAACAGTCAAATCACCAATTTCGTTTTGCCAATGTTCGTTGATCAATACGTGCCCTTGTTTCAAAAACCCTAAATTTATTACGTCCTCTGTATATTTCGATATCGTCTCAGCTTGCAGCTCGTGTTTAAACCTCGGCGCTATCTGCCAAACTGGTTCTGATATGAGAGAATCCAAAGTTTGTATATCAGTAGGTTTCAGCCCGTCCCAAAGAGGAGAACTTCTGTGTCCATGAATAGATTTATGCAAAGACTTCATATCTGTGGATGTGCATATATTGTACTTCATTTCAGGGAATTCTGTGAGTTTGTTCGCATAGGCGAAGTCGTCGAACATGGCTTTGAGGCAGATTTCTTTTACCCCTGCGTTTATAGAGATGTGTAGAGGAGTTTCTTCGTCAATAATTATAGCTGCTCCTTTAGTATTTATAAGGTAGCGAGTGAGCACGTTACCCCACTGTGACTTCTGCATGTCTCCGGTGATGAATGGGGTGAACTCGATAGATCCGGTGTCTAAGGGCCAGGTCAGGTTGCCAGACTGTCCGGCTCCATACCAGTGCACCTTCGTGTCACTCCAGTCGAAGCAGTCTTTTGGCGTAACGTCTGCGTAAATGTAATTTGTATTTATACACTGTTTACAGGGTATATACCTTATATTAAAATGAAGTTTCTGCTATTTTTTTACTCTTGCAAAAGAAATGTTATTAACAGAGAAAAAAGAACAAACGATTTTTCGCCAAACGGAATTTCTAACACATTTTGTGGAAGCAAATTTTGAAAGAACAAACAAAGAGAGACTTTCATTTTTATTGTTCATTTACGTTATTATATTTTACTGCAGTATTTGACGAACGTTATATCTAATTTAAGGTTCCCGAGTTCTTGGCATTTTTACAAGACAACAATTTACATTGAATCATATCGACGCGCATTAGAAGTTACCATAGCTATAACTCCTTTCTCAGAGACTCACCATCTCTCAACGCCTTCCAATGTACAGAGTAGCACGTGGTGTTGTCCACGCCCGGATCGTGAGGCAGCGACTTTAGGTAGAACCGCAACGTGTGGAGCCACTCCAGACACTCGGAGCCGTCGGTTTTTCGATGCTCTGGCAAGCAAGGATACGCCTTCACTTTGCCGTGAAGGTCCACCGCTAAAAACACATTTAGAAAATTAGTCAAGACAACAACAATCAGAACGAATGTTAATGGAACTAGCTATTGTAATAATATCTAATTAATATAATTGTGAGCTTTAAAAGCTTAGCTAAAGGAAGGCGACGACGCATTGACATTAGCATATATTGTAAACTTAAATATGAATGCAAAAGATGCCACAATTGGAGCAAATGTGCACAGTGTGATGGCATAAGATTATGAAAGGTACCTAAATACTAATAATTTGTGTAGATTAATAGCATTCGTTATCCCTCGGTCGTCTTATCTCCTTTTCAAGCAGTCCACAGTATATTTTAATCATCAAAATTGAGCATCATATGCCAGCCATAACTCCATCTAAGCTTATACTTGGCAGAACAGAATAGATAAAAACAAGAATCCTTTAAATTCCATTACCTAAACTAGCCTTGAGTATCTCCACATCATCCTTATTGAAGATCCTGATCAGTCTCTTGGGTTCGTTGAACTGCACGTTCCTGAAGTAGGCCTTGGTGAGTGCTTGCTGGTGGTACAGGACATAGGCGAATCCCACGAAGAATACCACGGCTAGGAACATCAACCCCACGAATGCACGCAGCTTGTAGTCTGTGGGCTTCTTGCGGATCTTCTGTGGGAGACTCTGAAAATAAGGGTAAAATTCGTAATTTAGAAATACAGTAACATAAAGTTAGTATTTTTTATTGGATCTGTTTTCTTATCCAACAATAATATCTTTATAGTAAATTGCTAAGTTTGTGGATAAAAGTTTAGTTGAGTCCTTTAAACTATCACAATGAGCCAGAAACTAAGGAGTTTTTGATAGCTATCAAAGAACGCGCTGCTTTAAATTACGTATAGGGTCTGCGGAGTAAATATGGTATTCTTGCCTATTATTAAGCTCTTCTTCAGCATTTATATATCTCACAAAAAAGATCTGAGGTACGTTCCGAACTAGTTATCATACATAAACTCAAGCCTTTTTCCCAGAAGGGGTAGGCAGAGGTGCTGCAAGGACATCCATGTTCCGCCTTGGGTGTTCCGTCCCACGATGTGAAATGGGGCGAGACAATCACCATACCAGGCACAAATTTTTGACTGCGGGCTGATAGTGGACAGAAAAATCCAATTTCACTTTGCCCGAGCAGGGATTAAAACCGATACCTCAGCGTTGAAATCGTACAGAAGTACAACTACGCCACCGAGGCAGGCAACTAGGCTTTAATTAACACAATTTACATACCTGTAACTTCTCCTTCAACAAACTGGCGAGAGAGTTGACGGAGGTGACGGAGTTGCTCGGAGAGTATTCATCGTCATCCATGCTGAACTCTGACCTGCCTAATCTTCGAGGGTAGCCTGACTTGCGACGAGGGGCGCGGAGGGGTGTCCTGAAAAGGGGATAAAGTTGTTTAGTTATAGAAACAATTTGAAGATTTGTCATAAGATCCTTTATGTTGGATCGAGGAAGTGATAACAATACACTAGGTAATTGTAGTAGATTCTATATCACTTCAGGTGTCCAAGAAGCTCATATAGGGCTCCCTGTCAAGACTTATGTGACGTTCTCCATTGTTCTCTAATTGTTTTCCAATTGTTCTCCACTGTCAAATGTGATCTGTCAAAAATGGACACCTGAAGGTACGGTACAACGTACGATTATGACGGTCTGACATTATTTGACAGCCTCCGTGGCGCAGTTGGTTAGACGCCGGCTGTGAAACTAGAGGCCGTGGGTTCGATCCCCGCACCGAAACAAATGTTTGTGTGATCCACAGGTATTTGTTCCGGGTCTGGGTGTTTGTGAGACCATAAAGTCTCTCGTAGTTTCTGATACTCACGACACAAGACTCGATCTTAGTGTGGGGTCAGGACTATGTACGTGACTGTTGGGTGTATTTATTTATGTATTAGTCGATACAGTTATGGCTAACTTACCAATACTTTAAACACATTATTAATTAATTACATAATATCATGTTTGGTTCTGGCAATCCACCTCGATTGCTTAAAGTCATCAACTTGTTATAAAAATGCGTTATAGCTCCAACTTTGGTCATGTATGTCTAAATACGGTAACTTTAATATCGTTAACTGTTAAAGTAATTTTTCATGTCACAATTTCGAAGTGTCGTTAACAAAAAAAAATACAATTGCAATTTGGAAGCGAAATAAAATGTAATTTGAGTTTTACGCATTTTGTTATTTACTGCAAATGAAATGCAAGGTTTGAGGAAAGATTATACAAAAATAATCCTTGCATTGGGTCCTTACATCCTTGTTTACTTAAATTAATGTATGCTAAGTACGTGATTGTACAGTTTCTATAAATATTTTAACATACATGCATCCGTAAGAAAGATCTTAACCAGAATATTTATTATCCGCCAACGCGCAATACACCAACATATAGATGCACTACCTTTTAAATCGATACGATTTTTTTCGATCGAAACGCATTGTAACATGAATCGATTCTCGCTCGATCGATCTAAATGATCGATTTAGATGACACTTCTCTAGGCCAAAGTGAAAGTCTATGACCTAAAACGGTAATCTCAATCAATATCTCGGTTGTGGAGGAATCCTGTGCTCAGGAATGGCCGGTTATAGTCTAATACAGTAGAACATTTATATTATGCTCACACCTAAATAACCCCGAGAGTAACCACAGAGGTATCCACAGTTTACTTAACTTATATCTATTCCAAGATGCCTCGTTGTACTACAGTATGATTGCAAAGCTGAGGTCTTGGGTTCGAATCCCGAGTCGGGCACGGCGATATTGGATTTTTCTATTCTTTATCAGCCCGGAATCAGAAAGTGCCCGATATGGCGATAAGCTCGCCCATCACATCATGGGACGGAATACACAAGGCGAACCGTGGATGTCCTGGTTACACCTCTGCCTACCCCTTCTGGGAAAAAGGCGTGAGTTTATGTATGTATGTAAGATGTAATATGAGGTGAGCCAATTTTATAAGACGAGCACTTTTTCCAATCCCAAGCCTTTTAACATTTTATTATTTATTAATGTTTTCTCCACTCGATAAAAACAGATTACGTAACAACTGGAAAGTGCCATAAGAATCTTCGAGAAACTCTATAAAACGCTAATTGATCTTATAGTTCTAAAAGGTCGCAAAACATTACACGCTGTGTTGACAAACTTTTATCGTAAGGTCACGAGGATCTTCGTTCATTTGTTTTATTAATCACAATATAAATGCAAATGTAAACGCTTTCATGCCATGACTACAACCGGTCATGTTTGCATACACGTTTTGAGGGCTATAAAACGAGCTTACTGCTCGTTGAAGTGTGTCTGTGTGTGTGAAAAATATTGTCAATCTTAATACTATCGCATATGAAGTAAGTTATAGGTATATTTTTGATTATTACTCTGTTGATGTACACAATTATATTGACCTAAATAATCACTGTCAAAGTTTAACACTACCTGAGCCGTCTTGATATGTCGGTTAGTGAATCAATTTAAGAAGGCCACAAACGAAGCAACAATATAAAAACATAAACTTAAATTCCTATCCTTCGGAAACAGCTCTTTATTCTCAGTGTAAGAAAACTTATGTCCTATTTTGTACACCTCACAACTCAAATTTAAAATTTCATAACAATTAAGATATGAAACTCCCATTCGCATTTTAATTTTAGATATAATTTCATTAAATTCTCAACTGCCTCGGTGGCGTAGTTGTACTACGGTTAGATTACAAAGCTGAGGTCTCGGGTTCGAATCCCGGGTCGGGCAAAGTGATATTAAGTTTTTCTATTAATTATCAGCCTGGAGTCAGAAATTTGTGCCCGATATGGCGATAGGCGCCCCCTATTACATCATGGGACGGAACATACAAGGCGATATGTGGGCGTCCTGGTGGTGCCTCTGCCTACCCCTTCTGGGGTGAAGGCGTGAGTTTATGTATATATGTATGTATAATTTCATTAAATTCTCAAGAATCGAAACAAACAACTAGGTACCAGACAAAACAGTGACAACCAAAATTTACCAATTTAAAGGAGTTAAGGTGTCTGTATAAGCGGTATGTAGGCACTTAGTAGAAGATTGTGCAGAATCGTGGAATAGCAAGTGTGGTGTTAATGAGGAAACATGACCGGACGGATGCTCTGAGCCCGACCTTCAGCCAGGACTTCGCGTAGGCTGGTTCACTCACTTGTAGATTTCTAAATTCAGGTTTCTTTTAAAAAAAAAAAAGATACATTTATGAATAATCTTATGTTTGGGTATTGTAATGACAATATAATATAATTTATTGATCTTCAAATCATGCACAAGAAGTGATTTCATTTGTAAGCTATTTTTAATGAATATTATGATAGGGGCCGAGCCTTTCCTCGCCTCATACCAAATAAATTCGATTTCTTAAACCGGAAAACTCGACCGGACACTAAAGCCCGGCTTGGGAATCGAACCCAGGATGTTTCAACCCACACCAGATACCACTTGTAGAATGCATGGCATAACATCTAAAAACAAGAACAAAATTGTCCCATTTCCTCAAAAGATTTATAAATAAAAGATATTATTTTCTTAAATTATAATGAAACTTGGCACTTGACTTGATTCCAAAGAAATATTGCAAGTATGATTAATTATCGTGTCAGTGTATAACATATTGTTTATGTTTCTCTCACTTGTTGTTTACACAACTTTATCTTTATTTAACAAAATACCTATTTGAACATTCATCTTTTTAACATTAAAATATAAGTTGCTAATTAACATCTTACCTATTTTGTATAACATTGTCCGAATTTTCCACCATCACTGCCCCAGATTTTCATGTGCTTAATGAATCAGAATTTTATTATTTTTGTATTTATTGCTTTTAATGACTAGACTAGCATGCCATTCGCCTGATGGTAAGCGATACGACCGCTCATGGACAGTAAAAAATCAAACAACACCATGAACTAGAAAACTTGCTTGGAATTCCACTGCGCTCACCATCCTGAGACATAACATGTTAAGTCTCAATATGTCCAGTAGTTACTCTGGCTACAATGTCCTTCAAACCAGAACACAACAGTGCACAACACTGCTGTTTTGCGGAAGAAAATTTATAAATTAGAATCTTTTTCGACTATAAGGTAGTATTCCATTGCTATGCTATGAACGTTTAAGACAAAAATATTCTTTGCATGAACGACTGTGGAACCTCAAGTCTCTAATCGGTAAACAAATGATCTGTGACACAGATTTCCATTAGTTCTAGATATTCTTTTTACAATAAACAAAAAAATAATATTACCTATTATTTTTCTATAGAGTACACTCGAAGCACAACACACAAAGACACGGTGTTTTTAACACTACAAAATAAAAGACACAGAGTGGCAGTTGAAGTAGACGAGCGCACCTTCCACACACAGTTGGAATACTGACTGATCACGCAGCTTCGACGGGTTGCGGTGCAACGATCTTATTATCAACTTGTTTTATGTATTACGAGATATATATAATAAACATTCTGGTATTCTCTTTATTATGAATATTATATTTATAAATATTAAAGTTAAGATTACGTAAGAAAGTTACTAGTAAATAACCAGTTTGATACCAAATAAGAATAATACAATGACAGAAATTAGAGAAAACTTCTTGAAAGCTTGTCTTAGAACGTGTAAATTGCTCAGCCTTGTTGAGGTGTGTGTAGAGTCCGCCACTGCATCCCCTGATATTAAGGGGTGACCAGGGGGCCTACAAATACTAGGGGGGCAGTGTGCCCTCATGCGACTGATGTACAACATAGTGCTTTGAATTTGTATGGATATTTTTTTGTTAACCCTTATAAGTATACTAATAACATTTCAAACGGCCGTCCAAACAAACCTCAAATACCAAAACACTAAATATAATTTACATACGTACATATTTACATACATACATAAACTCACGCCTTTTTCCCAGAAGGGGTAGGCAAAAGAGCCACTAAGACATCAACATTTAGCCTTTTATGTTCCGTCCCATAATGTGTTAGGGGGTGAGCCTATCGCCATATCGGGCACAAATTCTTAACTCCGGAGTGATATTGAATAGAAAAAAAAACAATGTCACATTGCCCGACCCGGGATTCGAACCCGAGACCTCAGCTTTGTAATCGTACCGTAGTACAACTAGGCCACCAAAGCAGTCGCAATAATTTGTCTCGAAAAAATACGTTTAAACACTCACTAAAGAGTTACTGCCTTATTCATAGAGAGATTAAAAACCTATTTTAGCTATCGAATGTTTTGTCTTTTTCGGTCAAACTGAATTCTAAAGTCATTCGAAAAGGACAAAACATTCGACAACTAAAATAACTTTTAAATCTATCTATGTATAAGCCCGTTAGTATTTTAAAGCGCACATTAACATAGCGAATAATGTAAATAATTAATTAGTTCTGGAAATACCATTCATTCCACCAATTATACATTATTAATGATACTCATTAGCATAACCAGTGTAGCAATATACATACATAATATTATCAAATAAAGTAGTTTTCCGCTGGCCCCATCAACGTTTTGGTCTTTTAAACTACGCAATGGATTTTTTTGTTTCAACAATAGAGTGATTGAAGAGAAAAAAAAGGTAAATATAACATGTCGGAAATATCTGTGAACCTAGCTGTCATGCGGTTCACATTTCATTTTGTTGTGTTACCCTATCTACTATGTTATTTTACACTAGCGTTTGCCCGCAACTTCGTCTGCGTGTTTAAGATAATGTAGACGTTATATCGCTAAAACTATGCCAGTGTAAGCTCTACGTAAACTTTTAACAAAAATCAACGTGCAACAATTCTATTTCTAATTCTGACTCTGAGTTTGGATTATTGGATCAATTGATAAACGGCCTTATTCATATACAGTTTTAAAACCTATTTTAGGTAACGAATGTTTGTTTTCTCGCTCAAACTAAATTGAAAAGTCGTTCGAAAGGGACAAAAGTTAAATTTTCATAGGAATAACTTCAGTAGTTTTGATTTTCCATACAAACTTTCAACCCTTATTTTACTCTTTTAGGGTTAAATTTAAGTAAACAGAGTACGCACTTATTTTTGGTTTTAGATGAGTAACTAAAGAATCAGATTTGATATCTACAACTTCAACGGTTTCGATTTTCCATACAACAATATTTTACCCTTTTCACCCTCTTAGGGGTTGAATTTTCAAAAATCCTTTCTGAGTGGTCCCTTTCCTCACAATAGGAACCTCTGTGTAAAATTTCTAGTTTCTAGCTTCATTAGTTTCGGCTGTGCGTTGATCCGTCGGTTCCGTTCTACAAAACTTCAACCATTATTTTCATCTCTTTAGGGTTAATTATAAGAAAAGCAAGTATGCAGTTATTCTTGTTATAAATTGAGTAACTAAACAGCCAAGTTTGAAATCTGCAACTTCAACTGTTTCGATTTTCCATACAAAAGTATTTTACCCTTTTCACCCCCTTAGGGGTTGAATTTCCAAATATCCTTCCTTAGTGCTACCCTACGTCATAACAGAAAATCTTGTGTAAAATTTCAAGTTCTTAGCTTCAGTAGTTTCGGCTGTGCGTTGATCCGACACTTTATTTTTACAAAACTTCTACCCTTATTTTCGCCCCTTTAGGGTTAATTATAAGAAAAGCGAGTATGAAGTTATTCTTGTTTCTAAATAAGTAACTAAAGAACCAAGTTCCAAATCGAAAACTTCAAGGGTTTCGGTTTTCCATACACCAGTATTTTACCCTTTTCACCCCCTTAGGGGTCGAATTTCCAAAAATCCTTCCTTAGTGCTACCCTACGTCACAATAGGAACCCCTATGTAAAATTTCATGTTTCTAGCTCCAGTAGATTCGGCTGTGCGTTGATCGGGTAGGAAGGAAATCACCCAGTTTCTAAACATTTCAACCCTTATTTTAACCCCTTTAATGTTAATTTTAGACAAATAAAGTATGCAATTATTTTTGTTATTAAATGAGTTATTAAACTACCAAGTTTGAGAATTGTAACTTCAATGGTTTAGATTTTCCATAGAACAGTTTTTAACCCTTTTCACCCCCTTAGGGGTAGAATTTCCCAAAATCCCTTCTTAGTGCTACCCTCCGTCACAATAGGAATCCCTGTGTAAAATTTCAAGTTCCTAGGTCCAGTAGTTTCGGCTGTGCGTTGATAGGTCAGTCAGTCAGTCAGTCAGTCAATCAGGTTCCTCTTTTATATATATAGATTAAAAACATTTTGAGATGGATGCGAATTCTATTTTTTATTCTTTTTTCTATTTTAATTCAATTTGTTTAACCTATATTTTGAATTTGCTGAACTTTTGTTCCAATGACGTCAATTATTCAAGTCCACAGATATTTCATTATTTATATTCCTTTAATAGTTAAACCATACTTTAGATAACCGATTCATATATCATAGATTGCATGGGATTAGCGTCTTCACCAATGTGTGTCAATTGCTTGTTTATGACTCGAGAAGTGGAGCGAGATCACTCAGTGTTGTATACCTCCCCTTCAAAGCCATTGCTTTGCTAGCAATGTTTTTATTAATTTTCAATCGACTTAAAAAAGGAGAAGTTTCTCAATTCGTGGGTATCTTTTTTTTATTTATATTCTCCGATTATTCTACGACGCATGAACCAATTTTTACACTCAGTCGTTAAACCATTCAGTTTTTCGATCGTTAATCCGTTCAAACTCACGATCGTTAATCAGATCAGTCTCTCGATCGTTCATCGGATCAGATGTTAATCCCTTCAGTCTCCCGATCGTTAATCAGTTCATTCTCGCGATCTTTAATACGTTCAGTCGCTCAATCGTTCAACCACTCCTACGTTATCCGTTCAGTCTCTCAATCGTTGATCCGTTCAGGCGCTCAATCGTTCAACCACTCCTACGTTATCCGTTCAGTCTCTCAATCGTTGATCCGTTCAGGCGCTCAATCGTTCAACCACTCCTACGTTATCGGTTCAGTCTCTCAATCGTTAGCCCGTTCAGTCTCTCGATCGTTAATACGTTCCGCCCTTTCTCTAACTCAATAAAATATTACATTAGTGATCCTATTTTGTTCATTAGGTAAAGTCTAAAATCCCTTTGAGTTTGATATAACACTAAGCTCGTCCTCTTATCTGTGAAAACAAAATGTCATTAGCGCATATCGACACACCTCTATGTGTACCGGTTACATACGATAGTATATAAAATAACAATACTGGCTTATCGGAATTGTGGACATAACCTAATACCCTATATATCTCCTTAGCAACTGATGACAATAATCCTAATTGGCATTATTTAGATCTATTCAGATAGCCACCGTGGCGCAGATAGTTGACTGATAGACTGTTAAACAAAAGGCCGCGGGTTCGATCCCCGCACCGAGACATAATATGTTTGTGTGAACCTCAAGTATTTGTATCGGGTGGGGGTGTTTGTGAGGCCGAAAAGTCTCTCGTAGTGTCAGATACCCACGACACATGACTCGTCTTAGTGTGTGGTCAGGACTATGTATGTGACTGTTGGGTGTATTTATTTATTCATCTATTTACAATCAAGACATCTAACAAAAAGTAGTATTGCATAAAACCGGCAAACGAGCAAACGGCTCATAGTTAGTAAGAGATTACCGCCGTGTATTAACATCTACAATATAATTTATGGATAGTAGGTGCGCCGACGGCTTGTCCAAATGGGGGCAGACGGGAAAGGAATAGACGGGAAGAGAAAAGAAGTAATGAGCTAACGGCCATTGGCACTTAACTATCTCAATACGATATTACACGGGTTTAAAATCAGTTGCAAATTAATACGAAATAGAAAAGAAAAACAGAAACAGTCTTATTCATAGACAGATTAAAAACCTATTTTAGCTATCGAATAGTCCCTTTCGAACGACTTCAGAATTCAGTTTGAGCGAAGAAGACAAAACATTCGCTGACTAAAATAGGTTTCAAATCTGTCTATGAATGAGGCCGAAAGTGTTTGGTAATGATGAATAATTTTTAATCTTAATCAGGGAAGGCCTCGTAAAAGAGAATTGTACCAAACGATATCTTATCACTTTTCATGATTACACGACATATTTTCTTAATACCGCCTTTTTTAGTACATACCAACTCGATTTTATTTTAAACAACAACCACTTTAATACCGGTTAATAGCGTGACTAGTGTCCATTTTTTTTAACAATATAGTCACGATTAAGTCATTCGTAGGAATGTAATAAGAAAAACAAACTAAATTGTAACTTTATAATTGTGTAAGCATCAAACTTGCAGAGTAAGATAATAGAATTAGATTTCTAGAATCAGAAATCCAATTGGATGCAAGTTATACAAATGTTATTTTAAAGTATTAAAGTTTATTGTTACCTGAAGTTGCTTATATTTTAAGAGTATTTTCTATATCTCGTAGTTCGAAATAAAATAATACACAAAAATAAAAGAAAATCGGAGTTTCTGTTACTTCGGGAATGAGTGGCAAAGAAAGTAATTATAAAAAGTGAATTGTATCACTCTTAATCATAGATTTATTTCGGAGAATCGATAAGAGCGTTTATGTCCTTTGAGGATGGAGTTTGTAATATAGGGGAAGGGAATCGTGGAAGTAATTGCTCTCTGGCAGTTTGAGATTTTTATTTTGTGGTCGTACCTACGATATTCACACACACACGCCGCGCCGTGACTATGAATAATACAATAGTATTTTATTGTATATAATATTATTCATATTATTAATTTATTGTTTAACTGTTTTTTTATTTCCATTTTTGATATTTGCAATATCAATGTTAGATAGCACTTTATACCAAGCCTGCAGTTGAGATCAAATCAGTGCAAATCTCGTCTCACAATGATTGAGTGATTGTCCGGAGGAAGCTGTCATCCCGTTAGTGGTTCTTCGTATATGAG
The DNA here is from genome assembly GCA_905220455.2 of Deilephila porcellus. NCBI lineage: Eukaryota > Metazoa > Arthropoda > Insecta > Lepidoptera > Sphingidae > Deilephila > Deilephila porcellus. Next base: position 837,111 of record LR999986.1, on the reverse strand, counting down.
AGTGTGGACATCATACTGAGGTAAATACAACATACTAATACAATTACACAAGTGCGTGGTGGCCTGTTGGTAACGGACTAGACGCGGCAGCCTACATGTTCACGGTGGTCGCGGGTTCAAATCCCAAGGCACACCTCTGACTTTTCGGAGTTATGTGTGTATTGATAGTCAATCACCACGCATTTTAACGGTGAAGGAAAACATCGTGAGGAAATCTGCATAGCGTAGCGATTTTAAAAAAATTCTACGGACTTACATACGTCCGCCAACCCGCACTAGGCCAGCGTGGTGGACTATATAGCGGATAGCCTAACCACTCTCAATCGATTCTCTCGATTGTAGAGTAGGCCCGTGCCCAGTAGTGGGACGTATATGGGTTGATATAGATAGATATATACATTATATAATACTTTCATCATTATATAATATCATTATATAATATCATTATATAATATCATTATATAATATCATTATATAATACAATTATATAATACTTTCTCTTGGCTTTTCAGAAATGGTGGAATTTCGAGACTCAAGCTCATATGTCCGGTAATAAGGTTTAAGAAAAAGCATTTTTATACACCATTAACAACCAACATAACAAGTAGTGAAAGTTCATAAGCGATGCTAAGCGTCCTTTTAAATAAACATACAAAAAATCCCCTTGAAACTGCATTGAAATTTATTTTATACGTCTTGATTATTTCCCGTCATTAGGTTTTAAGTACCCAAATATATATTTCGTTTGGTGAATTATCATGTATTCTGAAAACATATTAGGCGCACAAAAACATTAATTAACACAACTTATGCTTATGATTTGTGATAAACATCATATTCAATAGATGACCCATGCAAAGAATTCTCCCTGCTGCACCGGAAAAGTAGTAATTCACGACTTTAGCGTTGTTCTCCAACTATGACACAAATCTTTATAAAATTCAACCTTCCACAGCTCTATACAACATCCGTACAAGATTGACGGATGATGTGTTGCAACTCAGGTCACGAGATTTCGCAATGCATTGGCTAGCGGGTCAACGCCCGCGCTTCCTCATTAGCGACCCTTCAATGCATCGCGTCCGCTCCTTGACCAGGCTTAGGGCCTGGGAAAACCAAGGCCACGTACCGATGGAGGTAGCTGACGTAATATTACAAGGATTAATTGTATTTTGTTTTGGTGATGAGGTGAAAAGATATTATGCAATTGTTTATACGCAGTAATAATATAGAACCTGTTGTGATTGAGATCGCTATTAGCTATTTTCAATTCTTATGATAAACTTTGTTTTAAATAAGGATAGCTGTTATAACTCCTCTTTCGGTACTTCAGGGCAAGTATTTTAAGTTACGAGTGTGTTTATTAGTTAAATGATTTAGAGCCGCATGCTATAATGATTTTGATTTAGACATATATCATGAGGTAATCAGAGAGCCCGATATGGCGATAGGCTCGCCCCCTATCACATCATGGGGCGGAACATACAAGACAATTAATGTGGGTGTCCTGCTGGCGCCTCTGCCTACCCCTTCTGGGATAAAGGCGTGAGTTTATGTATGTACGTATGTATGTAATCAGAGAGATCTAGGCATTCCGTATTATTATTATTTATTTAGCCAACATTGAGATACGTCTGTTACATTTTGGGACGGAAAAAACTCGGCAAACTGAATGACAATACTGATTAAAAAATAGATATATACCGCTAAAGCGCACTACACAACAAAGCCGCCGTCCTGCCGGCTTATGTCGGCAACTTTTTGTCGGCGGGCTAATTGGCGACTTCACTCGATGCAAGTCGGAAAACTTTGCCAGCGGCTCGACACGAGGAACTTTTTCTATGACGTTGTTGATTATATCCGGGCAACTGAGCACAGTGGTTGCGTCGCCGACATGCCTCCAACATATCGGCGGGCAACACGCGCCGATGCATGCTGCCGACATGATTCTTTTTCATGATGACCGGCTGGGTTGTGTCGGCGGTTCAGCGGCTTTGGTATGTAGTGCAATTAAAGTGTGAAGCAAGGTTATGGTCCGCCTGACAGTAAGCAGTTGCCATAGCCTGTAGACGACAACACCAGGGGCATCACTCGCTTACTTTTTGAAGGTATAAACGTGAGAATATGAACTATTTATCATATTTCATAAAGTTTGAATGTAATAATGACTAATCCGTGGTGCTTTACAGCTGGCTTCTCAATTTCTTTATTCGAGGTTATTTACCTCTTTAGTTCATTGTTTTGTCATGCGCTTTATTAGGGAGGGAAGTGGACACTAATTTATTTCCAACTCCTCCTATTAATTTAACTTTTTGATTGATTTCGTTGCGGGTTAAAGACAAGTTAGACATTCCCGGAGACTCGCTGAGCTTCAATGCTCAGTGTCATTAAAATGCGTGCCACTGTTGATCCTGGCTTACAGGAGTTGCAGTGGCGGGTGTGAGAGCGGGACAGTCTCCTAATAAAGTGTGAATAACTGTTGACTTACTTGGACCTGTCCTCGTCAGACAGAGGTTCGTTGTGGTCGTCCGCCGTGTTGTCTCCATCGCTAAACCCTGACGCTGAACTCTGGTGGTGTTCAGGGATCTGGAATATAAACATCACAGTTTAACAATATAGAGATACCTTTAAGAAGCAATGAATAGTAAATAATGAAAAATGTACAAAATATGGCTGCGCCGAGATGACGTGATGTTTATTCGACTCAATTTTTAGCAATATATTAAATATCTTTCTTAAATCGATTAATAAAACCAATAGTCCCACTTATTGTATATTACATCACTGTTATTAATTTTATTAAGATTTGTTTATTATTAATACAGTAACAATTGCTTGAATTTCAATATTAATGGATACTTTAAGATTTCTATCAATAAAATTTAACGAAAACGTGTTTTGAAGACAATGGTCTACTCATAAATCACATTTGGCTAAAAAACTATTTTAAGAAGCCTTTTTTGATTATTTAGAGCGCTTTAAACAGCCTGCGTGGCGTAGTTGGTTTCACACTAGTTGTGAAACGAGTGACCGGGGGTTCGATCCCCGCATAGAGAGATATAACGGGTATATCAAGACTGCGACCGAAAACGAAGCCAGGTGGTAGTTTTAGTGGTTACAAACACGATGCAAATAAAACTTTCACCAAAACGGCGACAGATATTTTTCTAGAATTTTTAAAAAATCATCTTGTTTGGGTTGTAAATACCTAGTTTTTGCGAAAATTGTAATTTAAACCCTTACGTTCCAATGCGTCTTAAAAAATAAAAAGGAATCATTATTTTAGGAAAAATATGTATTTATCGGCCAAATACGACGATAAGTAAAAAATTTAAAAAAAAGTTATCGATTTTTTTTTGCGAAATTATTATTTGTATTGTGTCTGAAGTCACTAATACTACCACCTGGCTTCGTTTTCGGTCGCAGTCTTGATATACCCTGTATTTGAGTGGACATTGAGTACTTGTTTCCGGTCTGAGCGTTCGTGAGACCGAAAAGATTTAGATATAAGAATTTCTATGGTGTGTGAAGTCCCCCAACCAACACTAAGTCACCGTGGCGGATTGTAATCTAACCCCTTTTAATTCAAGAGGAGGCCCATGCCCTGCAGTGGGACGTATAGAGGCTGGAATATATTCTTATTAGCTGTAATTAACGATCCAGAAGATCTTGTGAAAGACTATTTTAATCAAGAATATTTTGATTTTTTTAATTCTCATTGTTAATTTGGATATACTGTTTTAGACCACGTGGCCGCAGACCAGCCCGTTAGGCTGATCTAATAAGCAGGACGCTAGCCATGACTATCCAGGAGGCACTGCATCTGGTGGAGGACCGTCAAGCATGGCGATCAGCTGTCCAAGACTCGACCAAGTGACAGGGGTCACGATCCTCAGCATTGAAGGAACGATTGGAGAGAGATACTGGTTTATATTTATCTGTATTCAAATTTTTCACATTTCTTTAAATGAGAGTAATTTTACAGTAAAAATTCCCTACGGTTTATAAAGGAATTTGATGTTTTAAACTAACCTGGTTCATATCTACACAAGAATGTTTAACCAATTACAATAATTTCACTCATTTTTTACTACCTAACACAATCACTATAAGAATTACTTCCTCACTACACCAAGATCACCTCACAAAGAATACAATAATTAATTATATAATAATAATTATTATTTATCATTATAAGATAAATCCGTGAGACATCACTCTAGCCTGCCGTGTTCCAAACTAATGTTATCTGGACATAATATTTGTGATGCAGCCAAACAAAGGCGAATTGTTTGGTTTAGCGTATCTGTGTACAAATAATTATGTTTCCCATTAAAGTAATTTTTTTACTTCGTTTCACTGGTGTTTGGCGGGAGAAATAGACATTGCAGTGGTACCTATCTAAGCCTCTCTCTTATAAAAAACCTACCACCAGTTAAATTATTCAAAATTTTATTTACATGTTTTTTATACTATTAAGCAAACAAGCATACGGTTCACCCATAGATAATACACTATATGGTTCTCCTGATGGTATGATCACCGCGGCCCATGAATATCTGCAACTCCATAGGGCATAGAGATGCATTGCTGGCTTTTAAGATGGGAATGCGCTCTTATTTTTTAATGTCGCCATGTCGTATTTATTTAGAAATGCTGCTAAATGTGCAATTCTTATAGAATATCCACGGAGAGATTATGTCTTTCACTTATCGAGATAACTAGACCGACCTATAGAATTTTGTTGCATTCATAAAATTTTGTGATGGTGGTGAAATTAGCATATTTTATATAAGAAAGTAAGAAATCGTCCAGGAGAATAATTTTGCATATTTAGTAAATAAATAATTATATATGGCTCTTTTTAAATTTACAGATAACCCGTGCTCTGCAGTGAAACATTTAATATAGATTATTCAATATTTTATTAATGTGTATTTTTACGCAACAGAGAATGCAAGTTCGATTCCTGTCTGAATTTGTATACCTACATATATGCTTTTCTAGTTCTGAGTTTTTGTCGGGCAGAATATTCATTTTTAACGCTGTAATGAAGTTACTAATAAATAATGTATTCTTTATTGATATAATGGCAATGTTTTATGTACAAACATCGTATAAATTATTCTTTATTGTAACAATTCCAGGCAAACTCCGTATGAAAATTTTAAAAATGAAATCATCTTCTATCTTAAAATTAGAATATGAACAAATTAAAACAGTAATTAATGTAAAAAATAATCAAACTTACAAAAAATAATCGTGAGAATTAAAATATAAACAATGGCCAAGTATGAAAACAAGCAGACCGACTTATTACTAGACAATATACATATTTACGACTTAATGAAAAACGAAACGCTATATTATATGTATTTGTTTTATTTAACATAATATACAACAGTCGTTTATCATATTTAAAATTATTAAGTTCGCAGATATAACACGATTTTTTGCAGATTATTTGATTTTGCCTCGGTGGCGTAGTTGTGATACGGTTCGATTACAAAGCTGAAGTCTTGGGTTCGAATCCCGGGTCGGACAGTGATATTGACTTTTCCTATTCATTATCAGCCCGGAGTCAGGAATTTGTGCCCGATAAGGCGATAGGCTCGCCACCTATCGCACTATGGGACGGAAGATAAAATGCGAAATGTGGGTGTCCTGGTGGCGCCTCTGCCTAGTGTAGGGATAAAGGCGTCTCTGGGATAAAGGCGTGAGTTTATATATGTATTTAATTTTGACTCCGTAAGTTACTGGTAATTTCCATGCCATTTCAATGTTACACGATGGAATTTCTATTAGATATCATCGAACTTATAATTTCCATTAATGTGCGCAACTCACGTCCAATTATTTCTCTCAACTAAACCTGCTGTATACGTATGTACGAACACACCTAATTGTTAAAAGTATTAAACGGTATAACTCCAAATAGAATCGTAGACCTTATAAAATAACCCTTAAATACTTCTACCGGGATTCATCTACCCAAAATAACAGTAATTTTGAACTTTACAGACAATAGTGATAAGTACCGTATTATAATTTAATCTGACCTTAGTTAGCGGTATGCAATCGAACTCAACCCGTCTATGAACACGCATCGCACTGCACTGCCCAGCCGCCAATTAGCGGGCTAATTAGACCCAACACTTAATTTATTGCCGCTTTAACTCACGTCTGCCACACGTCTACAGTAGGGTTGACACTGACTATCGATTTCATAATGTTTCGAATGATCACAAACAATTACAACCTACATTGAATCATGATCGAATTTACTATCCGGTTTAGTCAACTTAGGCGTTGGTATCGTGCCTATTTCGTGTGTCATATATTCGGCTTCGGTGATAAAGCATTTTTTAATAAAATAAATATATATATCTCATGTAGCTGATGTATCCTATTTTCGCTTTAAATGTGCGGGCGCAAATGGGACACGTGAGGATGCTGTTATGAGTGTTGTAGGTGATGTGTGAAGGCGGTTTCGTTTCTAGCTGATGTGTCATATACAAGGGGCTGCTTTAGTCAATCATATTAAATCTTGGAAAGAATATTTTATGGGCGGCGGTGACTACTCTCCATTAGGTGGCCCGTCTGCTCGTTTGCCTCCTTTTACTATAACAAAAAAAAAACCGTCGCGCGATGATTATCTCTATTCGTCGCTGTAATGCCAGCCAGCACGATGAAGCCTAAACTGAACTTGTTTGGAGCATTATGACTTGATAGTCAGTATTGTAGGTACAGTGATAGCCAACCGGGCGGATACAAAAATCATCAATTGCATTTTTTTCAGCAATCTCACACACCTGTCGTAAGGAAAGCAGTTTAATATGGCATGTATATGCACATGATGGCGGATAAAGAACAACAATAAATACATTATAGGCTTAATTTTTAACAGTAAAAATATTCAGCGCCTTTTTTGACTATTAAAGAAGTTACGGTATCTAATCTTAATTTGTGTCGACTAGTTACTGACCCTAATTTATATTACCTACTGTAAAATTAAATTGAAGAGAATTTCACATAAATAATTATTGAACAAATGTTTGCCAAAGATGTGCTGATACTTCAAATAATTATAACATATATGATAAAAATTTTGCTCATTACAAACCTACATTTATTTTACGTGTCAATATGGAAATCAAACAACTCATATTTACACAAGTATCTTATAATTTAATCATAATAAATAAATAAACATAGCTTTTTACACAATCACTATCCGTATTAAGTAACTGTTTGGTTAAAAAATTGTATTTTAATGTTATTTTTGTCTCGTGGAAACGTAGAATAAAATTATATATACATATATATATATATATATTTTAAATTGCATAGGTCGGGCAAGTGAGCAAACGGCTCATAAAAATAGTAAGTAATTTCATTCGCACATGAAAATCTAAGTACTAGCTTGAAATGTAAGTGCATTGTCTGCTTCCCAAAACGGGAAAGAGAATGAAAAAAGACAGGAGAAAGAAAAAGAGCATTGGTCTTTCAGCAAAACACTTATTGAAAGAAACGCGACAGCAATTTTTTTGCAAAACATTAGTCCAAACTCTAAAGTGGCTTCGGTGTTGATCTACCACTTTGCATTTCACATTATTATACAATCAAATGATAGCGAACCTCGTATTAATTCCATTGTAAACATAAATCATATGAACAACGTAGGACACAAATATTTAATGAAACAATTCAATTCAAAATCAATTATTCAACATTACTTTATCAATCATATAATTGTTATTGATTTCCATTTAATGAGACAATTTGCAGGAGTTTTGATTGGCAATAAAAAATCATGATGAATAAGAGAATAAAAATGTAAACGAACTAATATTTTCAAAATTGTAACCAAAATGTCAATACGCCGCGCCGCCCCGTGCCGAAAACGGGGAAGAAAATTGATTGGTTTCTCTCGCCATGGGATATCTGATACCATCCGTGATCATTGTGATGGTTACAGAAAGATTATTCCCAGCCCTTTCTCCCTCTACCTAGTATTTCAAAATCAGTTACCTTAAAATGTTAAACTAACAACGTAACTTAAAAATAACGATATTTCCTACGTTCGTCTCCCTACTCCCTACATTTTTACGAAAATCATTTAAAAATTAATTTCCAAACTACTGCGCATAATTAAAAACTCATTGACGTTTTTACAATCGATTAACGTTTCCGCTCGATTTGGCCACTACATGACCATATGGCACAAATGTAGCGTTTGTCGTGGGTAGACACGCTAATGAATGACATCAAGAAATCACAACGAAGTGACGTCACGGGATAAGGACAGGAAATATTACTATACTCTTTCATTCCTTGGTTTTATATTAAAGTAATGACGCAGTTATTTTAGGGTATTAAGTGGCTTAATAGGTAAGTACGAGTTATCAAGTATCTGGGTGGTTAGTGCATTGCAGAGCTTAGAAATTTCGTATGTGTTGTGTGGTATTCATATAAGCACTAGGCGTGCGGCTTTCTAGTAGCTTCTTTCTGTTCGTTTTTAGTCCTTATTAATAAAAGAGAATCGATGAGAGAACTTCTCTTCGCTTTCTCTTCTCTCTCGATAAGAGACCTAATGGTTAATTATGACGAAGCCAAAACACATGGGAAATAGTAAGTGCTTTAAAGAATTGTAAGAGGTATGAAATGTAGTTAAGCGGAGGGGTAAGTTGGTTGTAGTTATAATTGATTAGGTCTGTTTCGTCTCACATGAACGAAATGAAGGTCTTGCACTCCGTAGAAATAAGAAGACCTTGGATTCTTCCGAATCTACTTTAATAATGACTTCACAATATAAAAATAACAATATAATGCGTATCGCGTTCGACCATCCCGGTAAGTGAAAAGTATGTGACGTTAGTTGCGGGTGGTGGACATAAAAAAATAATATTATACAAAAGTCATTAGTCTACAATTCATGCAAAGATTTAATAAATTAAAGTTGCTATTAGTTCTAAGCAGGCGCGTTAACAAGGTCTAAGGCAGTAGTTCCCAAACTTATTTTTCTCTCGGACCACTTTCAAAATTTTACTGGTTTTGGTGGACCCCCTGCTGCTACATTTCTACCACATTCTTAAAGTCGCCAAAAAATAAAAATTGTGTCGCTTCTGAGTTCTGTCCCTATATTCCGATAGGTAAAATAAAAACGAAAAATGGTACATTTTATAACACTTTATTTATTAAAAGAATAGAATTACAAGAAAAAAATAATAAGGTAATATAGGTAGTTAAGTTTCCGCGATCGGGATTTTAATTAAAAAATATTTATTTATTTAAAAATACACGTTTATCAAATGAGAGCTATTACAAGACTGATTCTATTACAATAAAAATAATCAATCAATAATTTATAAACTAATGCATCGGCGAATTATTGGAATGATGACTCGATGCTCGAAGTGGGCTGCAACGTCTGCATAAAGGGGTTGCTATGCCGTGGTAACTCCTCCCTCCTTAAGACGGAAGCAGGGGCTGCTTCCGGTAGCGTCCTCGCTACCTTTGGTTTTCTGGGATTCCTTGTTGTTGTTGTCCTGTTGGCGTTTTGCGGACTTCCATTTCCATAGTTTCCATATTACCGCTATTATTAATAACATATACAGCAGCAGCGTAGTCCAGCTGGGTGTTGCGACTATTAGAGGCCAGTCAACGTCGTTACTTATAGAGATGTCCTTCGCTCGATTTATAAGTCCATGGATATTGTCTAATGATATTTCTTGTAGTTCTAGTTCCAATGTTACGGTTCCGTTTAATATTGGTTGTTCCTTAGGTAAGGGGATGATTTCACTGGTAACTATTGTGCTGGTATGCGATATGAGCGTTGTGTTCATGAGGTATATCTTGCAATCTTCGGTTAGCGAGATTAGGACGACTCCGGATACTCGGCTGTATTCAGTCTTCGAATTGCATTCCGTTCTAATAATTTGTTCTTCTTTCAGGATCACCAACCAGCTGCTTTCTCCGATCTTCTGTATTTTGCCGTCGGCGAGGTTCATCTTGGCGCGCGTACAGTGTGGTGATTTGTGTTGCACGAGGGACACGATGCAGTCTTTAGTGTTATCTGTTCTTTTTGTTTCCAGGTTTTTGCAGAGTTGTATCCCGTCGGTCAGCAGTGTGCAGGTGTTCTCCAGGTAAGTGTACTCATCGTTACCAAGTGCAAGGTATTTGGATTTTGGGATAATGGTAAGATTATTTTTATCAGGGATGGAATAAAGATGGATTAGATCATATATTTTGGAAGAGACTGATGGTATTTCTAAGATAAAGTTAATTGAATGTGCTGTACTATACGCTTTTACTGTAACTGATTTTTCTATTATATGTATATTATTAATATTTATTTCAGCTACTGGTCTAAGAGTATATAGTCTATGTAATTTATTTAATCCCGCAATAAGGTTTTGAGTGCCAATTATACTGGGATGCATAGTACCTAGTCGAGCAAACGTCATTGCATCTTCTAAAATCATTAATCTATCTAATACTATTTGTAGGCTAAAATCTATTTGAATGTATATATCTAAATAATGTAAATGGTTCTTAACACTATCGCTATCTCTAGTAATGTTCGTAAGGACTTGAGCCAAATATTTTTGATTTTCATCTAATTTACCTAACTGATTGCTAAACTCATCTATAGTATTTTCTGCTATAATTAAAGACTTTTTCTGAGAATTTTGTACATTATTAATTTTATTTTTTATATTAGCTATATCATTTTCGAATTTAATTGCATCCTCATTATCGAGATTGCCTGTAATTGCTTTAACTACTGAACCTAATCCGTTAATAATACCACGTTTTCTTCTAATTTGGGGTGTTAAAAATTCTAACTTTTTGTTAATGAGATTAAGATTATGTTTAATCTGGTCTCTGTAAGTCTTATGCAAATCTCCGAACACTGAAGCTTCTGCAGCCCTAGTACTTATATATAATGACATTAAATTCATAGAGGTAAGACGTAAACTAGTAATGTTATAAATACAAGCTAAATTAAAGTAGTTATCTTGCTTCAAAATCTGTCCTTCTTTAAGCAATAGTATGCCATTTCCGTTATCTATTGGTTTTATATTTACGGTGGCTGATGCGTAGAGCACGATGGCTCCTGCGATGAAGCTCCTGCAACAAGATGAGGCCTTCGTAGTAATTTGAAGTGTACCCTAATGGACTTAGAGTTGGGGTGATTACCTATTATTTCGGCGACGTTATTCGGATGCAAGTGGATGATCTTGTAGGGGCCTTTAAAGACCGGCTTCGTTTTGTCACTCCGTGCAGTCTTCGCTACCTGCTTATACACAGTTTCACCTACCTTGAACATAATTTCTTCGGCTGCCTGGTTCCTTTTAGCTATTACCTGTTCCTTATTTTTAGACATATAGGCTGATACACATTCCTGAACTGCTTCGGCATTTGTACGGTGCTTAATAACATAGTCCTGGTAAAATTCTTTAGGGTAGTATAATTCTAACGGATTTCTAGAGTTAGTGTGTCCAAACAGTAGTTCGTGGGGTGTATATCCTGTAGCTGAATGAATCGCGTTATTATATGCTATAACAGAATACATCATAATGGACTGCATAGGGTCATCTTTATTAGTCATTCTTTGTATGCGAATTATTTCTGCTATAGTAGAATGAAAACGTTCTATAGGTGAATTAGAGTTTGGATTATATGGGGTGGTAAAATGTATATTAATATTATGTAAAGCGCATATCTCTTTTATAACATCATTATCGAATTTACTGTCGGAATCTGTGGTTATTTTACTTGGTAGACCTAACACTGAAAATATTTTTATTAATGCTTCTGCTATATGTACACTACTATTTGCGTTTAAGGGGACTGCCTGTGCGAACTTGGAAAAATTATCTATTATAGTAAGGAAGGTTGCACCGCCTGTGGAATATAGGTCCATAAATAGATGTTCCATTGGTTTAGTGGGTGTTTCAGTGAGGGCTAAGGGAGGCTTTAAAGGGTTCCTTTCATATTTTGCTTTTAAACATATGTCGCATTGATTGATATAGCTCTGTATTGTAAGTACCATATTTGGCCAATGGTAATTACGGTGAATTTGTTTGTATGTTTCCTGAATACCACGATGGACTGTTTTGCCTTCATGATATTTCTTTATTATTTCATTTTGCTCAGATCTGTTTTCAACTAATGTAACACGTGAAGTACACTTTATTAATTTCGGGCCACGGTTATTAAATATGGTAGTATACACTCTAGAGAATGCATAATATAATTCGTCATTATGAAAGTAGCAATGAAAAACTCTGTCGGCTATTGTATGTTCCTTTAAGAATCTAATTATTTCTGCCTCTGTGTTATTAATTGGAATAAAAACATCTTTAATTACTGTTCGTGTATTAGTGGATCTATTATCTACTCTGTATGAAGAACCTGGGGTAGACCTTATATGGAATTGTTTAAGCTGTCTATCTATTGCATCTGCTATAATAGGGATACCATTATTTTCATTATCTGGTTGGGTATGATTGGTTGAAACTAGTTCTGGGTTCTGGGACACAACGCTCATACTATCTGATGCCGTTTCAGCTTGAGAGCCGGGGATGTTAGGATTTTCAGGTGGGTTGTTATTATTTTGATTGGGTTCGTTTGCCACTTCTCTGCGTGCGTTATCAAAAATTCTATTTATAATGTCGTCATCGTTATTATCATCTAAATTTACAGCTAACGAATCCATACTATGGTGAAAAATTTTAGCGCGGGATAGAGCGTCTGCGTTGGTATTTTGACGTCCCTTTTTGTAAACCACATTATAATCATACTCCTCGAGTTTTAAACGCCATCTGATTAATTTGGAATTGGGATCTTTTAGTGACATTAACCACGTTAGAGGTCTATGATCCGTGTAAATGGTGAATTTTCTACCGTAAAGATAGGGCCTAAAATACTTGGTTGCCCAGATTATAGCCAACAATTCTTTTTCTATAGTAGAGTAACGTGATTCGGTATCAGAGAGTGTGCGAGATGCAAATGCTACTGGTTTATCAGATCCTACTGTGCCTTGCGAAAGCACGGCGCCTAAAGCAATATCTGATGCATCTGTTGTTAAAATAAAAGGTTCATCAAAATTCGGATATTGTAGGATTGGAGCATTAGTAAGGATCTGTTTGCATTTATTAAACGCTTCTACGAAAGATGGAGAATGGACTACTTTATGATGTTTTTTAAGACAAACTGTCATAGGCTTAGTTAATTTAGCGAAATCTTTTATGAACTTCCTATAATAGCCTACGAGTCCTAAGAAAGATTTAATATCTTTTTGAGTGTTTGGTAATGGGAAATTGAGAACGGCTTTAATTTTATCCTTATTAGGTTTTAGTCCTTCGTCTGTAAGTTCGTGTCCAAGAAATGTAACATGTTTTTGAATAAATTCTGATTTATCTAATTGTATTTTGAGATTATGAGTTCTGAATCTATCGAAAACCTGTTTTAATTTTTCTATGTGCTGTTGTAGACTGGTTGATATTATAACTACATCGTCAAGGTATGTATAGACATTATCTATTCCTCTTAGAATATGGTCCATAAGGCGTTGGAAGGTGCTTGGGGCATTTTTCAAACCGAATGGCATTCTTAGAAATTCATAATGTCCTCTTTCGGTCGTGAATGCCGTTTTTTCAACGTCATTGGGGTGCATTTCGACCTGATGGTAACCGCTCGCTAAATCAAGGGTGGTAAAGTATTGTGCACGACCTAGTCTATCTAGGATATCGTGGATGTTTGGCAAAGGATACTTATCTTCTACTATACGCTCGTTTAAACGTCTGTAGTCAATAACTAGTCTCCATTTGACTTTTCCGGAGGCATCGGCCTTTTTAGGCACAATGTGCACGGGACAGGACCAAGGGGATATGCTTTCTCTGATAATACCCTGTTCTAACAATTTATCTACTTGTTTGCGAATCTCGTTACGCTGGTGTGGAGCTTGCCGATAGCTACGTACGAATATAGGGGTGTTGTCGGTAAGTCTAAGTTCATGTTTGACTGCATGTGTAAAGGTAAGTGGTATATTTTCTGAATAGAATAAGTCTCTATACTGATAACATAGCCTAATAATTTCACGCTTTTCTTCTTCGTTCATATGTTCGGTACGTATTTTCTTAAGATTCTCATTAAGTTCCTGATCTAAATTATTTACTTGTATGTTATTTAATTCATGTATATTTTCTGTTTCAGGTTTCCTGTATTCGTCCAGTGTTATTAAAGATTGGTTGGGTATATATTTCTTTTCGTCGCTAAAGTTAATAATTGATGTCTTAAATGAACCGTTAGTTACATTAATTATAGCTGCAGGGGAAAATAAACGGTCTGACCAATAAAAATCATCATGTAGGTATTCACCGTCTGTATAATGTGTTTTTACGGTGATAACCTTTTCGCATTTGGGTTCGACTTTAATCTTTTGTACAGGATAACTAAAATAGATAGGTATGTCGGCATTAGAAGTATGTAAGACACTATTGTTAAGATCGATACTACACTCTAATAACTTCAACAGATCACAACCTATTAAACCAGTGTATTTTGGATCTACATCGAATATAAGGAATTTATGCGTTAAGTTACAGTTAAACGCGGACGGTAAGGGTAAGTACGCAACATGTTTGTGTCGGGATGTACCATGAGCTGTTACTATCTGAAACGGTTCTATTGCTACGCAATTTTCTAAAGTGGTGCCAAAAATAACGTTAGATGCTATGGAAGATTTACTAGCGCCTGTATCTATTAAAAATTTTCCTCCAAATTCTGGTAATATAATATACGGTAGATGATCTATGTATTGAAAGTTTACTTTTATTATGTCTGGTTTTGTTGTTCCTCTCCCAAAATAAAATCCTGATCATAACCTACCTGTGTATCGTCGTTACACGGCTCCGGTTCTGCTAGGTCGTTTTTATCCTGGTCATAATCATAGCACTCACCTTCGTTGTAATAGGGTTGCATCTGCTCTATATGACTGGGCGTATAGAAGAGCTGCTCCTGAGTTGCAAATTGAGGTGGTGTAGGTTTGTTAACTGATCGCATTGTGACGTCAGATACACGTTGGGGTGGATTAACCTGCTGTTTAGGGATATTTTGCTGGTTTCTATAGTTGCCACTATTGTTTCTAGACATATTTGACCTAAAGTTACCTGATGCTGGTTTACTGCTCCAGGGTTGTCCGAACTGCGGATGCTGTTTAGGCATAATGCTGTTCTGTTGCGGAATAAAGTGACTCGAGTCAAAACTAGTAGAGGGGTTGTTAAAATTTGAATGCGGCTTCGGAGTACTACTTATAAAGTTACGGAATTGGCTATTACTGCTATTATTAAATTTCGGTAATTCCTTTGATCTAGCCTGCGATGTGGAAGGGTTGTTATATGAGGTTAGTCTATTGTAAGCGAGCCTACTCTCCTCTTGTCTAGCAGCTATTATTGCTAGTTCAAGAGTTTCTGGCCTAGCTATTCTAACGATAATAGAGGTTTGGAAATCAAGTTGGTTGATGTATTGTTCGATGGCCATTTTCTCATAATAAGCCTTATCTGTGTGTTCACCTATCGAATATAATATATCCAGGAGGTCTCGTAAACGTTTGCCAAACGTTTCCGCGTCCTCGTTACGCTGTTTGCGGGTGCGCGTTAACTCCTGCATAACTTGTATCTCGTTTCGCGGTTCCCTAAGTCGCCTAATCAAGGAGTGTTTGATAGACTCCCAGCTGCTTAAATCGTCATCGTACGCTATAGCGTCGATAGCTGTACCACATAATCTACTTTTAATTAAACAAATTAATGCCGGATGTTTACGATCTGCTATCTCTAATAATCCTAGTAAATTTTCTACTTCTCGAATATAATAGTTTAGTCTTTTAGGGTTCCCGTCATATTTGGGCATAAGGTCTGTGAGTAATTTAAAGTGAGCATTATCGCAATCCTTAAGAGACATTTTTGCTAAACTCTTAAACAATATTAAAAACAATACGGTGTACAATTACACTTTAATGGAATGCGCTCGCGCGCGAGTAAACGTTATTCTAAGTATTTTGTATATGAGTAATTAGTATGGAATGCCTAACGCAATTCTAGCTTATAGACAGACACACACAATAGGGAATAGGATAAACTAATAGTAACACAGGAAATAGAGCAAGGAGCACTTGAATGGTACGAGAGTACTTACCAGACCGCTCTCTGCATCGCCTGTGGAGTCTTGTCAGCAACAACAGTTTCTTCAGTTTCTTCAGCTTCTTCTGCTTCTGCCCGATCGCGCGTAGGTTCTTTTCGGATCGCAAGGGTACGATTTAAGAACCGTCACAGCTTTACTCAAAGAGATGTATTCGAGATAAGCGTGCCGCGATCCTACCGACTGCGCCAGTTAAGTTTCCGCGATCGGGATTTTAATTAAAAAATATTTATTTATTTAAAAATACACGTTTATCAAATGAGAGCTATTACAAGACTGATTCTATTACAATAAAAATAATCAATCAATAATTTATAAACTAATGCATCGGCGAATTATTGGAATGATGACTCGATGCTCGAAGTGGGCTGCAACGTCTGCATAAAGGGGTTGCTATGCCGTGGTAACTAGGTTCAGGTCATAATTTTAATTAATGGGAAGGATGTATTTGATGGAGTGTCAGCAAACGATCAATGTTTGGCTTTATTTTTGTGAGCAATAACCGCAAATCCCCCCGCTCTGTGATGTTTAATTTGCTCCTTTTTTTTGTTAAGAGATTTGTAACGGCACTAAAACTCCTTTCGACAAGGTATGACGAGGGAAAAGCTATTAAAAATTTCCTTGCGATTTCCCACAGTCCAGGATATTTTTCGGGTATTTCTGCTTGCAGCCAAAATGTTTGGTAGCCTTTTCTAAATTTCACCTTCAGCTCCTCATTGGTGCTTAGCTCGAGCAGCTCCTCTTGTAATACAACATTGGCCACTTCCGTTTCATCAAATGGATTTATGATCCATGGTGGTATATCCATCGTCAGGATATCTTCAAACCTGGTTTTGAAGTCATCATGCAGGGCATTTAAATGTTGACTGTAGGTATGGATATCCTCATCAATACATTCTACCTGCGACAAGTTTGGAAATTGAGAGAATTCGCGCCGACTAATGTTTTGCTTCATAAATTTCAATTTCCCAAGAAAAGCCGAAATTATCCCCTTTGTTTTTATTAAATTCAGGCTGTCCCCTTGTAACTGCAAGTTAATATCATTAAATTTTTTAAACAAATCTGTCAAATACGCAATGTCTGCTTTGAGTTTGATCAAGTTTTCTTTTAAATCTGGATCTCTACTTTCTAGGAACTCTAATACGGAATCGAAAACAGAGTAAAATCTCGTTAAGCATGCACCTTTCGACAACCAGCGTACTTCAGTATGTAAGAGCAGTCGTCGGAAGTCTTCATCATTTTCGTCGCACAATTGAGCAAATAAACGCGTATTCAATGCATTGCTTCTGATTTTGTTGACAGCTTTTATTACAAAATGAAGAGATTGGTTCAACCTGTCACTTAAATGTTTTGCCACAAGATGTTGTCGGTGGATTACGCAATGAATAGCTGTAAGTCCTGGTATAATTCTTTTGAGATGACTTATAAACCCACGATATCGCCCGACCATTGCAGGAGCTCCGTCTGTTGCCACTGAAATAATGTTTGTAAATGGAATCGATTTTTCCGTGAAAAAATTACTCAGGACATTAAATATTGATTCGCCTTTAGTATCAGTCTCCAAAGTTCTGGCAAATAGCAATTCTTCGTGAATTTCTTCCTCCATAATAAATCGGACATATGCCAATAATAATGCTTCATTACCGGGTAACGTTGACTCGTCCAGTTGTATAGAAAAATGATTTTTTTGCAGATGATTGCACAAAAAACTTTCGATATCAGAGCTCATTTCATCAATGCGTCTTTGTACAGTATTGTTACTTAATGGAATTCTTTTTAGTACGTCAAACGGAGATTTGTGCAAAACAGTTTTTAAAACCTCTTCAACAGCGGGTAAAATTAATTGTTCTCCGATAGTGTGTGGTTTTCCAGATTTTGCTATAAGTAATGAGATATTGTAAGATGCCCGCAAGCCATCATCGTTACTTTGAGATGTTGAAGCGAACATACTGTGCATGGTGGGTCTCTTTTCATATTTTTCCTTCAATGTTTGAAAATATTTTAAATCTTTACCTATTTTATCAGTATGACACCTTTTTAGATGATCTTCGAGCTTTGATGGTTTCATAGAGTCATTGCTCAAAACTTTGTTGCATAATAGGCACATGGGCAACTGTTTGTCTGCCTCTGATGGAACAAAACCATATTTCAAATAATCGACACTATATTGTCGACATTTTTTCTTTGCTGTAGCCATGTTTCGTGTCAGTTACCTTACCTGTAAAAAAAAATGTTTTAGTAACCAAGTTTTTTTCTGAATATAGGTATCACACCGCAGCCTTTGTCAGCACGCGGAAATAGAATTACGGCTTGTAAAGGGACCAACTAATAAACCGCTAAGACAAATACAGACGTTTTCACAAAACGGTATCAATTTTAAAGTACCTAATTTACCACTAATTTTTAATAGTACAAATAAAAATTGGTGTACTCAGTATCGAATACTGATCATATTTGTGTAGGAAAAAATAAAAGTCGAAATCTCAAAATTCCATAAAAACGATAACTAACATTTCATCAAATCAATGAGTTCACGCGCTCCGTGTATTTGCGTATTTTTTGTCTGCGGCTTCATTGTTAAAACGCACATTAAAACGTGACAAACTGGCATCGAAGCCCAAGCCCCGCCCTTTTCCCGTCGCCCGCGCACCGCTCGCTTTTTCCGAAAAGGAATAATTTTGATAAAATATGTAGTTACTTCAAAATCAATTAGCCTCAATTAGTCAGCCTCCGTGGCGCAGTTGGTTAGACGCCGCCTGTGAAACGAGAGGGCGCGGGTTCGATCCCCGCACCGAAACAAATATTTGTGTGATCCACAGGTATTTTGTTTCGGGTCTGGGTGTTTGTGAGACCGAAAAGTCTCTCGTAGTTCCTGATACCCACGACACAAGACTCGATCTTAGTGTGGGGTCAGGACTATGTATGTGACTGTTGGGTGTATTTATTTATTTAATATAAAATGATTGTGAAATTACTGTTTTATAAAACTAGTAGTTATTTGCAAGAAAAATTACAATATTAATTGCTCTGCAATATTGCTTATTCGGCCTTTTTAGAGAGGCAGTGCTTCTCTCGTGAAAAAACAATGGAATAAAACGTGCTGTGTTTGTCTTCAAATCGAAAGAGGACAATTAAAATATCTGTAAGTTACTAAGTTACCTATCTTAGATTATATACACGTCTAATCTACCTTACCTATCTATACAAGCAGTTGTGATCAACCGACTAGTACACGGAAACAAAATACTTAAGTACTATAACAAAAAAAAGGTAGGTACTTACTTTTCTCCGGCACTAGCAAACACTGATATAAATTTTCTCACACTTTTTTTCGAAATTCCGGAAACAAATGAATGAGTTTGCCTTTGGCATCAAGTATTTATAGTGGTGATCAAGTTCATGTCTGAACAAGCATTAAGCATTGTCGGGCGGATAGCGCTTTGCAAGTCTGTACACGAAATTGTACGTAATATCGAATACGCAAGTTTGGACGAGTAACAATCGCTTGCCTTATTAAAATATTATCTGCTTAGTTAGGTACTTAAAACAATGTAGGTAGGCCCTTATAAAAACTATGCTTACATTTATTTTTGCTTTTACTATCAAAAGCAGATAAATTTTCGTGGACCCCCATTAACATCTTATGGACCCCCATATTTTGTTCACGCTTACGTAGACCCCCAGCAAGTCTCCCGTGGACCCCTGGGGGTCCACCTGGACCACTTTGGGAATCACTGGTCTAAGGCAAATAAGCCGAACTAAATGCTACAACAAACCTGTTTTTCAAGTCAGATTAGAAGTTGATTTTGTAGTCTAAACTACCGCCATCTGTGATTTATTATCTGAACTATTCCTAGTAAACCTATTTAGATTAGTATCTAATCTTTACACTAGATGGAGACAATTGTCTTTAACTAAGACAATATACGGAAGTATTAAAATTGTATTTAACAGGGTAATTTAATACGTTAAAAGATTAAATATTTAAATAATTCTTCTTTTAAATTTTAAGAATTTTTATTGCAAAGATCCGGCAAACTAGCAAAACGGTTTACCTAATATGATAAATGCCTACCGTTACCCAACCTGGATATTTCGATTATATTTAAAATAATTGGCCCTCTTTTTACAAATTGCAATACCTATGCAAAAAGCTTTGAAAATATTTATACCCCTGTTTTCTTACCAGCCTTTTTCCTTGCCCCTCCCCTCCCGATCTGATGGGCCGGCAACACAGCTATGATACAGCGTTTTGGATGTTCATTGGCGGCAGTGATTACTTACCATCGGGCGACCTATTTGCTCCCATGTAGGTCCTTATTAATATTAAAACACTACATACATACATAAACTCACGCCTTTTTTCCCAGAAGGGGTAGGCAGAGGTGCTGCCAGGACATCCAAATTTCGCCTTGTACGTTCCGTTCCATGATGTGATAGGGATCGTGCCTATCGCCATATCGGGCACAAATTCCTGACTCCGGGCTGATAATGAATAGAAAAATCCAATATCACTTCGCCCAACCCGGGATTCGAACCCGAGACCTGAGCTTTGTAGTCGTACCGTAGTACAACTACGCCACCGAGGCAAACAAAAACACTACATTGGTTTTTAATTTTACGGTCGATACAATCCATTCATCTAATAATCGAATTATTATTAGATGAAGAAGAAATAATAAGAGTAATTAATATGAATAAGATCACGAGACTGCCCTGCGTTCATAAATCATCGAAGATATAAACAATAACATGCGCAGAGATTTTCCCCGTCACGAGATATTGACATCACTACTCGTGATATTTAGTATTATTGGGTTATTGTACAAACATAAATAACGATACATAATATAATAAAATAATCGATATTTCTGTCTACTTGTGCGCTTGTTCCTTGGGAGCCTCTTTGGATGATCGGTAGTAGTCAAATTCATTACAAGTTTTTATTTTTGGAAAACTTTATAAAGAGAAAAAACTACAACAATAAATCGGTCGGCAATTCTACACAATCTTTGTATTATCTTCACATATTATGTAAGTTGTTGGGTTTGAATTAGTCCTGAATGTTGTGGAGACGCTAAATGTATGGGGCTGACATTGACAGTTATTAATACACCCATAGATAATACACTAGGTATATAGGAAAAATACACCTGTGGAATTCGACTTAATTATTTATTCACCTTCGCATCGAGGTAGTTGTTGATGCTTCCAGAGCTGTCGCTGTTACACCCGATGCTGTCCTCACTGTTACACAGTCCTTCTGGAGAGTCCTCGTCGACGGAACTCTTGCTGAGGTCCGAGTCAGACTCAATCCACAGCGGTGACCGGTACTTGAACTTGTGAGCGAACGCGTTCAAACGAGCTTCGTTGCTCATTTTACAATTTTATGAATTAATTTATAAGATTTAAAAATGTTTTAAGATTATTTGTTGAGTTCGAATTCCGAATTTAAATTGGAAAACGTAGTTTATTTTATTATTTGAAGCACAATGCAAGTTTATTTATTTAGCATTTTTATTTTAGTCAATTTATCACTCAGCGTTTTAAATAAATATTCCAAAATAAATAAATTATAAGTTTTTATTTTATGCGCGATCACCTGTCGGTGGCAGAGGTCGTAAGAAACTACTCGGGATTAAAGATCACGGGCAAATTCAATTGATTGTTAGCAAATAGGACACCAGAGAGGGAAGTTCAATTTGGGGCTTCTATTTTTATTTGTAGTAGGTATTTTTCTTTTTTGATGTTTAAAAGCTTGCATAGATATTGCGGCTACAATAATTAATGTTGGTGAAGTGACTAAGTAAGTAGTTACTCACCTTAAAGGCTTTGGATTTAAGCCCCGGAAAGGTTAATATTTGTATGAAATGCGCACATATTTTTACTAGGAGGAATCAGGCCACCCGATTGTCGGATACGAGTGATAGACATGCCGTCGATAAAGAAATGTATCTTAGCTAATTTTATAGTATGTCGTAATTTAATAGCTGTGGGACTGTATCTAGATCCCGGAATACTAACCTACCACTAAAACCTGTGTCTCCGTGACACGTTTTCTCTCCTTTTGACCCATCAATAAATGTTTTATACTTATAAAATATCTTTTTAAATTAATTAATTATTATAAAATTGATTAGTAAAAGTATTTTTTAACTATTTTCTGCAACGTATAATTTAACTACATACATAAACTCACGCCTTTATCCCTGAAGGGGTAGGCAGACTCGCCACCAGGACACCCACATTTCGCCTTGTATGTTCCGTCCCACGATGTGATAGGGGGCGAGCCTATCGCCATATCGGGCACAAATTCCTGACTCCGGGCTGATAATGAATAGAAAAATTCAATATCACTTTGCCCGACCCGTGACTCGAACCCGAGACCTCAACTTTGTAACCGTACCGTAATACAACTACGCCACCGAGGCTATATAATTTAACTTTAAGGAATAAATTGTGAGTATATGAACCGAATAATAATAAAAATATCGCAGGTCAAATTGCACGTCCCTGGCGCAGGATGTCGGTCAGTTGGGAATGACGCCGTGGTCGCGGCCACTCGGACCTTTCAGTGTCACTGTCGGTGGCAACATATACATATGTAAGAGAATTATCTCTTATTAAGGGGCCGTGGAACGGTTGTAGAAGGTAGTGAAACTCCTGTTTTATATTGTCAATGAGAATGCAGTGTACCCAATTGTAAGTGCATTTATAGGGCATTTACCAAAAAGAGATAGTTACCTGTTTTTGGTTGACACAATTTTTCCGGTCTGGACGAAACTGGATACACACAAGCTGAGTCCGAAAAATGGACTTACGAGGGTCAATATGATGGGTTACCACCATTGTCTCAGGTGCTTTGATTGCCTGAGTCAAAATCAGGATGGGAAGCGAATATTTCATGCCAAAATTTTGACGTCCTCCAATACGCAAAAACTACAACAAGCCTTTTGTCACGCTTATTGTCACTTACCCATAGTATTATTGGTTAAATTGTACCATAAAAAGTATAGATGTCTTTAATACTATGACACCAGATTGACCCAAAAACCTTAATTCAAAGCGCTGTGTTTGACAACAATGCATATCAATATTTTTTTATTATAAGAGTGTATCTAATCTAGGTGACTTATAAAACTTATTAAAAGGACTAGAAAGTTTTTCAGATTTAACGATTCAAATTCAATTGTAAAAACAAGGGAGAGTTTTATGATTAACTTGATCAAATTACCCTGTGGTTAATCAAGGTATACACTTTTTCGCACAATTAACAATATCACGTCTAATTATAAGCATAACTAGTAAAAGATCACTCACATTTAAGTAAACCTTCTCTTCGTCTGGTGAACCAAGTCCACTAGACATAGACACTGAGCCTTCTTTCAAAGGACCATTCCGATGGCTGTTCCCACTCTCCGACACATCAACTTTAACACATTTTGCCTCTACAACCTCAGGTTCTTTATCTTCCTTATCAACCTGTTTGTCTCTTTCAAGCCCTGCGATCTTTACTTCAGGTGTTAATGGTCTAGCAGTATTATCATCAGAAGGACTTCCTACTACCATACTAGCCCTGGCTGACGTACTTTCATCATCAATGTATTTTAAATCGTTGTTAGTTCGATTTGCTTCAAGTATGAGCCGTTTTGTGTCAGGAGGCATTTCCACATAATCATGAGGGTAGGACGGTATGTCCACCCGGAGATCAGGTTTCTTTCTGACTCTCATTTTGCCTTTTTTAAAATCTGTTTTACCACAATAAAGTGTCTGAGATAACAGTTATCTTTGGTCTGCAGCTGGTAAAAATGTTTTCTTAAATTTTTCACCTTTCGTCACTAAGGTCGCTTATCTTGACGTATTTTTGCAAAACAAATAGTTTCTTGATTATATCACTTATACACTGCACTAATTAAGTATTTCACGGCTAATTGCGGTTGTAAAGATTCAAAATTTTTAGACCACTATTTTTTATTTTAAAAATATCTGATTTTTAGATTGTTTTATTACCGGTTGTTTATTAATTACACCAAGAATTTTTTTTGTCTTATGTAATTTTTTCGCAACCAAAGTACTTCTATTTAAGATAATTAAAAAAACACTGAAGTGAAATATCACAGGTTTTCAGTGTCGGATTTTTATCAAGTTGTTCGCCAATCGTCATACGATAAGAAACGGTAGACGAAGATAGCAGCTTTAATCCAAAGAATAATTTATTGTCTTGTTTTTACAAAGGACATTTTTGCAGTATGGAGAAAGCGAATATTAGTTATACAAAATATCTCCGCCACCGTCATGTGTTCCTGGTAGTTAAAACTTCATCATGTCGCCTTTTTGGATGTCCATGAGCGCGCGCATCGTAAAAAAAAATACTCTTCTGCTTGTAGTACTAATGCGTACTTCAAAGTTACGATATTATATAATTCAAAGTTGTAATTAATATTGAAGTTATTGTTGGTTTGGATTACGAATTAGTTACAAAACAAGAGAGATACTACGTAATACAAATGACGGAAACGAGATAACTTTATCAACTTATCAATTTGTTCTCATCGTCATGATTAAGATTATCAGTAATCTTTGAGATACCGGGCGTAATTCCTAAAACAAAACGTCTACTTAAGGTATTTCCCTTTAAAATAGTAACTGACCAAAATTTTTAAATTCCATGTTACATACATAATTTTATTCTTTGAACACTCTTAAGTATAAAGAAGTAAGAACATGTAGGTGTGATATTTCCAAATAGCATTATGACCAAAACTGCATTTAGCATCAAGACGGAAAAACAGCTGCATCGTCGTCAGGTATTTTTAAAAATACATAGGTTTATGACTGCCTCGGTGGCGTAGTTGTATTACGGTACGGTTACAAAGCTGAGGTCTCGGGTTCGAGTCCCGGGTCGGGCAAAGTGATATTAGACTTTTCTATTCATTATCAGCCCGGAGTCAGGAATTTGTGCCCGTTATGGCGATAGGCTCGCCCCCTATCACATCGTGGGACGGAACATGCGAGGCGAAATGTGGGTGTCCTGGTGGCGCCTCTGCCTACCCCATCTGGGATAAAGGCGTGAGTTTATGTATGTACATAGGTTTATTGGTTAGTTGTCCTCTGGCCAGATGGCGGGACGACTTGCACAAGAGGGCCGGGAGAGACTGGATGCGCAAAGCAGCAGACCGGGCTCTGTGGCGTACCTTGGGAGAGGCCTATGTCCAGCAGTGGACTGCAACGGGCTGATGATGATTGGTTTATTTCGGTTTGGTGGACTTCACGTACCATATATTTTTTTCTAATCCTCTCTTTGGATTTTTATCTAAAGGGCTGTTTAAAATGATAAGTCATCAAAAATGCAAGCATACGATTTTATGATGATAATTAGAGCGAGGTTAATGTCCTGTTTATCAGATCATTTTTACAAGCCGCCTTTGATGACCTTAATTAAAACTCTTTGTTAACTTTTTGTGAACTATTTTGGGTTGAGGTAGTCATCAACTAGTAGATTCTTCATTAATTGTTACACCATCAAATCTTTTTATCGTTATTATTAAAGAAACACTACCCAATTAAAATTTAATGTATAAATCCTTATTACAATATAAGAGCACAAAGTAAATTAGCAAGCTTTGTATTGAAAACTTTTAAGAAACCTGTCAGGTATCCAAGTTAAAAATGTATCACTAGACAACTACTCACCTCATCCTGTGGGTTATTCAAGTACTGCTGCTTCATCACCTCCATCTCCAAGTTCTGGAGCGTCGGCATCGAGATGCTGTTCCTCCGCAGGCTAGCCCTTCTCCGCTCCATGTCTCTTTCATTGCTGATCAGCTCTCTGGACTCCTGAGCACCAAAAGCCTTCGAAGTACTTGGAGAATCGCTCAGATCTGTCGACTGTGTGCTCGGACTTGCAGCCTTTGACCTATCTGGTTCTAAGGTTATGTACAAAGTCCCTTCAGGAGTATTGACTACTATAGTATCATTGTCAGGCGATGAATGCACTTCTCCTAGGTCTTTTGCGTGGAGTTTTCCATCTCTTTCTGTTTCAAAGGGATTTGTATTTTCCTTCTCATCTCTCGCTCTAGGAGGTCGTTCAGGTATTTCTACTCTAACCAGACCGAGTTCTACGGAATCGTCTGCGAATGGAATGTCATCGCTTTTGCTAATGTCGGTTGAAGAGAGCCCTTTCACGGCATTTTTGTGTTCGTTGGTGTCACTTTCCATTGTTTTATTTCATAGTAAATAACCTGAAATGGAAAAATGTATTTTAATAGTACAAGCATTTTGGTATCAACAAACTTTTTGGTAGATTAATATTTGATTTTATACCAGTATGTGGATCCTATAGGAATAACGTATTGCAGAAGCTAGAATATGATTGTAATGATTAAAAACGCTTAAATACCTATTTGTCAGACCTCTGTAAATTTAAAATAACAAAGCACCGTTAGATAACGCTCATAGAATTACAAACACATTACAGAATATATCAATTTCTATAAATTAATTGGACAAAATCAGCTAATGTCTTCATAATTCTAAATCACTTTACACACTATTCGAGTATAAATTGAATAATGCGAAGGTGTATCATAGCGACGTGTTTGTTATGCAGTGACGCTAACTCCGTGCGAACAATTAGCTGCCCTAAACGGAGGTGGTGATTCACTTTAGCATGTAGGAAAATGATGATTTAAACACTTATAAGTATATTGATAGACTTTGTGGCGCGGTGGTTGAAAAGGGCTTCAAAATGAGAAACAGTGGGTTCTATCTCCTCTCTGGTGTAGAGAAAATCAGTTACATAATTGCCTCATGTTAGGTGATATGGTATGAAATATGTCTTGATATCTGGTAACAAACTGAAGAAATGAACTTAATCGAATGAGAGATATTCTTTTAATAAGACTTAGTTTAAACTATGCTGTCCAGAAAAAGTAGATAATGACTGGCTTCAGATTATTACACTCGGTTCTAAAACTGTTAAGTTAATATTGCGGCAGCTAATAAGATTCCCGTAAGTATTAAATCGAAATGGACACGATCATTTACTTATTTTAAAATTAGGTAGTACAAAAATAATAAAACGCACCTAAAAAGGTTTTAATTCGATAAGCTAAAACAAACAGCTTGTCGAGCTAACAGTAGGCGAGGCCGAGCACACACTGTATGCCGAGATTAACGGGGGCTTAGTTTTCTTCGTAGTTTTTTAACGTATGACGTCACGGACCATGGAGCGGTCAATGCACGGATTTTTTTACTTTGATTCAATTTAATGTTTTTTTGTGGTTTTAATAAATTTATTGTAATGAGAGTATGTTTTTTTATGAGTTTTAGAGCGATGCTTATATAGGACCATAGAGATCCTTAGGCATATTAGATCCAACACGAATAGTTGTGCCTAATAAAAAATAATAAAGACATTGCTTATTCAAGTAGCCTTATACTTTCGTTCTTTGATCAATGCTATCACATATTCTGACCATATTATAGTCCTAAGTTGAAATGCCGCAGGTATCCCGCACGACTACACTGTCTGAAATATTTTTTCCCTTTTTTCTATCTTTTTTCATGTTATCGATAAACTATTCTGCGCTCTCACATTTTTACACACATACAAACAGATTATATGCGGGTTTTACTAAATTTCGTCAGGAAATAAAGACTAAAACATCTTTTTACAAAATTATGAATTATGACATACTTAGGCCATATGGTTAGGCCATATAGTCCACCACGCTGGCCTAGTGCGGATTGGCGGACTTACATACCGTAGAAATTAACTATATGGCCTAACCACTCTCAATCGATTCCCTCGATTGTAAAGTAGGCCCGTGCCTGGCAGTGGGACGTATATGGGCTGATATAGATATAGATGACATACTTAATTTGTTTAACCCTTAACTTGGCAAGAACGGAAAAATAAGAAAACATATATTATTTTGACAAATATTAGTTTGATTAGGGTTAGATAGCTTAGGAAAAATAAAATAAAAAATCTAGATATCCTAGGTTACGAGAAAACCTATGTACATCACAGTGTACATTGCCAAGTACGCGGAAATCTTCATGTAGTTTTCTTTGTACATTGTGATGCACATTGCCAGCTTCGTAATGAAATACATTTGTAATATTTTATTCTGTATATTTTAATAAAAAAGACAAAACACAATGATAACCTCAATTACTTTGTATGAAATTTTCGGAAATAATTATATTTTTGCATCCCGGTCATCGAAATGCAAAAATATTTGTCATTTTTACACACGACAGTTGTCCTATCACTCTTGCAACACTTGCAACGCTATGTTTAGGCACCTACTTCCGGGAAATGGGTTCCCACTTGTTCAATTAAAACAAATAATGTATTTACTCTAATCAAAGACAAAATTTGAAGCAGTGGTATGAGTCTTCTAAGCTAGTACCAGCTACATGTATATGTTGACATATTTCTCGATATTCGTTATGAGGCTTAAAGTCTGTAATTAGCAGGTATCTTGATCCTTCTACCCAATTATGAGGATAGACAGGCATCTACGCTATACCCACCATGATCAGAGTGGCTAAGAAGTTCTTTATTTCATCTCCTGTCAACGATGTAGGTCATCCTAGCTTATGCACTATCTATAGATTTGTTCTATGATCAGTGTCTGAGATTAAGTCTATTGAAATCTGTAATATAAACAATATGGTTTTGTATTTTTGTGAGTTTGATGAAAGGCATATTACATTTCTTAAAAACAAGCTGTGTGACGAAGTACGGCTTTGGATGAATCTCATAATCTAGAACAAATTTCATAGCCTTAACTTTTTTGGCTACTTTTTTATAAGCTGTTATGTTGTGGCTTAGAAGTGGTAAGTTGTTCCTATTGTCGACTGGCATTGCTGGGTAAAGTGCCTGATTATTCAGCAGTTGTGTTTTGTAAAAATTGTAAGGGTTCCAAATAAATATCATGTAATATATGCTCGTGTTCGGCGTTGGGGGATTAGTGAGAGACTTATAGAGACACTACTGTATTCTTTATTAAAGTCTGTCAAATTATTTAATTTAAATTAATTTGTTAAAGTTAATATGCCTATGAAAGTAAATCAAAGGTTATGGAGAAGATTGTATGCAAATAAGAGGTGCTCTACCGGATGTAGAGTTATCCTCAGAGCTGATATTTTCACAACAGTTAATGCCAATATGTTATGCGAGTTAGTTAGTTTTTGTTCTATAGGCAAGATATAACAAATAAATGTCAAAACAAACACAAATAAACGAAACACACACAAATTAACAAACGAATACCCGCAAATTTACCAAAACCCAATGTTCTATAAACCTGGCAATGTACAGCGTGGTTACCATTGTTTACCATTGGTACTTTATCGCGTTCTTGGAAATGTACATTGTGATGTACATACACTTATTTCATTCGAATACAAGAGCTTGTTTGTAGTTAGCTACGTTAAAAGGCATTTATTGAATAATTTAAGCTTTATACATAATAAAAAACAAAACATATTGTCAAGTTTAGATCAAAAAAGTTGAATAAAGCTAAAATAATATCACGGTGTCGCGAGAATGAGCTCGTGGCTTTTAGTTTTTTTTTATTTAGACATTTATATTACAGTGCAGTCTCGACAAAATAATTGTCTAGTGATTCTACTGTATATAACAATATATTCACAAAAAACGAGAAGAAAAAATATTCAATAGACAAAGAGTAATAATTTTTGAAAATGTATGTACAGTGGGATGTACGGTGCCAAGTTAAGGGTTAAACGTCGAAGGTTAATCCATACTTTATTAGTCCAAATTTTACTTGGAGAACACTTCTACCATAAAAAAAATTAATAAATAAATACACCCAACAGTAACATACATAAAGTATAATAATGACGTGGCTATTGTTGCTTGGCAAACATCCGTTATTATTCTTTTTAAATAAATTATTTAATATTCAATACATACAGGTCTTTGAAAACATTAAATCTCTAAGTTTCGGTCTAACCTCGTACCTTATAAGTGCGATAATATTTAAGGTAAATACACAACGTGAAGAGTCTCGACCACTAATGTCGGGTCATTACATCATTCTGTGACCATAATACTTTAACTACATATTATAAAAAATATTTCCACTCTCAAGTGTCTTCATAGCAATCAAAACAATTACGTCAATTTTTTTTATTAAATTTTTCTTACTTGCTTATTACTTGCAGACTAATGAATAAAATGAATAATTGAGAATCTAAATAGTATTATTTTCCTTTTCGAGAATATATTCGCAACTCTACGTGGTAGAGCTGATACTAAAGTCAAGTATGGAGGAAATTGCAAACCTCCCCAGAGATATCTGGAGGAGATAATAATAAGAGGAGGAGATAATAAAATGGCAAACACAAACTTAACGTCCATTCTATTTTCATTCTTATTTATTTATTATTTATTCATAAGCTGGCGCCTTTATCCTAGGAGGGGTAGGCAAATGTAGTTCTAATGCGAAGCTCCACCGGCAGGCATCAGCATTTCTGTTCTAAATAAGACAAGGGATTAATCTTATGACCGCCACACATATAACGATATAACTGTGCAAGTCTGAGTTTGCACGAGAATACTGGATCGTGTGGGCAAATAACTGCGCAAACTTTGTACCAATTATCGATTTGAGACTGGTACAAACTCATGTTTGCGCAAATGCAATTGAATGTATGTGGCGGCTCCAGGAACTAATTATAGTCCTGGGAGATTATTTAAACCAAAAATCTAACCAAATTCGATGGCCTGACCGAATCATAGGATTCGAATCCAAAAATTCACATTTACAGTCCTAACACAATCACAAATTACAAGGCAAAAAATACATCCAAAAATACTTTTACATACCTGAAAATTCTTGTTCAAAGCGGACCTAACACAATGCTGTTCACAGTAGATCTAACACAATGCTAATCCTCGCAAAGATTAGCAGAATCTATTTGATGTAGACTAGCGTATCATAAAGTAAACGAAGAGAGACAAGATCGCCGCAGCTAGCACACCGTACAGCAAATAATCGAGGTACGACACCAGTCATGAAACACACTCCATGGTTTTGTAACACATTTTTTGGTTTTATGTACAAGACGTCCGGAAAACAGTCACCAGTGCCCCTAACCGGAACATTTTGCAGTATCGTAATAGAATAGTAATAGTAAAATTTTGTATGGGAATTTAAACAGCGCTATTGTGAGCGTATTTGGAACTAAAATTTCATAGCGGGAAACGTTTACTTTACTATACGAGAATTACTATACGATACTTCAAAATGTTCCGGCTAGGGGCACTGATGGTAAATGATCACTGCCGCCAATTAACATCCACAACGCTGTATCATAGACGAACTTCTTTTTACACAAGCAAGTACTACACTGTATATATTTTTCATTTAATTTTGGGGGAAAATGTTTTTTTGTTTTGATAAACACATCACAAAATTGTAAATAAAGGAACTTTTTTGACAAGTTTAGTTTTAGTGTAACAGGAGACTCCAGTTTCAAGTTTTCCACGCGTTAATTAATATAGATAAATATTCGACAACAAAACACAGTCACATCAAGCCATTTACACTGTAATAATAATTAAGTAATTGTTCATACAAACTTGTTTTATTGAAATTGTATTTAAATAAGTGAATAATATTACAAAAAAAAATTGAATATTTCATAAATATTTAAATAACCTCCGTCTATAGTGAAAATTTAATACTTTTTTGTTAATTAAGTCTATGGATTTGGATTACAAAAATCATTCGCCAAATTACGGAAAAAGTAACTTAAAACACAATTTGAAACAAAGATTTTCAATACAGATAACTTTTTTTCTCGAAACATTAAATTAAATAAATATACATCTTATTTTTTAAGAAAAACATTTAATATAATTTTTAAGTTTTTAAAAACAGACTTGAACAATAATTATAGCCTTGTTTTCAGTTATTTAGCGTAAAGTTTCGTCGATAAGTAATCACGAGTGCGTCTAAACAGCCTAATGAAATGTAAAACGATGGACTAAGCGAACCATTAATTGGCATTCATCAGCTCGTGACTGGCAATTGCGTGAGATGACACCTCTATGGAAATTCGGTTCGTGAAGCTGGAAGGTACTTGGGCATTACATCGGGGGTTTTATTCCAAACAATCTGACAGATCAATTGTGTATAACAATATTTTGTCCATTGTATTTAAATTATACAAAACTATGACACTACCGGTAGTAAAATATGTGCGATGGAATTGCAGTACCGGTAAATAAAATAGGAAATTGCATTTCAATTCTTTTATATCGAAGAGTCTCGCCAAGGCACTTTTCCAGCGATCTAATTATTTAAATCCGTACATTTAACTATAACTACATCAAGTTAATAATGACCCAAAGTATACTCTGTCTGGACTATAGATGGCACATTAAAACTATATTTTACAAATCTCTGAAGACTGCTTTTGATCGTGGGTCCAAGCCCCCTACTAAACACGTAGAGTAGGAACCTGCACGAAGGTGTTTAGTACAATTGAAGCGTTAATGCAGTCAGCAGTAAAACTTTAATTATCCGAAAATAAATCTTAATGTAGCTTCAAATTATTATTCTTATTTATTTTATTTTATTTTATTTTTATTTTATTTTTATTTATTCGGAAAACTTACAGCAAACTTATAGTAAATCAAGATAATACAGGTATACTTACAAAGCCATTTACAAGTTTTCACAAATATGTTAGTACTTAAATAGCGTAACAGTCGGCTAGGTCTTAACTTAATGAGATACAGAGTAAAATACAAAGAACAATAGAATTAAAATATAGCACTTTACGTAGGAAAAAGACACATAAAACAAGCATCGTAATAGTAATTAAACGTTAAAAAACGTATTAGAAAGAAGATATTTGAGTTGAGACACACTCGTAAAAAATAAATCTAAGTTGAGCTTATCGGCAAGTTGATTAAACGATTTACACGCACGGATTGTGAAGGAGTTCTGCCTATAACTTGTACGTGCTGGGGGTATGCGCAGTAGACTTGGTTTTCGCAACGATATATGTCGCGTTACGAAGCCCAGCTTTCCCAGTAGTTCTGGACAATCGATTGTACCATTTGCAATTTTAAAGAGATAAATAAGGTCTGCTATGCGTCTGCGTTCCTCTAACGGTAAAATGTGAAATTTTTTACATCGTGTTACATAGTCAGTTGAATAACTTTTGCTTTTAAATTGAAGAAATCGCAGGAATCTTTTTTGGATGCGTTCTATTCTATCAGTATAGATGCTGTAACACGGGTTCCATACTTGCGAAGCATACTCTAAGTGGCTGCGAACAAAAGCACAGTAAAGTATCTTTATAGTTTTTATATGTTCAAACTCTGCTGACAATCGCAATATGAAGCCAAGGGCCCTGTTAGCTTTCTTTATTACATTTTCGACATGAGCATGAAAAAGTAATTTGGAATCAAAGATGATACCAAGATCCTTCATTATGTTACTTCTGATAAGTGGACCTCCTTGAAGTGTGTAACTGAAGACAATAGAATTAGGCTTTCGAGTATATGAAACAACAAAACACTTGGATACATTCAAGTCTAATTTATTAAGATGGCAATAATTTTGCAGGGCGTTTAAATCTTGTTGGAGGGCAAGACAGTCAGAAAATTGTGAGATAGGGCATAAGATTTTCATGTCATCAGCATACATAATTATTTTAGAACGCGTAAAGCATGAACCTATGTCATTAACAAAAATTATAAAGAGCAACGGCCCTAGCAACGAACCCTGTGGAATTCCTGAAGTTATGTTTATAGTAGCAGATTGGTAGCCATTCAGAACAACTGTTTGACATCGGTTCTCAATGTATGATTTGAACCATCTGAATAGGTCACCTCTGATACCTACATCCAGCAACTTGCGTAGAAGAATACAATGGTCTAATCGATCAAAAGCCTTGCTATAATCTGTGTAGACTACATCTACTTGCGAAGGCGCAGACATTATATCTGTTAAATAATCAGAACATATCAAAAGATTGGAAACAGTGGATCTGTTTTTTAAGAAACCATGTTGGTAATCACTCAGTGTATGTTTAATGCTGAAATATATTCTAGAGTAAACAATTTTTTCGAGGATTTTTGCGAATAGGCAGAGTTTGGATATAGGCCTGTAATTTTCCACTTGGTCTCTAGCGCCTTTTTTAAAAATAGGGGTAATAAACGCGGTTTTCCAAATTTTGGGTACTACCCCTTCTGTAAGAGAGCGTCTATACAGAATAGAGAGTGGTTTAGTTAAGCTCTTAGCGCATTTGGAAATAAGTATAGCGGGTATACCATCCGGCCCAGCAGATTTCTTAAGATCAATAGCTTGTAATAATTTGGAAAGTTCTGAAGTACAAATTTCTACTGTCCCTAAATCCGCGACGGTCTGTTGTGTACTTAGATGAGGATCAAGATTTGTGCTGGTGGTATGTAAGAAGTTACGATAAAAGTAATCACTGAACATATTGCAAATAACAACACCTTGGTCAGACGAATTTTGACCAAACTTCATAGTAGACGGAAAAGTAGCAGACTGTTGCTTACTTTTAACAAAGGACCAAAAAGTTTTTGGAGAATTATTTATATTATTCTCGATATTTCTTATATAATTTTTAAACATATCTGATTCCAAGGCCTTGGCACGATTACGTAATGTTACAAAAGATTCAAAGTCAGATAAATTGCCGTATTTCTTAAACTTACGATGGTATTTAAATTTTTCTTTTAGAATTTTAATGAGGGGGCTCTTGAACCAGAGTGGATATTTTGTAGACGACTTCACAGTAATTGCGGGTATGAAGTTTTCCCGAAGTTTATTAAGCCTACTATAGAAAACCGAAATTGCATTTTCTACCGTTCCGTCATTAAGATCTTTAAACCAATCATAATTATCAAGCTCATTCGATAGCCCTGTAAAATCTCCTCGATCGTACATGAACCTTGTGTGAGGCTGAGTTGGTAAGGCATGGTATCTAGTGAAGTTTACGGAAGCAGAGAGGGCTACGTGATGGGGGTCTTCCGGTACCAAAGGGTCATCGCATACTGTTACCGTTACAAGATTATTGCATAAAATTAGGTCTAGTATTCTATTATTTACATTTTTATGGCTGTTATACTGACTGAGGTTGCAAACATTTATGGTGTCAAGAAAGTCACATTGAATCGGACCTTGTACGGTCGTGCAATCGGGTACAAGTGAAGAAGGTTCGTCATCAGAGTTAATCCAAGTTATATTCGGCAAATTAAAATCACCTAGAATAATAAAAGTGTCTGGTAAATTGTTAGTCACGATGTCCAACAGCTTGTTACTTTGTTACGAATCTGTTTTACTAATTTTAAAAACTAACGATTGCCGAATTGAAGTCACGAGCTTAAGACAAGAAAAGCATTTTTCATTGCAACATGTACAGTTATATTGAGCATACATAATATTATATATTATATTAATCGTGATGTTCGATTCCTAAGAGTGAAATCCGTTTTGAGTGAGATTTTCCGTTTGAAAAATACTCTCTTCACCTACCCCTTCGGTATTAATGGCGTGAGATTATAAGTTTGAAACAATATTACTACTTAGTCTGCCTGCCTCGGTGGCGTAGTTTTTCTACGGCACAATTACAAAGCTGAGGTCTCGGCTTCGAATCCCGGGTTGAAAGAAGTGATATTGGATTTTTCTATTCATTATCAGCCCGGAATCGGGATTTGTGCCCGATAGGCTCGCCCCCTATCACATCGTGGGACGGAACATACAAGGCAAAATGTGGGTTTTCTAGTGGCGCCTCTCCTTACCCCTTCTGGGATAAAAAGAGTTTATGTATGTCTTCAGTTCATTTGACTGTTGGATATATTACTTAATTTAATGTTTCATTTACATTATTGTATAGGTACAGGTTGATTTATGGTTATAATATAAACGTATCTATAAGAATGTACTATACAAGTGATTCATAATCAGCAAGTCATATGCGCATTATAATTTATAAGTGGCGTGATTTATATCTTAGAATAAATTTAATAATTATAATAATACTTTCAAATAAACAGAATATATTGTAAAGAGTAAAGCTTTATACATACATAAACATAAACTCACGCCTTTATCCCAGAAGTGGCAGGCAAAGGCGCCACCAGGACACTCACATTTCATCTTGTATATTCCGTCCTGTGTTCCGATGTTATAGGGGGCGAGCCTATCGCCATATCGGGCACAATTCTGACTCCGGCAGATAATGAATAGAGAAATCTAATATCACTTTTGCCCTACCCGGGATTCGAACCCGACACCTCAGCGTTGTAGAGGCAGTATTACGGCTGTAAAGTTTTATACTAACTCTTTAAAGAAATACAATTGGATCGTTTCACTGTGTTATTGAGAAACTGTCACCATATCACGCCGCGCACAAAAAACTGCTCGGAGAAACTGGTATGAGAATAATCAAACGAAATTATCATAGCAAATATGTAGCCCGACCAGGAATAGGAATCGAATACTGAACAACATTGTTAACGATCCATATGTAGTTTCACTAGACTAAGGTCGCACACCAAAAAAATATGGTTTTATATTGTTTTTGAGCAAAGATGCTGTATCTCAGTTTACGTATAACCTAACAGATACCACAGAATACTATAAATATACATTATACGCATAAAAAACCAGATAAAATCATGTCAGTAAACTGCGAGATTTACATAATGCCATATGATAACGACTCGTCATTAGAGACCCGGCAGCGACGTAACAAGCGCAAACAATAGCAATTGTAAAGTTTCAATTTACATATATTATCCCTCATTTGTGACCATAATACTGCAAACGAGATGATGGACACTGCGGTTTAAATATTATGAGAGGTTCGAGAATTTCGCAGTTCGAGGATTTAAACGCGCGACCACCGTGAATATGTTGGCAGCGGCGTTTGGTTCGTTTACCAACAGGCCACCACGTACTTTTTGATAATGAATATAAAAATCTTATATCACTGCCCGACCCGGGATTCGAACCCGAGCTCTCACCGTTGTTATCGTATCGTAATACATCGTTGTATTCTCAGTATATTTCGCCTTGTCGTGTACGTGCATCGTTTGCAAACTACAAAACAATAGCTAAATATGCTTTGCAGGCGCCTTGGGACCTCTGTATGAGACCTATATTACATCCCAGCATTATAAATACGATATTAGGAATTAGGTTCTATTTGGACACTTTTAATAAAGCGGTAAGCAAATAGGCCAAGTCAAAACCCAATGTGGTTGGTACATATGTATGTTTTGGCGATTTAAAATGTTTGCTTTTTTTGACAGCATCCGTGGCGCAGTTGGTTAACCGCCGGCTGTGAAACGAGAGGCCGCGGGTTTGATCCCCGCGCCGAAACAAATGTTTGTGTGAACCACAAGTATTTGTTTCGGGTTTGGTTTGTGAGACCGAAAAGTCTCTCGTAGTTTCTGATACCCACGACACAAGACTCGATCTTAGTGTTGGGTCAGGACTATATATGTGACTGTTGGGTGTATTTATTATTTATTATGGCCATCGCAGGCAAATGAGCATGCGGCTCGCCTGATGGTAAGCGGTCACCACCGCTCATGGCTCTTCGCAGTCCCAGGAGTCCAGGGTGACCCGATTTTGATTGTTCTTTTTTTGATTCAAAGCTCGTGCTTGTCATTCGATCCCATAAAAAAATGGTGAAAATTTGATGAATATCTCTGGACTTTGAGAGTAGAACTCCTCACAATTGAGTAGGATTCAAATAGTCCTTTTTGCATTAGATTCAATATAAATATTAATTTTCGATGAAATGACTTGAATTCATGCTGGTATAAATATCAATAGAAACCTTATGGTTCATAATAATTTATCGCCTCAGGTTGTCCTCTACCAAACTAAGCTTAACAATAACCACGTTTTGCCAGAATTAAAGCAGACATTTGCAAAAATACTATCCTTAATAAATCGTAAATCTTGTCTTTAGTCAAATCACTCGTCTGGAATAAGATATAGAAATAACATCTCAATTAGGAACTATTAGTAACACATGCAAGCAGCAGAACAGTACGCATTGTAAGCCGAGGTCTTCATTACTATGCACGCGCACGCATCGACACTGCTCATTCTAACTATGGTTATTTGTTTTGTAGTATTTTCTATATAGTATTCTTACAGCCTCCGTGGCGCAATTGGTTAGACGCCGGCTGCGAAACGAGAGACCGCGAGTTCGATCCTCGCACCAAGAGAAATAATTGTGCGGGCCACAAATTTTTCTTTCGGGTCTGGGTGTTTGTGAGACCGAAAAGTCTCTCGTAGTTCTTATACCTGCGACACAAGACTTAATTGATCTTAATGTGGGGTCAGGACTATGTATATGACTATTAATTGTATTTATTTTATTATTATTTTTATAATATCAACCTATACAGATAGATCATAGCTTATATAGCCCTCCTGTGGGACTTTGAGATTTGCAGCAATTTGAAAACTTTGAAGTAGTACAAAATTATACAGCAGAGAGATTTGTCTCGATGGCATATCAATATAGTCATATAAATCTTTCACAAGGCACAGGTTTCATCTACATTTGAGAGTACTTTTAAAAAAGATTTGGCCGTTGTCCATCACGCTGGCCTAATGCATGTCGGCAGACTTTACATAAGTATGTATTTTAGCGTTTTATTTTGTATGTTAGTTGTAAGTCAAATATTTATTATTGTTCTTTTATTGTAATATTTATATAGACGAAATAAGATGTTAATTAGTGTAATTGGTATAACCGTACTAATAAATAAACAATAAATAAATGTACATATTTAAAATTCGTGTAGAGTTTTTATGTTTTTATCTTTAAATTATTGTAGAAACTTCTCAGATATGCAAATATCCTCACGACATTCACATTAACATTGAAAATTGGCGACTTCTAAAAAAATATACTAAAACATAATCAAAGGAGTATTAGCTTAGGTATCATATTATTCAAAAAGGCAGTTCATTCCACTCCCAACTAGTCTATAGCTCACTAACCAAAACTAAATGTTGACCATATTATAATATAATTAGATTATAGATAGATTTCCTACCAAGCAGTAAGCACAGTATGTCTGAATGTAACAATGTCACGCGAGGTTTTCTCTTTATTTTCCCTTATGATTGCACAATTTCGAAATGCTTTACATATTATTACGTAGAGGAAGTATTGTTTAAATAAATTTCTTGTCATTGAATCATATTGATCATTCATAAAATTATAATAACTGTCTGTAATTGAAATTCAATCCAGAAATAACTGTCTCTCAGCCAACATAATTTTCCGACATGCTAGAATCTAATAGACTCATGCTGATTCCGAAACGGCAAACACTTGGGGGTCAATGGTAGGTGCATACGAATATCCACGCTGTAGTTTATTTGTTTATAATAAACAACTTATTATAGGTACAGGGTATATTAAGACTGCGATCGAACACGAAGCCAGGTGGTAGTTTTCGTGGTTGCAGACACAATGCTAGGCTAGCCCCCTATTACATCATGGGACGGAACATACAAGGCGAAATGGTTGTCCTGGTGGCGCCTCTGCCTACCTCTTCTGGGATAAAGGCGTGAGTTTATATTTGAGGTTTTTTTTTGCGAAATTTTTAGTTGTTTTGTGTCTCAAGTCACTAATGCTACCACCTGGCTTTGTTTTCGGTCGCAGTTTTGATATACCCTGTATTATATACCTAATGATATGTACCTGGCGACATAGGTTATCAGTGCAGTATCGAGAGCACTCACACGGAATGTCTTCGAATTTGTGTCGTCTGATAACGCGTTATATAAAAATATAGATTCGAGACCTTGAGATATTTTTCGTAGTATCCATACATGTCTTAAAATTGATTGATAATCATCGTTAGTGAAAACTTTAATTTTTAATTTTTGTCATTTGAATATACCTAGTTATATACCGGGTATATCAAGACTGCGACCGAAAACGAAGCCAGGTGGTAGTTTTAGTGATTACAGACACGATGAAGGCACCCCTGCCTACCCCTTCTGGGAAAAAAGCGTGAGTTTATGTATGTATGTCAAAGTTTAGAATAAGAGCCAGATATATGTTGGATAACTCTCTGTATAATTGAATTGTTAAGTGCTTCTTGGCATAATAATATTGGCACTATTTAATATTATGCAATGCCCAGCAATGTAGCCTTTTATATGTAAACTAAAATACTTTAAAACCACTGCTTTTTTAGCTATAGACGAGTAAATATATTTAAAATATTTGTTCCGGCTACTGCACTTGTTTGGGATTACACAAAATGAGAAAATAAATTGACGTCAGTACTCTGATAGCAAAAGCAAATAACCATGTTTGGTGACCATTAAAAATAAGCCGAGAGACGAGTCAGTCGTTACAGACGCTGATATTCTTAAGATCAGTATAGTTTAAAATAATTTCAGTTTTAGATGTATAAAATCTGATCCGAGATGAAAAAATATTTGTATATTTTTTAATAATTATTGGTATCTACCTAATTGTAATAAATATCGTGTAGATATAAGTAATTAAGTCATTTAAAATTCAAAATATAATCTCATTATTACGTAAATATGATAATGTTATCTACATAACTTTAGATTTTAATTCCTATATTTGATAAAAAGTCCAAAATAAAAGCATTACGGATAACTTGAATTGCAGCAGACTTAATAAAATAACTCAGAACTCAAACTTATAAATTAATGTTATTATTATGTCCCAAGACACCGCAGCCGAACCGCTGTAGCAGATTCCCTCGCGTTTCAATTCATTCAAAAAACTTTGAACGCAAAAGATTTTTATCAAATAAAGTCCCACTAAAATCTATTTTTATTTTGTTTACCAAAAACGGTTCTATAGATAAGCCATAAAATAAACAAAATTAATCACTTGATTGTTTGCAAAGTGGGTATCCAAGTCATGACAAAAAAATTACAAAATATGTAAGTTTCCTGGAAAGTATGGCTCTCAAATTAACAATTTAAATCTCTTTTTATCAAGTATTTAGTATTAAATAAATAACGTTTGTTTCCAGCAAAAATATAAAATTAAACTTACACTACCTAACTATAACCACTGAAAATAATGCAATTCCTATCTAATGTTTAACATTCACACCAATTAATCCAGTAACACTTAAAAAAATTACCTGTAAACACAACACAGAACTAACACCACAGTTTGATTCACAAAGCCCGGTGCAAGCGCATGCGCGCGAACTCCGCGACTCATCGGCAGGCGGATCACTAATGGCGCGAAATCAGGTGGGACTACACCGCGCACCACTCATTAACACTTCTGTGATTATCTGGTATCTTGATATCCACTAATATTTGAGTCTGGGTTTTGAGAATGAGAATCTTGTAGTTTTTGGTTTTCGTGGTAAAAGAGATTCAGCTTACTTACTGGGTCTAAGGACAGTGCGATTGTCGCGTTTATTTATTTACAAAAAGTA
Source organism: Deilephila porcellus (assembly GCA_905220455.2). NCBI lineage: Eukaryota > Metazoa > Arthropoda > Insecta > Lepidoptera > Sphingidae > Deilephila > Deilephila porcellus. Next base: position 795,398 of record LR999986.1, on the reverse strand, counting down.
ACGAATTAATTTAATATGTTAGAGTTTATCTAAGGTTCAAGTAATAACTCATAATATGTAGCAGTTAGTGTGGTCATTTTTTTGCCTGACAATCTAACAAATACCTAATAAAAAGTACTTAATAAATAGTATTCTAATACTATCTTAACAAAATAATTCCTAACTGCTTTACCGTGATTTTTAATCTTTGCCTGAGAACTAGCTGTCGCGACTCCTTCGTATTTTACGCATGAATCTTTAAAAACCAAATTATTTAATTATCTGTATTTGTGAATTTCATATCCTATATGCAAAAGTGGTATATTTATTATTTCAAGTGGTAGAGCACTGTTGTCAATGACTCAGCATGTAGACAGTATGGGTAGGCTCGTCCGGGGCGGGACCACTGACAAGAAATCGACGTGAATTCAGCTTTGCAGTCGCGCTTCGTTCGGTGAGTGAGATTGTAGACTGTCCCGCCCTCACACCCGCCACTGCAACTCCTGTAAGCCAGGATCAACAGGGGCACGCATTTTAATGACACTTAGCATTGAAGCTCAGCGAGTCTCCGGGAATGTTTAACTTGTCTTTAACCCGCAACGAAATCAATCATAAAGTGAAATTAATAGGAGTTGGAAATAAATTATTGTCCACTTCCCTCCCTAATAAAGCGGGTGACAAAACAATGAACTAAAGAGGTAAATAACCTCGCTTAAAGACATTTACAACCAGGGAAAGTGAGTGAGATTGCCGATTGCCCAATACCGCTTACCACTTCTTATCCTTTTCCCTTACTGGGACCTTCCCGATTATGGGACAACACATCCATGATCCAAGCGTTGTGGTCACTTACCAGCAGTTGACCTGTTCGCTTGTTTGCCGGACCTATGCAATAAAAAAGAGATTATTTTTATAATTAGAACTGTTAATATAATTTACCTGTGTTCGATAACCTCTTTATTTAATCGCACGTGTACATATTAATAAACAAGATTTACACCTGCTTATTTGAATTTTCCTGTATTTTGATGAGTCATTATATTATATTCTCCCACAGCGAACACTTGAAAACCTAAACGATATAAGCATATTATCAGTAGGTAGGTGGAAATCACACGTTTATTGTAGTTAGCAGATGCTCCAAAGGAATTTTGATTTGATACTTGTCGACGCAAACATTTTTCTTTGTGCGCGAATCAAACCTACAACTTCTCCTTTCACCGCCGGCGTAGATTTGTCTGACTTGTGCTTTGTTAAGATGCTCTAAGGTTCAGCTGGTATCTTCTATCTATGAATACTTTCCTTATGGAACTATTTCGCTCCTAGATACTGACGGTATCTTAAATTTCCACAGTTTTCCCACAAAGATTTCCACGGTGTCCAGTTGGAAACGACCTCCTACGACCTTTACGACGAAAACTTTATCAACTACACTAGTTACAAAACTAAGTCCTTGGCATAGAAAGACACCGTATCTTATCAAAACACTTGTGTAGAATAACTGATACCTGAAGATCGAAATGAAGGAGCTTACCTTTTTTATGGCCTTTCGGCGCAGATGAGCATGCGGCCCGCCTGATAGTAAGCGGTCACCGCCGCTCATGGACCTTCGCAGTGCCAGGGGTCCAGCATAACCAGGTCGCTGTCTACAGTAAGGAGAGTACTCTATTTAAGCCTCGCTTAAAGAAGGAAAAGTCATTACATTCGAAGTTATTTTTTATTGCGATGAATGGCGAGACGAGCATGAGATTCGCCTGATGGTAAGCGATACGACCGCTCATGGACAGTAACAAAACCAAACATCATTAATTACAAAACAATGCTTGGCATTCCACTTCGCTCGGCATCCTGAGACATAAAATGTTAAGTCTCATTATGTCCAATAGTTACTCCGGTTACAATGTCTTTCAAACCGGAACACACCAGTGCATAATATACACTGCTGTTTTGCGGGAGAAATTGACATAGAAGTTACTAACTTTTTAATATTTAAACACGATAAAAGACTACACTCCACAGATCGTAAGAGCAGTATCATCCAGAATATCCACCAAGTTGAAACGGTTATCTCCTTCAACAAATTTTTACCGGCCTAATTGAATCTGTATACATAGGATTAACTAGAATCGTGACACCCTTACGCGGGACCCTGCAACAGGCTCTTCAACGCTGGGTACGGTGGTCGATATTAGGGTGAATACGAATGTCCAACCAGCAGGAATGGCTTAGTTCTTCAATTTAAAGTGGGTGGAATAGGAATTTATATTGCTCAGTAACAATTTACGATAAATCAGGAAAATAACAGCAATTCTGGGTAATAGATACCACGCGCAATTCAATTCAATATTGTGCGGTGTTGTAGGAGTTAGTCTCTGTAGGCATCTACTTAAACTAGTTAGAACTCTCACAGACAAATAGATTTGCATTGTAGTCAGATGTTTCAAATTAGTATTTCTATGACAGTATGGCTTCCTTAGGCCTAACATCCTAGAAGAAAAGCGAAGAATTACTAACTGTCATTTTTAAATGGTAGAATCATGGTAGAGTCGAGTTATACTTTTGTAGCCTGCTATTGGCCACATACCTCATTACGCAGGTATCCCGCCAATGATAAGGGTAATTGAAGTAGGTATTACCCTCTCACAAAATACCCGAATTAAGTAACAAATGTGGGTTCTGCCGAACTATCCATCAGACGAACGCATATTATGTACCTACTTGTTACTCTCCCTTTCACAAAATAAAAAATAGTCTTTCTAAAAAACACCCCATATAAGTAAACATCAAATACTTACACACTTTTGGCCAAATAATTATTTAGCTCCTTGGGGGATCGGAATCCATTAAAGCTTTACCTTTCACAGCCGTCTTCCTAACTCTCTATGCCACTAACACATGGTTGAGTGTGTGTATTGACATTACTCTACCTTTACATTAAGCTTACAAAACAACAAACAATGCACATTAATGTTCACAACCCAGTGTCCTAAATACTTCGTCTAGAAACCGGAGTCCCTATAATGAGACGTCTGGAGAGGAAACGCTAATGCGACGCGACGAGCGACGTGCGCCGGAACACCACGAATTACTTTATTAACCCGACTTGGATTACATTTGTTTTATCGTTTGTTTTACGTATTTTCCCACAGGTAGGCACAAATGCGATAAATTACAAACATTAAATAATAAACATTGAATAAAGGCAAAAAACTGGCCTTTTCTCACTATTAAATTGATTTGACAGCCTCCGTGGCGCAGTTGGTTAGACACCGCCTGTGAAACGAGAGGCTGCGGGTTCGATCCCCGCACCGAAACAAATATTTTTGTGATCCACAGGTATTTGTTTCGGGTCTGGGTGTTTGTGAGACCGAAAAAGTCTCTCGTAGTTACTGATACCCACGACACAAGACTCGATCTTAGTGTGGGGTCAAAACTATGTATGTGACTGTTGGGTGTATTTTTTTATTAATTTTATAAGTAATCTCGGATTGTTGATGTGTTTTAACTGCCGTGAGATTAATAAAGAAAATTGATGGAGGTAACTGTAAGTTGCATTTTTCAAATTAACAGGAATGAGACAAAAACTGCTTAAGATCGATTGATGCGAGTATATAAGGTGCTTAGAATCATATAAGCAGATTGATGTGCCGCTTTCTGCCGAGTTCTTCAAAATTGAAAAGCTTAGACATTAGCCGACTTATAAGATACGCTTCAATATTAGGTGCCAGGCAACTAGGATCTCATAATTTTCAATCAATGATCCATAGTCATCTTACTCCTACAGTTTATAAGTTACGTAAATATTTTTCACGTGTAAATTTCAAATGTCTGCCACATAATTACGATCATATTTGTTTCTGAATAATAAGGCGATCACGCGGCAGTATTAACGATGTGATTAGCGCGTCGCTTATGTGAAATAATTTCGTGCGAAGTGTGCGCGCTAAGTGTGGCTGCACGACGTTACCCGCTAAATATTACAGCCATGGACTTGCGGACATAGCTTCACTGAAAACTTATAACTATGAATGTGATGGAGGTTATTAAACTAGTCTAAAAAATTGTCCAGGCAATCGTGTCCCCTAAACTGGTAGGTCTCTCATATGTGAGAGGCCGCCTGGGTAGGTACCACCGTAATGTCTATTTCTCCCGCCAAACAATAGTTTGAATGCACTGTTGTGTTCTGATTTAAAGAACATTGTGGCCAGAGTAACTACTGGAAATAATGAGACTTAACATCTTATGTCTCAGGATGGCGAGCGCGGAGGAATGCCAAGCATTGCTTTGTAATTAATGGTGTTGTTTGGTTTTGCTACTGTCCATGAGCGGACCTATCGCTTACCATCAGGCGAGTGGCATGCTGGTCTCTTCATTCATCTCAATAAAAAAAAAACATCCATCGATCGATTTTGGGTCAATTTCCGACCAATAATTACATAATTATCACCCTTTATTAGTCCACTGCTCAATATTGGCTTCTGCCAATATACAAAGCCATTATTGCTTCGCATTATTGCAAAGGATAGAAATTGCCTATGTGATCCTGCCATCGTTTTCAAGGTCTATGGGAAGCTTATACCTGTTTTGCGGCACACATCAGCCGAGGATCTTGGCCTCTATGTCTGGACCCTGTAAACTTTTCCAGCCAAATTCCAGTTCAATCTATCTTTACGAGATGAGGTGTATTAATTTTTCAATAAGTGTTAATTTGTTAGTCAACTTCCTTTAAATCCAGAGATCAGCTATTGAGAGATCAATTCACGTTTTCCTAAAAAGTGACATTTGTTTCCATCTCTACCCCATTTTATTTTTATTGCTAGTAGACTTTCACCGAGCTTTGTGTCTAGATATCATTCAGTACTTACCTTTAGACTCTAGCACAGAATTATTAGTTGTTGGTTGAAGGGTTATAAATTTTAATACCAGTTAACACATAGGTAAAAATAAAACAAGAACCCATGATTACAATTTATTTACTCAAGCGAAATCTATACATAGTGTTTATATCACACAAACAACTGTGACCAACATACATTTATCATTTATTCGATTGAGATGAAGATTGTACGCCATGGCGGTGCGAAACAAAAACACATTTATGTTGATAAAAAAACATGTACGTAATACGGCAGTGTTTTAGCCAAGTTCAAACATAAAGTATAGTAGGCATTATACCAGCTTATACTTCAAATGATTTCCTCAGTTGAGAATGTTCAAGTTGATAAATGTTATACGTTAAAGGTGTAAAGATACTTTACGTTCAACAATCACTTGCAAGGAATTAATGAATATTTAAGGCAGTGAGGGTAGTCAGATATAATGTAAAAATTATGACTTTAATTTTTTTCTAAGTTTAATCTCTGAATGTGTGAACATTATTCACATAGCATAGAAAAGGGGGGAAGGTAAAGGAGAGGATCTATGCCGAAAGAAAAATGTCTTAACTCTAATAAATTGAGAAGATAAATTATAGATGACAACACCGCCATGACAGTACATTTGGTAAGTGAAAGTGATAACTACCCTACGATAATCTGGAATGTTATAATTACAATTTCGAGTATAAATAACATTTTAATGTAATCGTACACACTCCGTGACCTACTCAGACGCTACACTCTTTAATACTCCGCGTTCAAAATACATTCGCGTGCCAACATTACCGAATCATGAAGCTATAGGTATTAAAATTCAGCCAAGAAAACCTTATTTCATAGCAAATTCCGTGCAATGGCACCTTATCCATGCGAATAAAAAACAATAACATTTAAGTAATCTTAACAATGATAGAATATTGCTAGAAAATAAAATACATTATATATTATAAACTAGAATATACAATAATTTTCTATAAGCTACCTGTTTTTTGCACTTATTGCACCTTTGTGTTGATATAAAATTCCCACTATTTTTCCAGTGTAGGGATTCGAACCCTGTTCCGTGTACAATACGAATGGCTGCATATGATCTTAAAAATAATTTATAAAACAATGATTCCTAACAAATGGAAGATGATTTAACAATGAAGCTTACGATTATAAAATAAGTACATGTCATGATAAGCGAGACAAATTAACATCTAACAAATATGCTGAATTGGGAAAATATCGACCAAACTTTAAAAGATAAACTAATTTCGAAGTCTTTAATCCTTACAAAATAAAAGATGCCTTATTGTGTTTGTTAAAGCACTCAATTATATGATTAAAAAATTACCAACATTTTCAATATTCATTCAAAATTAAAAGCTAAATTTGTTCATGCCTTTTTAAGGTGTGTACAGCGCTATTATTATGGGAATTTATAAATAAAATGTTTCCTTATATTAAAAGACCTTTTAATTACAGACCGCTCAATATTTTCCCAAGACAACTTTTATAAAATATATTTCATACACAAAACTACGTCGGTTTAATCACAAGAAAATAACTGCAAACAGGTAATGTTTTAAAGCAAACATTTATATCATAACAAAAACGTTATTAAAGTGCCACAGATTTAATAAATGATAACGCTTTCTACACACATGCACCCTATGCTTTTAATAGTTCCGACATTGAAACAAAAAACAATTCATGAATATAGACATAGAAAATGGACTGGAAAATCAAAATTTAGCTTTGAAGCGAGTACTGAAAGGTGTGAGAGAGATAGAACTAGTCTGCGGCCTGTTATCTGTTTATAGAGATGTGAATCAGATGTGTGTAATTAATTAATTGAACATACAGACAAATAGCACTCAGTAGCTTTATTCATTTATAAAGATTAATTTATTATATTTTTATTCCTCAGTCCATTATCATGTCTATTTAAAATACATAATGATTCATGCTACAAAATTAATTCAATAATAATTGATTTATTAAATTTAAGTTTAACATTTCAAAATGCATTATGGGTTAACAATTAACTTTATTTTTCCATCAAAATCAACAACTACCTTCAAACGTTTAATTCGGTGCCAATAACCCGACGAAACACTAGCTACCACACCAAAACAATTTAACACATTAATTTATATTATACTACATACACTCATATTGCTATCAGCTAATTGCCCGAAACTTTCTGTGAGCTGGTCGAAAGCTTAAGAATACCCCTCGCCAAATAAAACTTACAGATTATAGCCTAAATCTCATAAATTGATATCTCTGTAACGCTCATTATTTGATATCATATAATGATGCGCAACTGCTTTTATTTTTCTCTGTCTGCTTTATAAATTTATTTTATCATTCTTTTCAAAACCATTCATATGTTCCTCGGGAGAATAAAATGTTTTCATAGGGACTAATTAATGTCCCGGTTTTATTACACAATCTACTTATTATTCCACCGAAAAGAGGAATCCATTTTAAACCAATCTGACTACAATCGATCAATCCTTAATTTACGCAATATTCTACATTTCTGCAATTATTTCAAATCAGAATTGTACTCTGGAGACAAAGCAGGCTACAATCGAGCAAGCGAGACAGGCATATTTTAAAGTCGCGACTTTCAGAGCACATCAGCATTATCATACCTTCTTTCTCTTACTTCAGTCCTTATGTGTAGAAATTGGACCGACATTTTATGGCACCGAACAATTCATACTGGATTTAGTACTTTCAAATTGAGAAATGTATCATGTGAATCACTTTAGTTACAAAGTGCACATTTTATTATTTTATTATTAACGACACGAAAAATTGTAATATTAATATTTGCACTAAATCCTTCGCGAATTAATGTCGAAATTAAATACATTTATAATTGATTAAGTTCCTTTACTTTCGTACAATCAAACCAACTATAGACCAACAACTTGATCCGCGAGCCTCCTTTGGAGAAAGAATTATCTTTTTACTCTTCTTCAGCATATGTTGAAACCAATTTTGATGTAATTAGATTGATGGTTTTAGGAACAATATTCTCCAGTGACCATGAAATAATGTGCGAATCACACATTTCTTTCCTGCACTCACCTATGCTAACCTGTATAGTATTTTGTTCCAGTTTCTTTCGCTTTCGCTCCAGGATGGTCGCGCAACAATTTTTCAGTTTATACTATGTATATGTGTAAAGATTGATAATGATTATGTATAATATATATGGCGTAATATGTATCCAACCGCACGCTTACCTAACAAGTTAATGACAATACTGCAATCGTTATCACACTACCGAAACAGCTCGACCTATCAAATGGCTTGTTCGACAATTGTACGTATTTATTTGTAGTTATTGCACGTGAAAAATACCTTTCTAAAATATGAGCTGTTAGCTTGTCTTGGAAACATTATAATACCTTAAACATTCCGACATCAATCGCAACTATGAAAATTAATTAGTTCATGCAATATCTTTTAAGTTCAGTGGCGTGTTACCATGTCTTGCATATGCAACAGTTATTGCTTTCACAAACAACAATTGGCTTCTTATTTCCTATGTCCAAAGGCAATGATTTAGTTTTAGTTTTCTTCAAAATTCAAAATATAAAACAGCTCATATACAACCAATAGAAAGGCATGAGTCTTTTCCTACAGGATCTAAGATCTTAGCCTCAGTCCATACTAGGCCATTGCTGGTTGATTTTACTATTTAGAATCTCTTAAAATGTCCATAGAATGGCAATAGTACAATACACGCGCAATAACCACAAAATCGTTCTGAAAACATCACACGCGATCCCACACTAATCCTATGTATTGTATAAGTACAATATAGAAATCTAATAATGGATATGTATAGAGCTTACAATGTATCATTACGCAGAGGCTTTTTAAAGGCCGAGAGGAACCACTGGCCTATCACCAAACATTTAGACTTCAGCCCACCGTAAATAGAAATAAACACTGTTCGTTGTAATAAAGTTCTATTCCATACGAAATATGCAAAGTCCTTCATAGATATGGTCTCATAAAATTCCTATTAAGGGTATAGAAAACTATTTTTTCAAAAAAGTACCCAAAATTTAATGCAATTAAATACCCAGAAACTCTTAAAAACTTAATGAAAAACGATCAAAACATATTAAAATATTGTTGGTACACTTTTTATCAAATGCAGTACGGACACTGTCAAAATGGATTACTACCCATAAAAATTGAAATAAAAAAAGAAAAAGTCGCTCTAAGCTCTTCCGACGGCTTACATTTTTCGTATGAAATCAAAACTTATATAAAAAAGGAAATGTTAATGGCGGTTGCGAAAAATATAAAAAGAAAAATCAACTTTTAAAAACTACTTAAGTTTCAAATTGTTAATATGTATATTTTTATATTTAGTTTAAATTTAACTTTTATTTAGTATTTAAATTGCGACTGTGGTGACAATATATAAAAATAATTGATTCATGATAAGTTACAGAAAAAAATATGAAAATGTAAAGAAAAACAATATGACATACTAAAAATTCGATTCATATTACAAAATGCCACAAAAAGATAAGGATTTGCCTTAAAATGTTTCTGACTCAAACATAGACATAGAAAATACTTTAAAGATTCACATTGTCACCAACCGTTAGTTATTAAATATGATAAAGTTACGTGTGAATTACATTTAATCTAACAAGTCCTACTAATTTGCCAAAAATCTACTTTTCTAGTTTAGTAGTTTGAAAATTGTATTTAGCGTTATAAAAAAAGTTATTTCACTGACTATTAACATTTTGTCTACATTTTTTATGTTAACAAAAATAAAACAGATCTCCTAGCCTCTTCCCTTAGCGATAGTAAGCTTATTTTGAGACCAAAACATCACACGAGCTTATTATGTAGGATTACAAGCTAGATTGGCCTTAAATATGCGTGACGGAATATTGCGTCGTCAAATGTTATCTGACGGCATTTTCCGTCACGAGGACATGTAAGTTAATTGTTTCGCGTATGACGTTTTACGTCTGAATAGTGTAAGTGCAGTCGAAATCTCCTAAAATTCACTGACATTGAAATATAGATATTAATGAAAACCACAGTACAAGCCTTCGTACAGTCTATAACATTTATGGCAATTAAGATTTTTACTAAAATGTATTTTTTGGTCTGGCAACATTGACGCATTAGTCATATTATCCCGTCTGCATTTTAAACTATATTCAAAGAAATCAATATTTTAGTACACTTAACGGTGAAGGATTGAAATATATTTTATGTTATTTTATAAGAACATGTTTTGAATTATTTAAAGACGCGCGTGTGAAATTACTTATCATATTATTTCGATAGTTCAATAGTCAATCTCGACTGCGCTCATCATTTATCGACACTACGTTACATCGAGACGAAAATGGATCCGCACGTTATACTAAGTACACAAAAACATCGACATACGGGAAGTTATCGACAAGAGAGCCCCTACTGCGTTACATCATAACATTGCTTACAAATTAGTACGTACCGACGCCGATTGTTCACTTCATTAGTGACGAAACTTTATCGATAATAATATTTTTTTGATTAAGAACGTTCTGAATTCATTCTCATAAATAATTGTGATTTTTTAAAGTAATATTAATATCGATAAAGTCGTCCTATTATGGTCCATAACATGCGAATTCTCCTATCACGATACAATCAGCGCCCACCACTGAATTTTACACTTAAATATAAGAACGGGGCGTCAACACAGTTCAATACACATCAAAATACACCATACGAAGCTAGCACTAAACACATAAAACTCGTATAAAACAATGTCTTCAGAACGGAAACAGCAGATCTGTCAAACAATGCCGACGCCCCGCGAAAGTAAAAACTACATCAGATAAGGGATTATAAATAATAAAATTTCATTTATATTTACGATAAGAATAACTTTTTACGAACGCGGACTTTTTAATGGTAGGAATTTTATTTTCGAATCTGGCAACCCTAAAACAATGGAACGGTGCCAACTGCAAAAATTAAATTTCTACTGCTGTCAAAAAATGAATATTTTTAATTTTATGCGGAAGAATGCTGGTTGATTACCTCTGTTATTTCTTTGCTATAGTTGTTTGTTGAGTTATTTATTTATTGAGTTGTTTGTCCGCGTTGTAAGTAGGCGAGATGCCGCGTGCGTGGTGTCGGCGGATTATTCTCCAGTATCCGCCCAGTTCGCCTCTTCGGCTATTCTGTCCATGCAGTTGCACAGGAATTGGTACTGCAAGAAGAAAATACATTGTTTTTATTAAGTTTTGTAGAGATGATTTTGTTTTTCAAAGACTTGAAAACTCAACGGGGAATTATATGACGTCCTTTGGTTCGCCTCTGCCCTCTGCCTTCTTCAGATGAAGTAAAGGGTTGAAAACTGAAGGTTTCAACGGCGGGAGGATGTTGGCGCCTAATGCTACATTTATAGCAATACGCTTCAGTCATATAAGACGCAGCAAATAATTAGGAGTTACATAGCTTTGTTATTAAGATACCCCCACAATATTTTTATTGTATTCACTTCTCTCCCTTGCACAACGTTAATCGCTCCCGTAATTATAATATTTAAAAACCCTATCTGTGTCGAAATACAAGTTTAAAACTATCCGGGAGTTTCATTTATGTCCGTCGGAGACATATTAAATCTTAAATATCCCAATTTAACGTAGCAATTACTTCAAATTGGGATGTGAATATGAGAAAGCTTTTTGCGTTCTTAGATTCTTTTGTACTTTGTAATTTTGCCTTACAATATACATGAAAAAGCATCTATGGTACACATTCGGGACTACTAGCTGAGCTTACATCAACACAAAAAAGTAGACTATGTATCTATATCAGCCCATATACGTCCCACTGCAGGGCACGGGCCTACTCTACAATCGAGAGAATCGATTGAGAGTGGTTAGGCCATATAGTCCTAAATATTATGTATGCTGACGAGTAAATACTCACATAAGGCGTATATAGCGCTAGCGAGCAGAGTCCCGAGTCCGCGGCGTAGGTGATGCGCAGCGCCGCCGCCGCGTCGTCCGCGCGCCACTCGCGCACGCGCGCCCAGCGCACCTGCCGCGCCTCCCCGCCCGCGCCGCCCGCGCCGCCCGCGCCCGGCGCGTCTGCCGGGACAGAAATAATAAATAAATACACCCAACAGTCACATACATAGTCCTGACCCCACACTAACATCGAGTCTTGTGTTGTGGGTATCAGGAACTACGAGAGACTTTTCGGTCTCACAAACACCCAGACCCGAAACAAATATCTGTGGTTCACACAAATATTTGTTTCGGTGCGGGGATCGAACCCGCGGCCTCTCGTTTCACAGCTGGCGTCTAACCAACTGCGCCACGGAGGCTGTCAAGAAAGAAAAATCGTTTATTAGTTACATACGTAACGTATACAATATGATTCATATAAAAAAAACAATAATGTTTGTAAGAGTGATATATATCAGGTTTTATGGAAGATATAAAAATTTGGAGACGATGGGCTGAAGATTGAGGCCAGTGGCGTGCCATAGGAGACGCCTATGTCCAACAGTGGACGCAGAAGGGCTGATGATAATAATAAAATGGTGATGCTGCGGCCATTGTTTTTGTCTTTTAATTTGAAGTGATATATGGCCTAACCACTCTCAATTGACTCTCGATTATAGAGGCTTGTGCCTTACAGTGGATCATGTATGTGCTAATACAAAATACAAAAATACATAATTAATTTTTCTGCCGTACAGTCAAGCTGTGGAACAGTTTGCCACCGCACGTGTTCCCTCATTCCTATAATCCTGGGTCCTTCCGCCGTAGCGTGAAGAGGCATCTCAGAAGGCCGGTATAATTGTATGGAATGGTATGAGACTACCGTCTGATACCATTCGATACTCTATCTGGACGGCATTGGCACTTACCATCAGGTGCAATGCAGTCACTATGCCGTGCCAGGAAAAAAAAATACATACATACATACATAAACTCACGCCTTTATCCCCGAAGGGGTAGGCAGAGGCGCCACTAGGACACCCACATTTCGCCTTGCATGTTCCGTCCCACGATGTGATAGGGGGCGATAATGAATAGAAAAACCGAATATCACTTTGCCCGACCCGGGATTCGAACCCGAGACCTCAGCTTTGTAGTCGTACCGTAATACAACTAAGCCACCGAGGCAGGCAAAAAAAATAATTGAGATTTGAGTGCTAGTATAGTCAGTAGCGAGTATAGTTAGTAGTGGTACCGGCGGCGTCGGCGAGCGTGATGCCGGGCCAGCCGACGGAGAGCGCGAGCGGCGCGCGGTCGCTGCGCGCGGGCGGCGGCGCCACGTGCGCGTAGCCGGGCAGCGAGCGCGCCAGCGCCAGGTAGTCGCGCGCGCGCCGCACGTCCTGCAGCGCCTTCAGCTGGTACAGCCGCGCGCCCGCCATGCAGATGCCGCGGTTCACGTCCTCTACCGCCTGGAAATTATAACAACAGATATCAAGCATTAAAATATTAAGACATAACGATCAGGTTTACACATAATTGCGTCGACGTCTAGATCAGGGCAACGTATTAAAGCCTGCGCACACCGGGACGGAATGTCAGGGGATTTTGCCATCGGCCAACCGCTTACATACTATAGTATTGCGGCCTACCAGGGCATCCCGCGTCACGTCGAAGTATGCATCGGCAGAACTTGCATGTACCCCCACTTGGACTACCTCATCCCATGCTATGGCATGCCGCCACGCATTCTCCAATGTCGTGTCAAAAAATTCTCTTTGATGCCACGCCATCAATTTAAAACATTGAAAATGATGTTGTATTCCTACCAGATAAATCTGAATAGCCTTCGGTAAAAAATTAAATCCTCTACCATTCCGTCTGTAGTCCAGAATCACAGGGAATCTACTGCTAAATAGAAGCCTTTTCAAGAAAAACCATAGCCAATTCTTATTTCATAACAACCTGCATTCGGCTTAATAATATCTACCAATAATTTATAATTCAACTCACCTGCCAGAATATAAAAGCGGCAGCAGTAGCGTCCTCTTCAATGACGGATATTTCCGTCCTCGGGTTGAACAACCACTTGCGTATTGATAGGCAGCTGCTCGACGCCGTGGAATAATTCTGGATGTAGAGAGAGTGTGGACACTCGTTCGGCTGTAGTTTGCGTTCTGTTAACGACAAGGAATAGTTTATAGTATGGATTTTGAAACCAAATAAAAATGCTTTATTTGAAAGCACACAATATGTTCACAAGTTTGCACAAACTAATTAACTTTTGTCTAATTCGTTGTTGAAATATTCGATAAAACAACTATATGATCATATTTACTGACATATAACCTATAAAAAAGGGTTAATCTAATTTTCCTTGGTGTTCGGTTTTTACGACTCAAGCAAGAATATGTTCCATCAAATCCTTATGTATCCATTACGTGTTTATTGAGCAATTAAACCTTTCAGCTAGTGCAGAGAAGTTAATGGAAGGCAATAAATATTTAAACGTCGCATTTAAGTTTTGTTAGTCTCACACTCGCATAATTTACAGTTTATTTACTCCGCGTTCACGCGTTGCAACTGGTAAGCAACCATTTCATAATATTATTATTGACGCTACTGAAATTCTTATCATCCTTGGAAGCAGAATCAAACCAGAAAAATATAGCCAAAGATCCTTTGTTCGAGATGGAACTTCATCATCATCATCATCATCATCAGCCCGTTGCAGTCCACTGCTGGACATAGGCCTCTCCCAAGGTAAACCACAGAGGCCAGTCCGCTGCTTTAAGCATCCCGTCGCTGCCGGTCCTCTTGTGCAAGTCGTCCCGCCGTGGAACTTGCACAAACACAAATTAGTGAACTATTTCTGAACAATCTCCAAAAACCGAAAAACGAACTACACTACTACCAACTCTCAATTATCAGGCCGAAGACAAAGCCAAAATACTTACCAAAGTTATATTCGACGATCTCAAACAAATAGAAGTACTTCTGCACCGCCTTCGACAGTCCGATCTTGTCGCACACCGCTCTATACACGTCGTCCGCGTTGGTGGACTTGAGCACTGATACTGTGACCACCTCTTTATCTGGGAGCAGCACCTTCAGGTCCACTGGTGTTGGGTTTGAAGAGTCATCGGAATCGGTTAAGAATTCTTGGACTGCATCCGATTCTGCTATTACACGAACTGCGCATACCTGAGATAGAATCAGAAATAGTCTTGTGAGGACTTCAGGAATTATTGATACGGGATTTTATACCCGTACCCTATCTTTAATATTTTCTTAGAACGAAATTTAAGGTGCCTGTCTATATCTAGAAGAGCGAATTTCAAACTTCTTATTTTTATATTAAACTAATCTTCACAAATTCTAAGGTGCGAAAGCAAAATGATGCTGTAAACACGTTTACTAACTGTAATTTAAGTTTTACTCTTTACAGGATTACTTAGTAATATAAACCATCATTAAAGTATTACCTTCTCTAAATACTGTTCGAGTCCTCTCCTTCTGGCGTCCAACTGCTGTTCACTCAACGTGAACGGCCATTTACCAGGCAGCTTCGGGAAATTGAAACCTGGAACCATGTAATTCAGTATTGATAATACCATATTCTTAAATCTTCTACATTCGGCTCTTATCTGACAAGTTCTTTAGATGAAGAAAGATGTGTATAAATGCTACGAAAAAAAATGTAATAGGTTAATTTGATGATATAATTCGAAGTGCATTTGAAGTCTATCCTCTCCATAACTTCAAATATGGTATAACTGAGTTAAGGAAGGAAATTAATCAAGTCACGGTATATCTACAGACAGACTAGTCGAAAGACAAAACACTTCAATATTTATACTCACAACATACCACCAGATAAAAAAACCACCTCAACTAAACATACCTATAAATTCCTTCCTCAAAAGCTGATGCAAGGCCGCAAACTCCCTATATCGTCTGCTGCACAGATGTCTTCCAGCCATATGAATGTTAAATGCGATGTACGACCTGCCCGTGTTCCTCTCCATAACCACTCGATAGTCGGGGATGGAGACAGGCAAGGACCGCTTGTCGGTGTAGTCATACCGCTGGTAAACTGTCGCTCTTGAGTTGGCTGCTCCGCCGATAACTCCGATTGGGGTCGAGCCATCGTCGCACGGTTCTAGTCTTTCGGCTTCCTGAAGCAAGTAAGACGAGCCGTGAAGGTTACGGATCTGTCAGACAGGCAGTCTGGGATGTGCCTTTTGATTAAACCTCGACATCGATTCAGGTGCAGTATGGTTCTCTCTATATCATGAGGTGGAAGTATTCAATGCATTACTAACCCTTTCATGAACAAAATACGTTATGATCCTGAAAATTACTTTACTCTTGAATAAAGATAATAGTCATTATACCTACACAAGTACTACATATATCGTGAGATTAGATTACTCAAATATCCTTGACATGAAATACAATAAAGGACCAGAATCTACATTGTTAACAATTAAAAGTCTACTGAAGCAAACTATAGTCTACTAAACCAAACGATGCCATTTGGAGACAAAGTAAGAGAATATGAACAACTCACCCTTGGTGTGACGGAGATGACGGTAAGAGTGAGGCAATCACCACCTGACTTGATAAGGTCGACAACTTGCCTGTGAGTGGAGCCTTCGACGTTCACGCCATTCCTGAAGCAACAACAGAAATAATTAACACAGAACTTGAGTATGTCACAAAAAGAATAACAGCTCGTTTATGCCCATTACTGTGTACGGAGCTCCTCTACAATCTAGAGTTCGATTAAGAGGTTATGATTTGATTACAGGTTGACGAACTTTCTCTCTCTCTCTCTCTCTCTCTCTCTCACTCTCTTCAGCCACAGGAAGTCCACTACTAAACATAGGCCTCCCCCATGGATCTCCACATAGACCTGTTGGAAGTGGACGAACTATACATGTCTTTAATATGAGATAGTGGAATATGTCGGTATTTCTTGCTATAGGTACCTACTGAAATAGCTAAAAATATTTAAAATGCATCAAAATTACAATTTTAAATTATCAGCTTCATAAACAGTAATACAATTTTTACTTAATCAACATGGAATACATCAACAATAACATTACTCCCTCGAATGTAAATCAATAACAAAGTTTCAATAATATTATTGGTAACTCGGTATCAGCTCTGAAAATTGCAAATACACATTTGCGTATAGATCGCTTATCACCAGATTCGCCATCTGTGTACACTCATGTACCAAAATAAATAAATTTCTGCCAATTGAGTTTAATAATTATGATATTTCAACAGTCATGTTAATTTCCTTGTTGTCAAAGGTAAAAGTAGTAAGTGGTAAAAGAGGATAAGAATAAAAAATTGGTACTAAAAATTTCGTCTACATTCAAGTTTGTAAAAATCGATTCTAAAATATTTAGATTTAAGAATTTCTTACTAAACATTGTCATAACGTCAAATTGGAATGATATATTTATAGTTAGAATTTAACATTGCTTTAAAAGTAGGATAGAGATACAAATTGTAGAAATATTTTGCTTCAAATCATCACAATTCTGATCTCTGCAACAAAATTCCAATCACCACGAAGGGGTAAGGAAAACCCGCTAATACCGCACAAGTATATCCGTTTATCTGGCGTATAAACATAATTCAGTTCTAATATTAGAGGCTAATGCAACGTTCGGATGTTATTGCATCATCGTTGCACATCATGGCCACGTGAACTAAGAACCTTTGCATCCCGATGCATTTGACAGACCTTTGTGGATTGGTTGATTATAATTCTCTTTTTTCTTCAATTTTGATTTCAATAATGGCTTAGTTAAGAACTACAGAATTAACGTCATCAGGCAAGAAATTTAAATTGATGATGACTATGTATAAGATGAGAGGAATGTAAGGATTGATTCTGAAGATGGGTCATACCTTCATGATTTTATAGAACTCACGGGAATCAATTCAGTGGTCACTAAGAAAGGTAGCCTTGCTCTTTTCTCCTCGACCATAGAAAAACACAATAAAGAACCAAGAAGAATGAAAAGGGGTAATTTATAATCACAGACTGGTTTTAGTTGTACGGATTTAAAATTTGCAGACTATACATACTCCCTTCTGTCGCGCCGCGGAAGCATCTCATAATAATAATAAACAGATCACAGGATAGCTATATAATGTGTTTACTACGGTTTTAATAGTAAAACTACGACGAGAAAATCGATCAGTGTTAGCTACAAAAGTGGAAAAAACCGCAAAATAAACTAATTATGATAAAGGGAGATTATGCCTATGGTATTAGAAATAAATCTGTTTTAAATTGATTATTGAATAGACATTCAAAAGTCTATTTAGTAGATAAAGGATTAGTAATTAACAGAACAAGGAATTTTCCTATTAGTACAATACTGAATCACAGACTGAATATAAGAAGATGAATTGAAAATTGGAGTTGTTCACATTACTGGCTTAAACCTCGGGATCATACATACCTCCCATTGCGGTTATAGCCAAATAAAGACGTAAAGACTACAGAATTCTCATTCTAAATGTATAAACATATCCTTAAGATAATCAAAGAAATTACCCAGGAGTAACAGTCACCGGTCCCTCATTCTCCAAATCGTATATCTCGAATCCAGAACTGGCGCAATAGTAAAAACAGTATTTAAAGTTCCCCACGCCGCCCCTCTGCACTCCCTGCGCCATTTGTAAACACACACTTTGCTCACCATTGACACAGGTATTGCTAACACGACCACGTTACAACATAATAGGAATTCAGCGGAGTAGCTTAAATTTTCTTAATATCCACGGATTATTGCAGTTTCACAGATTCTATCACTAATTGAGCTCTACAGCTATAAGACGTTCTAAAGAAGTAGTTGATGTTAATTAGTTGATGCTTCCAAAGAACTCGTTTTTTGAGAAGATTTTTGTTGTTTCCTCATCCACCCTTCAAGATCTATTGATGATGATGTCTTCTTCAGATGTATTCTTCATCAACAACGCCCCTCCTTCTTTACAAAAGTATGATTTCTTGCATTGAATCACGACTAACAGAACCAAACTTGATCATGAAACTATGATGTCTATCTGATCCAGAATCAAATGAATCACTTGGATCATGAGAATCCTCCACTCTTCACGAATCTTGATACTCTGGTCCTCGTTATCAACTTGGCAATGTTTGCTGCAGTTCAAACTATTATAGACACAATAAAGGATTGTCACTTGCGCACTCCGATAGTAACGAATTGGTAATGAGTTAATTAATACGATGCATTGATAGTGAACTATTGCGACGTTCTGTTGTTTGGTTTAGTCCGGTTCATGCTGATTCATTAGATGCTCGTTATAATTCGATAAGTTATAAATCGGCCAAAAATTGATCTGTGGTAGGAAGATGGATAAGTCGATGGATTAACAAAGGCGTTTGAGTTGACATTAGATGTACAAAAGTTGAAATGCCTTTGAGAGATGTATTTCGGGAGAAACCAATTCAATAAGAGCAAAGAAGTGCAGACATATATAATATGTGCATACACAAAATCGATATCCAAGTTAGTTACGTGATCTTGAATCGTGACTAACGCAAATAAGAACATCTTTGCGTTCTCATGCTCCCAGAACTGAAACAAATATTATTCGATCTTACATAACTTTCTCTTGGTTTAGGCGCCGAATCTGTCTTTCGTGTTACAGGCGGGATTCTGACTTTTAAATTCATAGTAAATAATCATTTCACATGCAGCCATTGCATTAATTCACTGCATATAATACAGTTTCGTCCCAACGCACCAACATTACCGGGAGCTTTAAATTTCTAGCGTTGCAGATAAATAGACAAAATAGGTTAGTGGAGTATTGGGCGCATAACGGCGTCGGTGTCGAGTCACATTATCTCTCTAATGAGATTGTGTTAGTGTCAGAAGGACACGGCGCGTGTGTTGCAGAACACACCGGTTTCTAGTTGTGATACTGAACACTGCCAAATATTTAAATATACATACGCTCGTATATCTGAATGAATAGGCAATAAGTACAGGTGCTGATTATATTAACATAGAAGGTGAGGCTTGGCTTTACCATAAGATAAAATTCATTCTCCAAAACAATACACAATACATATTTGATGCTCTAGACAATAATGTAATTAACGAATATTTTTGGTATACAATGATACTTTTACAGCATATACGAGATCGTAGATACAAGTGAACACGCACAAGCCTAAGGAAATTATGGACATATTCATTTCCTGTAGCTCTCAAGTCGCATTGATCTAGAAATCCCGACCAAAGAAACATTAGGATTTAAATATCAATTTTTAATTATATTGCCAAATATTATTCAATCAAATCATAACAAATGTTTCTATAAACTAAACATACCGAAATTCCAATAGGCTGTAAACTTTATCCCTTTCTCTGAACTTCGTATATCGGGGCTCATACAAACATTTCACAGTATTAAACATTTTCGAACGCGCCAAACTTCGCAAATCACACGAATCCACTACATATTAAACAAGGCAAAAGTAAAACTGCATAATGTTGCAATCAACAACGTAGAGGGGTGAACAGGACTATAAAATGTCAAGTTATTGGGTCAGTTGTGAAGTCAAAACCTGCTTTAAAACCTTGATTGTGATATAAAAGAATTGAATTTATTATATTCAATATTCATGTTGTATAATATTTTGATGAGGATTGTGGTTGGAATGCAGTAATATGTTTAAACGTAGAATACGGTTTAAATGATTTCGTTGTGAACATAGCTGTAAGATTAATCACCATCAAAATAATCCCTGTGTTGTTGTAGAGCTGTATGTGAACCATCGGTTGATTAAAAGAAGAAACTCGATAGAAAAGGTATAAGTATGCATAGTATAAATTCTAAGAAACTGTTGGAGCAACAGATGCATCTTATTTAATCATTATGCAATAAACAGACGGGACCAACACGTACATTTTTTTAATTTATGTAGCATCTCCCCTGTGATATGCATAGAAGCATGTCGCAAAATTATCGCTAATATTATTGTTTGATACTATGAAGCATAATTCAGACGCGTAGTTCAGATGACTCAAGCTATAATAATCACCAATACTATGATTGCAAAATTGAAAATAACGATGACATAAATGATCTTGAATCGCAATATCTTTGTGAAAATACTGATAAGTCTACACGTTTTCTCGATTATAATGCAAGTAGGGAAGTTTATATTCGTGATCAACACAAAGATACGTTAACTGGCTCATTGCTTTATACGGCAGTGTTTTTATTGCGAGTTAAAGTTACAAAACCCTTGGCCAACTGATAAAACAGATAAGCGGCATTCCTTCGTTATAAAGGTATTCTTAATTGCATATGTGGAACTTTATTTAATAGCAAAAAGGAAAATAACAAGTGGTCCAGCGAATGATATTGAAAACTCCCCATGAACTGTTACTACACCTGATGGACCTTAAGTTTTAAACTTTGTAGATGAAAGCGGAAGGATCGATGAATGTTGGTGGTCTCAAGGGCTGGATAAATAACTAAATGCCAAGGCTAGTCAGTCAATAGCAGCTCTAATATGCACCATAATCAAAATATGGCAAACTAAAACAACATTCTCTTCTAGCTCACTGCTAGAAAAGGAACAAGAATTTAAGATTTTCCAGTTTGAATTTAAAAGTTTTGGAAGGCTAGTTTTGTTGAAAACATAACAAACATCCATTTCAGTATATCTAAAAACATACAAGCCAGCGAAATAACGGAGACGAATTAAAATTGCATCGGTATCATTACAGCTATTATTAGTCGGCATAATTTCATCCGCGGAACGGCTGTTATTGTCATACTTGATTACTACAATTAACCGGCCGTTTGCATACGAGTATCCTGCTTACAATCTTTCTGTGCTAATTTGGACTTTCAGAATTTAAAGTACAAATGATCCGGATCATCTATACATACATACATAAACTTACGCCTGTTTCCCTAAAGGGGTAAGTAGAGGTTCTACCAGGAAACCCACGTTTCACCTTGTGTATTCCGTCCCATGATGTGATAGGGGCGAGCCTATCGCCATATCAGGCACAAATTCCTGACTCCCGGATGATTATCAATAGAAAAACAACAATCACATTGCCCGACCCGGGATTCGTACCCGAGATTTCAGCGTTGTAATAGTACCGTAATACAAATGCGTCATTGAGGCAGTCAACAATTAACAACAATTTTATTGGAATTATCCTAAGTGCGAGTTGGTATTGAAATTATCTTTTGAGTTATTGGAGACGTATCGCTAAGGCAACCGCTCCGCATTCTGCAGAGCCGTCCCGGGATGGGATTTGTGTTTCACCATTGAAATGGAGAGCAATATCGTCCTGTAATTTGGTGTTTGAGTTTACATATCCCGCATCGGTCTAAAATTTTCGTTATAAAAATACGAAAAAACGTCTGAATCCAAATCACTTCTATTTTAAAGTATCTGGCAAAGACGATATTTTGCAATAAACCTACACAAGAAGAATATTTAAAATTCGCACTTCATAATTCATATTCTCTACAATAGGATCAATGAGGTGATAATGAGTCGTTATAATCCTTTGCTATTAGTTGTATCTACATTGTGGGAAGTAAGTTTGTAGGCCGCAATTCGTCTTGCTTGTACAGTGACTTTGAATTGCCTTATATGTATTACAATCAACACCTACGTTTCTTGCAACATATTACTTCCAATTCATTTGATAGCACAAAATTGTGCAACTGTTAGCGTGGGTTCGATCTCAGTATGGGTTTTAACTTAAGCATTTTAGCTCTTTATTTGCTGGAAATAGTTATATTAAATCATAGTTTTTGCTGATGTTGTATATTTGCTTCTACCTGAATAGCGACCATAACAGACAGGATAACAAGCTAAAGCCGAACATGAAAGTTTGTCGGTTTCTGGGATCAGCTAATATAAAATAACAGGTTGTCACAATTGGAATTGGAATGAATTTCCGACTTCGGTGTTTTCTGAGCGTTATGACCTGTCCTCCTAGGCTGTCAAACGAGGCTTAAAGAGAGTGTTCACCTTACTTTTTTTTTATTAGAATCTCCAACGAAGATTACACATAACATATATATAAAACTACATATTTGTCCTTCTGCGTGCATCTTCAATTACAGGAGAGTACAGCTTGCAACCTTACGGTAGGCAGCGGCTTATCTATCCCTGCCATTGATATTTCCGTGAGCAGTGGAAGCCGCTTACCATCAGGCGGGCCGCTAGCTCATCTGCCTATAATGGCAATAAAAAATGTCGATTGGCAAGTGATATATCTCGTCTATCAACACCTATATAATCAGTAGTGTAGATAACACAGTTGCATTCTCATACTAACCCAAAATAAAAACCTAAAACCCTAGTGACATGAACAGAAAATTAATACCAAACTGGCCTTCATAAATTTTAAACCCTGAGATTTTAACATTTCCCAACTTCATTAACCACTTTCAATTTTACTAAAGCGTATATATAATACGCTAGCCGCTCCAGTAGACACAAGTCCTATACATCGGCCCGACCCGAGCATGTACGGGCGTCGACTTCAGAATTAAGACATTTTGTAACACTAATTGGGACAGCTTGGAGCACTGCGACCTGATTCTTGTGAATTCGTAGTTGAATTTATAGAAACAGATGAAATATCTTCAACTCTGCTTAATTAAGGCTTTTTTATACTGGTACGAAAAGGGACTGTAACGCATCTAGCGGTATGTGTAGTGAAATGTAAATATAATTGAGCGGCGAAAGATGATCATGCACAGGATTAATCCGCAAAACGACACAATTGCGCTGTCAGTTTTAAGTATTTTCCACTGAAATGTAAAATTATTGTGATGAAAACAAATATATGCAACAGGTTCTTGATCGGATCATAAAGTCCCTCGTAGTGACATGCGTGGTCTGTCGTGAATTCGTGACACAAGACGTAAGAACTGATGGGTGTTCCACCATCGTTTCCAGCAGTTCTTATCCGTACCAATATTTTTTTGTTTAGAAGCAATTTGATCAGATAACATTTACAATTCTGACCAAACAATCAAACACCTATTTCTCATTCTCCGTAAATAATAGGGCAGACAAAATTCCCTCGGCTGTCGCAAGTGTATCAAATCGTAGATCGGTATGTCATGTCGCCTCGCAATTCAGTTGAGAGCGGATACAATTTCAATATACATACATCAACCATTGATTTATTGTTACTGGGAGGCAAGTAATTGAACGCATCAGAACAATCGTGTAAGCCAAAGTTCGAATTGGTTTTGCGACGTCTTTTAGACAAGAAGATTGGTGATGAAGCTATGGGATGGCGAAATATTCAATACAGAATATACTAAAGATTAGATTGTATAGGAATTGACTATTGCTGATGGAAAGATATTCCTATTTACAGGGATAGTCATTGGTATAGTGATCCATCTAAATGTGTCGCGTTTCGGTTTCATCCTGTGTAAGTCTAGATACAATTAGAATAACTGTATCCATCGGCGATAGACTATAATCTTATGGCGGTGAATTCTCAATGAAACGACTTACCAATAATTGATGCACTTCTAAACTTCTGTATCTTCAACGACACACACATAAGTATTTATCGCAGTTCATATCAAGTACATTCATTACTTCAGAGTCGAGCTGCAAGTTATTTTCCTAACAAGAAAAACCTCTCGTCGTTATCGGGAGTGTAATCTTACGGCTTTCACCACGGGACGATAATTATCCTTCAGCGCATCGAGATTAAAGGGCGCAATTGTGTAGGATGCTGTTAGGCGATAGCCAAGACTTTTATTTGAAAAGCTAAAATAAGCAGGATTTAAATCAAGTTGTTTTGGATATAAAACTGCTTATTTCTTATTTTATTACACTTTTATTTTGTGTGAGTGTAGAAGTTATCTCGGAAGGAAAATACATGCACTTAATTTCTGTAGATTTGGAGATACCTACGTTTATACAACTCTAGCTACTTTTGAAATAGCAAGAATAATTGATGTATAGTAAGTTGTTTTGGACATATTGTATATGCATTATTAATACATTTATTAGGCGAACATATAACACTTCCTTGTGGTATAGAGCTCCCTTCTATAGAAATTATATACAATGAATTTCTTTACACTGATTTAGATATTCGCTTAGAAATTGACGCTGACATTACGAAAATGATTTATTCTTCATTCAGATAATGTATTTGAAATTATTTAGTTGACACAGTAATATTTTTTTTTATCATAATCTCCGTATTAAAACAATTACTAATACTGGAGTTACAATAACTCAGTATAAATACATCAACATAACTTCAAGATTTCAGTATTAATAAGCAACTTTCTACCTGTCGTCTGCGTGAGAGCTGGAGTCAAACAAAGGCTCCAAGTCGTTAGCGAGGGCACTAGTGCACGAACGAGAGTGCCCGTGCAAAACAACCACGAGGGAAGAACCGCTGTCTGTTAAATAATTCTTTTTTTACTCTTCTGTCCTTATCCCACATTATGACGATGGCCTAAAGGGGCTGGTAGAATTTACTTAGTTCTAAAATACTCGCATAGAAATAATAGGACTGCAAGTATCTTAACGTTGTTTTCCTTGATCAATGAACTATGACTATACTTTTGAAAAGGAATGTTCATAAACGTTAACCAGTATCATAGGTGTGATTACAAACACATACTATATATCACATGCAATGATATCCAGACTTGGGACATATTTCTAGCCGTGCGGAAATCAAACTAACAACCTCTAGGGCATAAAGAATACTTTGTACCCTGTGCAGAAGGTAATAGATCTTTAATCACCTTCGTAAATCGGGATTGAACACATACCTTTGTGTTACGATATCCGTACTACGCGCTAGGTGCAAGCTGTCCCACTTACCGGTCTCTCAGACAAAAACTAGTTGTATGTTAATTTTTGCTTTATTTTTATTACATTTGACAGATTTTTACTTGTTTATCCGTCCAATATATGTAGTCTTATGAATGACTAGCGGCCCTGGTGCAGATAGTTTTTGAGTCCAGTCCACATCAACAACATATTATAGATTTCGCAGCTCACGCGATGTAAAGAATATTCTAGGTATTTTTTTTAAACCTTGGGTTACATTATTGGAATTGTAGCAAGGATTCTTAACTTAAAAAAAATATAATATAGCCTATGTCACCCGGGAAAAGTGTAGCTTCCCAGAAAACAGTGAAAGAATTTTTCAAATCGGTGCAGAAGTTTCGGAGCCTATACAATGCAAACAAACAACCAAATCTTTCCTCTATACATATAATAGTATAGATATACCTACATACATTTTAATTATT
Organism: Deilephila porcellus; assembly: GCA_905220455.2. Classification (NCBI taxonomy): domain Eukaryota; kingdom Metazoa; phylum Arthropoda; class Insecta; order Lepidoptera; family Sphingidae; genus Deilephila; species Deilephila porcellus. The sequence goes on along the minus strand of LR999986.1, from coordinate 769,195 downwards.
GAATCTGGCTAATGAAAAATACATAAAGGCACATACATAATTGAGTCGCGGACTTGGGTTCGCCAATATCAGAAACAACGACGGACTATTCAGCCTCGCAAACATCAGACGCAGAACAAATAATTTTTCGACCACACAAACACTTGTCTTGGTGTAGGGATCCAACCTGCAGCCTCTCGTTTCGCAGTGGTCATTTATATATGGCGCCAGTGGGGTAGTAACCAATCTATGTATTCTAATTTGGAGCAGTCAAGTCTAATAAGATAGTATGGTAGCCAAAAACGACTGTCTAGTAACCAATGCCTGAATATGAAACCTAGCAAATATTCCTATTTAATGTATGGAAATGAATGTATGATATAAATATGTTTCCGTTGGACATGTGATGTCTGTCTGTTTGTTCACATATTGATAACAATAATATTATATACATAATATGACAAAGATAAGAAAGACAAACTATTTTTATTGCTATTGATTGCACTTATAATTATTCAATTTATAAGAACAATTAGATACTTCTTTATAAACATCCAATTCTTTTTCTTTCATATATTTTATTACAGAGCAAAAGTTCAAGGCTCTTTTTATTAAAAACTAGTACTATTTGTAATTAAGACACCAGCTATGAAAAAAGGGCATATGTTAGTTTCCATAATGACTACCCAAAAATAGTAAATTTTATATAATATTATAAGAAATATCTTGTAAACAGAGAATAAGTGGTATGTGTATTGACTTGTCATAAGAGCTATTTATTTGCCTATGTGACCAAAAAACAAAATTTCATTTCACTTATGAATATTATGATGCTAAATGACTGACCCCAAGCGATAGTGTTGTGCTTAAATAATATTATGATTGTAGATGTACTACAGTATGACTACAAAGCTGAGGTCTCGGGTACGAATCCCGGGTCAAGCAAAGTGATATTGGGTTTTTCTATTCATTATCAGCACAGAGTCAGGAATTTGTGCCCGATATGGCGATAGGCTTGCCCCTATCACATCATAGGACGGAACATACAAGGCGAAATGTGGGTGTCCTGGTGGCTCTTCTGCCTACCCCTTCTGGGATAAAGGTGTGAGTTTATGTATTTATGTATGTACTATGCATATTAAATCACAACTATAGACATAGTTATTGTGGTGAAATCATACAAGTGGTGTAACTTTGTATGTTTATAAAGGCATATGAAAGTATTGATTAACAGGATTTTAGGAATATGGTAATAAATGTTATAATATGCATTACTTTTAATCATAGTAATAATTAAGCATCTGGTATTTTCAAGATTTATTACTTTATCAAGATTATTGATGACTATAGCAGAGTAAGCAACTGACTTGAGAAGCTTAGAATTAAGCTTGGTTCTATGTGATATAATAAGAACCAATATTAATATTGCAGCTATTAAACTAATTGGTAAATCTGGCAGCAAGTGAGATAATATTTTTTTTATATTGTAAGCATAATATAGCATTTGTATGATTATTTTAATATCATATAACTTAATAGCAAGAATTAATTTAAAGACTACAGGAAACAATATTATAATATTTGACAAACCTTTTCTGTTTTAGCTATATGAATCAACAATGTGGTTAGAAACTTATTTTTCTCAGTCAAACAAAGCACTTAATATTCCTGATTGTAATAGCAAAACAAAGTCAAATAATTCATTTTAATGTTACACATATGATAATATTGAATAAAAATATTACACATAATTATTTTACTTCATAAATTATTAACACCGTATCCGTGCTGTAACCATCTAAGACACAACAAGTATATCTTCGTAATAACTATTAATTTATTCAGACATTCAATTTATATTTCATACAATCTTGAATGAATTTCGTTTGTAGCAATGAAACGAGTATTCGGATGAATCATCACAAACATTATGTAAATGTGACATTAGTAAGTAAAAACACGTCGCGAATTCTAGAAGAACATTGCATTGAACATTGCAATGCGGAAAACATATGTCTTCAAGAAAAATACGTTGCTAGGTGTACCAGTTTCGAAGCAAAAACTAATAAGATGCTAATTTGAGATAGCGTATTGAGTTTGGTGGGGTAATGATGTGTACTTACACTTCAAGTATCCGGTCTCCTTTTCTGATGCCGGCTTGTTCTGCCGCGCCATTCTCCAACACGGCGCTTACGTGCTGAAGAGGAGCATACAGCTCGCCGTTGATCGATCTCAGCTGCCCACCCTCAGACACTTGTCCACGCACGTTGAAACCGAACCCGGTCTCGGTTTTATAGATAGTGACGCGACGCGGCCCGTTATTAGCCACTGCATCTTTGTTACTTTTCTCCGTTCTGATAATACTGTTATTATCAGTTTCTGTCTCGGCCATTTTGAACAATTTTCATTTTTCACCACAGACAAAATATTTTTATTTTGTTTGACATTCACTTTTAGGATTGCCAGTCTTGTTTATTGGTCTGTGATTACCAGCCTTTCAAGTGGGAATAATGCAAAAGTCTATAAATTGTGTAATGTTCCAAACAAGCTACATAACTTTAATTAAACATTGCAAAATCCACTAGTTAACGTATTTTAGTTAATATTTGCTCCCAACTGTCTATAATTTTTATTAATTTTACCAAAGAATATCTGTAACTACTGACATCTAGTTTGCAACAATTGTAAACTTTGAACTTTATCGCTAAAACGGTATGATAGCTTACAAAATTTAAAAATAGAGTGCGGTAGTATCGAAACAACGTGGTACAGTAATTTCATTTTCTTTCACATCAAAATCAGCTGTGAACATCAGTATGGCCGCTCCATTATATTTTAAATAAAATTGTTTTCGTAATATCATCCAATTAAAAAAAATAGTAAAGTGCAGTTTTCGTACTTACGCCGTTTATTTGTATATTCGCGAACAGTGTTGATGTTGACTAAAAGTGTTGCGTCATGACAGAGACCTCTCACTGACAAACAAATACAATAAAAATTGCGACTCGCTTTATTGAAGCAACTTTGTAATTTCTTTAGCTCGTGTGCCGTTTCAGTCTCTCGGTCGGTGGCCGATGTTATATTTGAATAAAAATCGATCGGTTTATAATGAGTAGTGTTAGGTTGAGTTTCGTGTCCGTGGGCAGGCTTGCTGTTAGAAGAAATCCTCAGTTGACATCAGGTGAGTGCTTGTCTGTGTTATGTTGTTTTTTTTACGTTATTGGCGACAATCCAGAGCGGTATCGCCGCGTCATACGGCTCACGTAGTGCGTATTAGGCTGTTTGATAACAATGCGTGATTTATCGAAATGTATGGACAAGTTGGGATCATGTCGGTAACATTGTAGCGCAGTTTTCCTCACTAATTCAAGCTGGTGCTCTCAAGGTGAGCGCCCCGGCAAGGTCATGGGCGCTCTTGCGTTAATTTCAATATTAGAATTGATATATTTCAAGTTTAATGTAATAATTTGGTAAACAAAGGATATTTTATCTCCAGACTTAGATGTTTGTGGTTGATATGATAATATTGTTTATAGATATTCTCACGCACACAAAGAAATTATCATCGTATAGGTGAAGTGGGTTTCATGTAATACCTACTATGTGTAAATTCATGTTCTAAAGATAAGAATTTGGAGCCACCAAGAGTTACCGGACATAAATATTCATATTTTTAACTATAATCATACATACACATTGTTTGGTTATGTAACTTTATTTATATTACATTTAACTGAACAAAACACCTTATCTATTGATTTTCAAACTTATAATGAGAAAATATTTATATAACCTTATAAACAATTTTATTAGAATGAGTTAATGCATTCACTTCATAAGATTCCGTGGCTATAATTAATACAAGGGGAAAATGAGTGACATAAACAAAACTTCCTCTTATGATAAGTAATATTTATCTATTAATTATAGTTTATATTTATTTAAAATAGTTGTTTCTAGGTTTTACAAAAATATTTCTCCATCTCATGCATCACATTTAATCTTGATCATTATTGTTTCATAATTATATGAAACATTTTTTGTCATTTTCATAACATATCTGTCCATCTGCAACGTCGTAGAATAAAATAGCTTGTTATTAAAGTTGTTATCCAGTACTTTCATCAGGTCAGCAATAAATGCTTTCACAATCCGAGAGCTCATATTGTAAAACTTATTAGATATGAGCTAGCACTGACTGCAAGATTGCTATCAAATTTTTTTATACACAATCATTTCATGCTACTATTATGTTGTGTCCCAAAAAAAATGCAATAATCACCTGAGCCACTTATTGTACCAGGTTGACATAATAGTGTTGACGGCAAGTGGTTGCCATCTTTTCCTAGTGGATACATTATTTTGATTCGATTGCCGCCATCATATGCAGTGGCAGCACATTATCAAGGCAGTGTGTAAAAAATTAGAAGTCAATTTGCATTTAATTTTATTCTAATAAGATTCTAATAGTAATTATCTTCATGATATTTACATGTTTCTGTTTAAACTTTGGTAGTAATTAGTTTAATTATTTGGTAAAGACAAATGAATTATTTAAAAATAAAAAACACGAATAAATGTTAGATAAGGAATTATTTTTGTAAAGGATGTGGTCTGACAGGTTGGCCACTGAAGAGAAGATAAGAGATATCAAAAGGGCATAATGCATTTTTTTGTAAATGAGTGAACATAAAGTCATAGAAGATACTAGGCCTAAAACTGCATAATAGGTTTTCACATGCAATATACAATATGTTGTGTCTTTTTACGAAATCAGGAAGTTTTAAAATCCAATAAAAATTATGTTTGTATGTTTTTCTCCCTTCTTTTTATTTTTATACTTACTAAATATCCTAAATATCTACATAATACTATAACTACAATGTGTTTTGTATGAAATGTGATAAAAAAATTAAAATATTCTATACACATACAAATACAAGTCACATTGTATTCCAACCAACTTTATATAATTGTTTAAATATATCTATTTTCAGTTAATTTATGCTTTACACCTAATACAATATATTATTCCATGAAAATATAATGCTAATAAGACTGCTTCAGTGGCGTAGTTGTATTATGGTACGACTACAAAGCTGAGGTCTCGGGTTCGAATCCCGGGTTGAGCAAAGTGGTATTGGGTTTTTCTATTCATTATCAGCCTGGAGTCAGGAATTTGTGCCCGATATGGCGGTAGGCTCGCCCCCTATCACATCATGGGACGGAACATACAAGGCGAAATGTGGGTGTCCTAGTGGCGCCTCTGCCTACCCGTTCTGGGATAAAGGCGTGAGATTATGTATTTATGTATGTATGTAAAATATAATGTTATTGTTTTATGTAACATTTAATATTGAGTTATTATGAATTCATATTTTATTGTTAAGTTTGTTTAAAGCACATTTGTATGATTAATATGTATTCCACAATTACATACTTATTTTCAAGCAAGTTAAAACATTTAATTTTTTATTTTATTTTCATGTCAAATTAGAAAATTGTTGAACTACTGTTTTGAATTTTAAACAATTTTACGCATTTTACTTGTATGGAAATTTTCAACATATTAAATCCCAAAACAATGCAAACACCTAATTTCAAATGTGTAGACAAAAAGACATACTGCTGCTAAAAATGATGTTAAGCAAACTGTCAATTATTAAATTTTAATCAATACCATTCAATAATAATGCTGGGAAGTCATGTTACAGTCTACATATAAAAATATTTTGTTTGGAATATTACATTTCTTATATAAACACAATGCGCATTACTTGTTATTTGGCAGTTTATGAACACTTGTAATAATTTAAAATATAAATTACTATTCTCCAAAAGATATTCTGAATATAGATACCTGGTTAAAACTATCATACCTAATGAAAAATATTGCAGACAAGAAATTTCATCTCTGCATTGAAATAAAACTAAATTTTTACAGACATAGTAAGAAACAATTATTCATCTTTGCATGTTTAATTGGTGTGAATGATAGTTCATTGGACTTTTGTTTGACATTAAAAAGTTAATAACATTTGTAAAGTACACAATAACACTCAAAACTGCCAACATATGTAGTTTAAATAAAAATGCAAATAACCAAATATCTGACATTGCACTGATTGTCAAGAGTTAGTTATGCATTTTTATAATGCAAGTTGAACACCAGTATTGAGGTCAATAATTTATTACAAAAACATAAGCCAATTTGTAAACAATGATATAATTTGTATAAATTATTCAGTAAGGAATTGATTGTCTTTTAAAATTTGTTACTGTATTTTATTAACCATACATAGTATGAACACATTAAGGATCAATTGCATGAACTAACTTTGACGATAACTTTAACTTTGACGATGTCGTCGCCATACATTTGTCATGTATTTGACATTGCTAATTAGCAATTAGCGTTTTCAAAGTCAAAGTTATGGGCAACATTGGTTCGTGTAATTGGCCCTAAATTTGGATACATAATAGGTAACAAAAGTATTTTGTTTCATTCCCTTTTTTGGCAAACCCATATTTATAAAACGTAAAAATCATGGTTGTTCTAGAGGTAGAATGTATGGATTTTTATCTTTATGGTTATTAGTTTGCAATTCACTTTAAGTTAGTGTATGCCTACTGCCTGGCTTTACATTATGAGCTCAGTGAATGTTGGGCATCTCTGTCCTCTAGGGTACACATAATGTTCAAATTATGTATGCATACAAACCTCAGTTGTTTAGTTAGCTTAGAAGTCTGCTATAAAAGAAGAAACTGTTAAACTAAAATATTTAAATATAGAATTAGATTTGAACTATAATTTGAGACCATTGTGTGAACCTGATTTCATTAAAGTTTTGAATAAGTTGCCTGTCAATAAATAATGTTTATGAAACAAAAAATATTATTGAGCGATAAATAAGTGATTATGTGCCAATGAACTTGCTAGTCTCGTTACCGTCAGCCGTGACGCGGTGACTTATGGGTGGTGACGCCCGTGTGATGTCGCTCGTGATACACATATCAATCCTAAACTATATTGGAAAATATTTTAATATTAGTTGGTGTTAGGATATTCGTATTCGGACGCATGGCGCTATACACATTAGTGGAGAACCCTCCCGTCGAAGTGATTCATAATTGTATCGTATTTTAGCTTTTACTGGGTCCTACTTGGCTGAGACCCAATTTTATGTTCCACGTGGATTCATTTGTTGTTGGTTTCTTATAGATTCGATTCATTGTAATGGGTAAATTAATTTGGAATAGTAATAAATGTCATTAATTAGGTCGATGTGAGATACTGCCGCTTCTCTGTTAAATAAAAAAAATATGTTTGTTATAAAAACATTGCCACTACTATTTTTTATGTTAACTCGCCATCTATTGACTCGCATTGATTCAGAGTGATGGTTCAAACCTTTTCTACACACATTAGTGATTATTTGGTGAGAAACCAGGTGCAAAATAAAAGAGTCGGTAGGGGTCGACCCCATCGGTCTTACCTAAACCAGGTCGATGGCACCTTAGGCAAGGTGGTTTCATTTCATTTTCATTTCATTTAATTTCAAAAGTACCCTGAACCGACGAGAATGCACGAAGAGATTGATGGAAGTGAAGACGAACCGAAAATAGTACGTCAAGATCGAGCATACTGGAGATCCATAGTCTCTACCTACCCCTATGGGATACAGGCGTGACGTTTATGTATGTATGTAAAATAAAAGGCAGCATTTGCGATATTCGCACAGATAAAAATATATGTAATTACCAATTTTTTTTTTTATGGGTACAGAAAGTCCCTAAGATCTCCTGATAACTAAAACATAATATTTTTATATTATGGGGTTGGAATGATGTGTGTCATTACAATGATTTAGATCTCGCTGTTTGTATCTTATTTTTATAAATAAAAATAAATAAAATAACAAGCTTTTATTGCAGACCAAATAGCCAAAAAGCTATTGTTAGTGAAAGGTGTAACAAAAAAAAATAGAAAGACGTGGACCGTTATGCTGTTTTATACAAGGGATCGTAAAATGACATGAAATATACACATGTATCCTCCATATACCCACCCATAGTGTTTGGATCCGAAGATTACTTGTTATCCTTGCCCTTTAATATAACCTTTAATAAATACAAATTACTTTAAAAAACTGGGTCTTACTGAGAACAAATGAGCCCATTATCCACCAATATTAACCTCAAAAGAATTGTCTTTAATGCAGCAGAGAATAGCGTTATCTCCGGCGATCTTGAAACATTATTGCCTTTATGAATAATAAAAGAATGATAATTATATGCAGTACATAGATGTGCAATTAACTAATCAGAGTGAAACGACCACTGCTATTGTAGGGGACAAGGCATTTTTTTGTTTTCGATTTAGGAAATCAATTCATATGCCATCTGAATGTTACGTAAGTACTAATTTGGTCTGCTGCTTTGTGCTAAACCTATCTGTATTAACACACATACATCACACGACAGAGCTTAGGGCTCTTCTACGTGTACTATAGTTTAAGGCCTAGTACACATTAGTGAATCTCGTGGTTGAAATAGTGAACATCTCAGGTGTATATATAGCATTTTTTACAGTTCGACAGCCTCTGTGTCGCAGTTAGACAACGGCTGTGAAACGAGAGGCCGCGGGTTCGATCCCCGCATCGAGAGAAATGTTTGTGCGGCCCACAAATATTTCTTTCGTGTCTGGGTGTTTGTGAGACAAAAAAGTCTCTTGTAGTTCTGATACCTACGACACAAGACTGAATTGATCTTAGTGTGGGGTCAGGACTATGTATGTGACTGTTGGGTGTATTTATTTTATTTATTTGAATCATAGCAGCAAGCGTCTAAGCAGTTTACTGCATGAAAATTTGTAAGTAAAGATTCACAATCCCAAAGGAAATATAAGTGCGTTGGTGATTTTGACAAAGGAAATGTTTTTTATCTAAAAGTTTTCGAAAGGGACCGTTTATTTATCGACTTAGTTTATTTCTAGATCTATTAATTCCCGTATTTGGGTTATAACAGTTATCAATCCGATAAGATAGTAACTATAACCAATTTATATTACATGTTTAACAGCCGCAACTCGCGGTTGATCAATCTGCATGTGAAACGTGTAGTCGCGGGTTCGATCTCTATATTGACACAAATAATAATTGTACATACATACATACATAAACTTTCGCCTTTATCCCAGAAGGGGTAGGCAGAGGCGCCACCAGGACACCCACATTTTGCCTTGTATGTTCCGTCCCATGATGTGATAGGGGGCGAGCCTATCGCCATATCGGGCACAAATTCCTGACTCCGGGCTGATAATGAATAGAAAACCAATATCACTTTGCCCGACCCGGGATTCGAACCCGAGTCGTTAGCTTTGTAGTCGTACCGTATAGTATAGGATCCCGCTATAGAACGACCTTCACCGAGATGCTTATTTAATGAAACGTAATTTATATATTATTTAATATGCCAATAAATATATTCCATATGGGTTGCCTAACAAATTTTAGTCCAGAGTATTTTTAATTAATAATTTAAAAAAATATTTTTTTTAAACGTTCCTCCCGTTTGATTATTAGATAAATTCGATACCAATCGAAAGTATGAAGCCCATAGAATATGCAAACGTTAGGTTGCCTATTCTTTTCCGGTCACAACTATCGAGTTGCCAGGTGTAAACAGGTAAATCTATACTAGCATTTTGCAACGGTCTGATTATTGAATCAAACTTTAATAAAATGAAAGATTATTTTATTATGAACACGGTGGTATAGGGTTGCCTGCGAAAAATCGGTCCCGAATTCCGGTTGTCGAATTTTAAAAAGTAAAATATCGCTGCCAGTGATAGCATGACACAGCAAAGCAGCTGTTTAAAGTCCGCCCATTTATAGAAAGAGAGTGCGCATGCTATTTGTGCTTGGAAATGAAAAGGATAGCGATAGACTCGTATATGCTGTGCATCATTTTGGAGTATATTGTCGCTATAGATAAAAGTGAAAAAACGTGCTATTATTTATTGTTGGAAAAAATGGCCAAAAAGTGTTTTTTGTGTGATTCGGATAAAGAAATAATTGATTTTGATGATGAAACTGAACTGAATTTTTTTATTTTGGCTCCTAATAATAAAGATAAAATTTGCCAGATTAGTAATATATATGTATTACTATAACCTTCTTTTTTACTAAAGATATGTATATACTTTAGTGTCACATAAAAAATATACACACATAAATAATTAATTGATAAAAAAAAAACTATTTCTCTATATTAATAATAAACTACTCCAAAATGATGCACAGCATATACGAGTCGATCGCTATCCTTTTCATTTCCAAGCACAAATAGCATGCGCACTCTCTTTCTTTAAATGGGCGGACTTTAAACAGCTGCTATGCTGTGTCATGCTATCACTCGCAGCGATATTTTACTTTTTAAATTTCGACAACCGGAATTCGGGACTGACTTTTCGCAGGCAACCCTATACCACCGTGTTCATAATAAAATAATCTTTCATTTTATTAAAGTTTGATTCAATAATCAGACCGTTGCAAAATGCTAGTATAGATTTACCTGTTTACACCTGGCAACCCGATAGTTGTGACCGGAAAAGAATAGGCAACCTAACGTTTGCATATTCTATGGGCTTCATACTTTCGATTGGTATCGAATTTATCTAATAATCAAACGGGTGGAATGTTTAAAAAAATTTTTTTTTTAAATTATTAATTAAAAATACTCTGGACTAAAATTTGTTAGGCAACCCATATGGAATATATTTATTGGCATATTAAATAACATATAAATTACGTTTCATTAAATAAGCATCTCGGTGAAGGTCGTTCTATATCGGGATCTTAGACTAGTAGTACAATTATGCCACCGAGGCGGTCAAAAATAATTGTAAAACCATAAATATTTTTTTTGGGTTGTGAGACCGAAAGATCTTTTAGATTATCAAATACCTACGAAATAAGACTTGCTTCCAACTATAAGGTCAGGACTGTGTGGCTACTGGGTGTTTATGTAGTTCTTAATTATTACCAGATGACTCACTTAACATACCTATTTATCCTTTAATTAACATACATAATTATAAGCGTGTGAAATAACATTAAATTACGACGTAAATTAACAACGTTTATACAAATAAAACGACTATATTATATTACTGAAACAAAAACATATTTATTTCCCATGGAAAATGAACATTAGTTTGATAATCAAGCATTATTTTTATTAAGTGAGTCCGGACCAACAAACGGCTTACCTGATGGTGAGTCACTCCTACTGTTTATGAACATCTGAAACACTTGAATCTACGCTACCGGTCTCTTAAAATGAGAGGGGATGGGAAAGGAAAAAGGACAGGAGGAGAAACAGTGCATTGGGAATCCAGAAATCTCTCTGTATACAAAACAAAAGAAAAAACGTCGCTTTACTTTGGTTTTCAGTAACAAAGTAGTCCCAAAAGAGTCTTAATTGTGACTGCTTTTTATTTTATTGTATTGAATATTGAAACGAGCATGCCATTCGCCTGATGGTAAGCGATACGACCGCTCATTGACAGTAGAAAACCAAACACACGATGAATTACAAAGCATTGCTCGGCACTCCACGGCGCTCGCCATCCTAGACACAAGATGTTAAGTCTCAATAAGTCCAGTATTTAGTTTCAGTTGCATCAAGTAAAGTTACTGGTGACAGGTCTCTCATATGTGAGAGGCCGCCTGGGTAGGTACCACCGCAATGTCTATTTCTCCCGCCAAACAGCAGTGTAAATGCACTGTTGTTTTCCGGTTTGAAGGACATTGTAGCCAGAGTAACTACTGGACATATCGAGACTTAACATCTTATGTCTCAGGATGGCGAGCGCAGTGGAATGCCAAGCATTGCCTTGTAACTCATGGTTTTGTTTGGTATTGCTACTGTCCATGAGCGGTCGTATCGCTTTCCATCAGGCGAATGGCAGGCTCGTCTCGTCATTCACTGCAATAAAAAAAAAAGTAACTGACTTAAATTCTCTTTGACCATGTTAACACCGTACATTAGAGATACCAAATAGTATGTAACATCATCAAAGGTAAAGTTAAATAATAAATATATACATCCAACAGTCACATACATAGTCCTGACCCCACATTAAAATCAAGTCTTGTGTCGTGGGTATCAGAAACTACGAGAGACTTTTCGATCCCACAAACACCTAGACCCGAGACAAATATCTGTGGGCCTCACAAGCATTTGTCTCGATGCGGGGATCGAACCCGCGGCCTCTCGTTTCATAGCCGGCGTCTAACCAACTGCGCCACGGAGGCTGTCAAAAGTTATGGTCATATTATGATGCCACCGGACTTAAAAACCACAATCTATTACTTGAATTTGAATTCTAACAGCCCCTCAAATTTGGTTACCAATTGCCCGTTCCACAATTATGAACGTATTGTTAGAAGTATCATCTATTTCACACTTTCCTATGCTGGCGATATAATTTTTTACACGGCTCGTTGGTCTCTTGTTTGTGCAGTAAATCTTAGTTTATTACGAGACAGTTTGTTAAAATAACTCGCGGCCTGAAGGGTAATAATGCGATTGTCTTCGTTGCAGGAATAAATAATTCAAAATCTAAAATATTTTAATTAACTTATACTAAATAAATAGTTGCCAAATAAATACCATGTAAAAAATATAGAAAAGTTAGTTTTCAAAGTGAGAAGGAAATATCATTACCAATCACTTGTGTATTAACAAACATACATACATAAACTCACGCCTTTTCCCAGAAGGGGTAGGCAGAGGTGATATCAGGACATCCACATTTCGCCTTGTATGTTCCGTCCCACGATGTGATAGGGAGCGAGCCTATCGCCATATCGGGCACAAATTCTTGACTCCGGGCTGATAATGAATATTGTGTATTCACTCTTTTAGAAATAGTTGCATTTTATTATTCCTGTGGCTAAGAACAGGTGCTATTAGTTTAGAACGGCTTTCAAGTAAACTTGTTTAATTACTTACTTGCTTATTAATATTTCTAATCGCAAGGATTTCTCATAGAGTCGGATGAACGCAACTGAAGGTTGTAAGAAATATTCAATACGAGATAAAAAAAAAGAAAAATGTAACAATATTTAACCACTCCTTTTATTTGATATTATAATTTAAATTACCATGTAATATTGGAAAGCGAAAAAACATATTAAAATTTTATATTTTTGGGCTTGCTTTAAAAGATTTTGCATCCGGTCACTAATGTAAATGTCTGACGTCAGCCCTTTTAAGAAACTAGCTCTATTTTCCACCTAAAAGCCGCTTTGTGTAATGTGTAACGAACCTTCACAAGGCATGTTTAGCGGACCTAGCGTTTATCTAGATTATGATAGAAGTGAAAGTGTGATGTTACGCAACAAGCATCTTGTGCATTGCGTGCAATATTTTCACTTTCTTCCGTATTATAACATGAATATATTTTGTTTACATCGCGACCTGGTACTTCGGTGTTTTATAGCTTTTCCGTATGTATATCTTTTCCTACTTTTACAGATTGTTCACATTTAAAGGATATTAAAAATAGAGATAGGTAATAAATTTAATAGGTTCTTAATTTTCGACCTCATAGTAGTACCTCAGCAATTTAATTTGCGTTGATAAAATATGCGATGCAGTCTGGTTCCAGCATGTCGCCGTAGAAATCGTTGAAAGCGGCCTTCGTTCACCAAAGCTTTTAAGCTTCTTATTTACTTGCTTGACTATTGCTCATTAGAATTAAAATGATTCTAATGTTATTTTCTATTTCAAAATCATTAAAATCATTATGATTTTGAAATATTATGTGTTCTATTTTTAAAATCTAAACTGTTACATAAAGACAGAGGCCTCAGTATCTTGCGTGTATAACATGTCGGAAATATCTGTGAACATAGCTGGAATGCGGTTCACATTTAATTTTTTTTGTGTTTCCCTATCTACTATGTTATTTTACATTAAAAACGTTTTGAGATGGATGCGAATTCTATTTTTTTATTCTTTTTTTTATTTTGAATTTGCTGAACTTTTGTTCCAATGACGTCAATTATTCAAGTCCACAGATATTTCCGACGGGTAATACATTCCACACTATCTTCACCTCGTATATTTATTTCACCGGCATTTGCTCTATTATCCCTGACTCCTTCGATCAACCATCAATCCTCAACAAAGGCGTCTCCAAACTAAGCTAAACTTGCGAAGATACCTTGGATGCGCGCTGGTGCAAAAGTATGACCTACATAATACTGCCTTGACACATTGCCGTACGCTTTGCTTTGTTCAACCACCTGTGTACGTGTATTATGTTCTCTTTGGTTTTATTATTTCGGATCGTCGATGGCCTTGCTGTCTCTTGAATATGCAATCTTGACGATTTTGTGATCGATGGTGCTATCTGCTTTTTGATTCGTTACATCTTTTAAGGCTGATTGTTAAGTTATCCAATAAAGGGAAAATAATTTGAACATTGTGACTGAACCGTAGAGTTTTTTTAAGAAAATCATGCAAAATTGCGACTTTATTCGTCGAATAGAAATTACCCATAGAAAAACTGACCCTAAATAATATTATGTAGATCTTATATTAGTTACTAAATATTTTATGAGTAACAATATGAATGTAGATTAAGCTTCTATGTTGGCTTGTACACCTACTTTGTTTTCTAATCACGTATCATTGTTTTTGGATTGTGTTGAGGTTTTAAAGGCTTATTGTTATTGTACGTCCTGTATAAAACTTCACAATTGAATTCATTATCCGCGGGTTAATCGCAAGCGTTAATATGATTAATTGTTAATTTTATATTCAAGTTTTGATCCTTGTGAAGTCCAACGACCCTTCTACCTGCATTTTACCCAAATTTATTTCCAGTTTGCGCTAAATCATTTAGGTATTTATTATTACAACTCATCCAACGCCTGACATCAGCTCTTTCAGAAAAATATTTATTTATTTATCTTAACACTTTATACAAATTGTGTATAGGTGGACTTCATGTCTGAAGTATTCTCTATCAGTCGAACCTAAAGTTATGCTAAATGTTATGGTTTTCAATCCACCACACCGACCTAACACGGATTGACCTATTTCAACCCTGCCTATGACAGCAAGTTGTATAGTCCTTGTTTATTCTAAATTTGTCATTGCATACATTACTGTTTGCAATATGTTACGGGGTTTTCCCATAGCCTATTTTATTACTACTACGAATTTCGATATATGAACGCTGATCAGCATTATAAACGCATAATTCTCGAAGCGTATCGGATTCTCATTTGTTATTTAAAGAGCTATGCATAAGACGTGTTACCATGTCGCCTGCTCTTTAAAACTCGTTTTGGTTGTAAATATAATGTCAAGGCTGCCCCATGTTTACCTACAAAGGGTCTTTGAACCACATTCACGCTGCACTGGTGAGAATGATTTGTATTACTTTTACATCAGAGAGAGAATGACGTCCTTACGGTTCCTTTAGTTCATAGCATAGTAAGAATCATTTGTAATTCTTAATGTTATATACAACCTTGCAAAAGGTACTAGGCACCTTACTTTTTGCTGAGTAAATATTAGGGCGAAAAATAAAACATATTTTGGTATTCTTCAATGGTCTACTTTTCGGCATACGGTATTTGCATTATATTATAAAGTCAGATCGTAGTTGTAAGCAATTTGAGTAAGTCATGCTCGCTAAAACGTCTGTGCTTGCGGCGGCGTCGTGTGCCGGGTCGGTCACTTCCCTGTAACATGGTTGAGGAGGCCGATGGCTGGCACATGCGTCATACTCGTGAACGAGTGCTGCTTGTGTGGACTGGTCTGCTCAACTTGCTTATAATGATAACTTTTAATTGCTTTAAGACTTTTATTACTTTTCATTGTTCTGGGTGACTTTACTTACCTAACTCAACCGTACAAAATCACTTGACCAATAACACTATCCATCATTATTATTCTAAAATCTAAATTATCTATGAATTGCTCTGAATTTAACTGCGCTGCAACCTCTGTATAATTATTGTATTGTAAACTTGTTTTGAAAAGAGCAACGCTAGAGTTTCTTGCCCGTTCTTCTCTGGCGAAAACAGCCTTGTGAACCGGGTGGTAGTGGAAAAAAGTGACTGAATCTAAATAATGTATGACATTTCATTGGTTCAATAAATATTTTCATTTCATTTCATTTTATTTTCATTTCATTTCATTTCATTTCAGAAGAATGGTAGAAGCCTTTAATTGCCGACCTCTTGTTTAGTGGTCTAGTATTCATGCTACTGAGTCAACACCTTATTATATCTCATAGTAAAGCAAAGGGTTATTTATTACTTTCACTTTTTTACGCAGCTAGTAAAAAATTAAAAGTAATACAAAATACATTCCAGTCAAGATGATTGAATACACCAAATTGTTCACAAATAGTGAATGGAGAGAATATCAACAAAAAACTCGTTCTGTTAATATTTAACCATTAACCTTGTTTGTAACAAATCACTTGTGTTTAACTTAATGGAGCTTGCATCATCCAAATGCCAATTACACATGGATATACCAAGCATTTTAAAGGTAATTTTGAGATTTCTGAAGAGTAAAATAATTAAACTTGGCGGTTAAAAATGCGGTATTGGTGTTGAAGAAACGGATTGACAAAGAAGAGGTCGCGAGTTTGAACTTGGTCAGGTAAATGTGTCAGTCGAGAGTTTCACGTGTATTCATAAGCAAGATATTTGTATGAACAAACATAATATATTGTTTATTTCTTATTTCTGAAAACAGTGGAATTTTTTTTTTGTATTAAACTGCAATACATTATTGATCATCAATGGCCATTAGATAAATAATTATTAGTCAGAACTAATTTAATTTCACTAGTTATTACAGTTAGTCTCTTCACTGAACTTGTATAAATATTATGTCATCCATATACCACAAGTAGCACGGTAACAATACCGAGCGATTCGCATAGAAAACTGTCAGTTTACCAAAC
This sequence comes from Deilephila porcellus, assembly GCA_905220455.2. Taxonomy (NCBI): domain Eukaryota; kingdom Metazoa; phylum Arthropoda; class Insecta; order Lepidoptera; family Sphingidae; genus Deilephila; species Deilephila porcellus. The sequence continues at coordinate 752,211 of LR999986.1, read as the reverse complement.
AGACGTGCAATTAAAGTGAAAAGAATATAAAACAATGGCGCATCGCCTGAACCGACAATCGCCATTGTTCGGCGTTGTGAGAAACTGAAACATTGCGCGGGAAAATATGTTCTGCATAATACAAGTGTCACGGTGGTTGATTGGTAATGGTACCTGGTGATTACCGTCGTTCACCATCTATTGTTTTCGTCTGCAGTTCTAAGAGAGATGGGATTAGAGCATCTTGATTGGTGTAATTAAGTTCGGTAAACAAGCAGGTGATAAGTTATTACCACTGTCTATGAACATTTACATTTTAATAAATATATAAATAAATACACCCAACAGTCAAATACATGGACCTGACCCCACACTAAGATCGAATCTTGTGTCGTGGGTATGGAACTACGAGATTTTTCGGTCTCACAAACACCCACACCCGACATAAATACCTATGGATCACACAAATATTTCTCTCGGTGCGGGGATCGAACCCGCGGCCTCACGTATAATCGCGCCTTGGAGGCTGTCGAAATCGTAGGTATCGAATTAGTATCGTAGGGCTATTCTCTTTTTCAAAATAGAATGAAAGGAAAGGAAGAAGAACAGGAGCAGAAAATGAGTATTAGACGTACTAAGCCCTTTATATTAGGCACCTAGATATCTAACTCATCGAGTGGAACATAGTAAAGAAGTTGCTTCACGGCTTTGTGGGATTCAAGATCCCGGTCGAGTTGGCCAATTGCTTTAGAGGTCTAAGGTAATTGCAGTTTGGGTCTAACACTGTTAAAGACTTTAAATAATGGACTGGAGTGAGATAGAATTTCGTGTTATGATGGAGCCTCATTGTGACCAATTTTCACTAAATTACAAAAGTCCACATATCTCAGGAATTCGATTGTTTAATAATTTATAATTAAGCATAGTTAAGGCTGATTTTATTACATAAAAATACATTTCATACGTATTTCTACAATATTACATCTAATTTCGAGATTGGCCTTTAATATTAGCTTCTTTAACCTATATTAGAACAAAAATCCGTTAAGGAAAATAATCAACTATCTTGCCAGCTGTATAAACTCAATGCTTACCTTCAAGGTTGTATAGTTTGATGAATGTTTTGTTCCAATTACTTTATAATTGAAGGAAAATCTACAGGAAAATCATTAAAAATTCAACAATGGATTACAAACGACTTTATTGAATTTTTATAGCTTTTACAGCCTGAATAATAATCGTTTGTGTTGATTGCGATTGCTTGACTACATTAATTTTTGATATTACTGACCATAACAATCTATATTTTTCTCTTGCTGAGCTTGGGCTGTCTTTCTTAGATTTTTAAGCTTCTATCGCCCCCATCACATCATGGGACGGAACATACAAGGCGAAATGTGGGTGTCCTGGTAGCACCTCTGCCTACCCTTTCTGGGAGACAGGGGTGAGTTTATGTATGCATTTTTCATAATTATCGCCATATCCTGCTACCATTCTTTATTAAATTACAAAACCACAGCTGACTTCCAACTGCACTACCACTCAATGAAATAATTTAATATAAAAAAAGCAATAGTTACACACGAGTGTCATTGGCATTCAGCCTCCATCTCGATACAAATAAACATTGATTGACTAACATTAACCTTCCGATCGAAAGGCCGACAATATTATACAACCGATGTAACATTTGATTATCAAATTAAATGATCGCATTTCGTTTCATATGAATAAAACATGTTATATGTTATTGAATTAGTTAATTGAGCGTTTATTTCGTAGCTGGCGGATGTCCGGTTTCCGAAATAGTTTGTGTAGCAATTTTAACAGTAATTGAACATGTTTGATCCCCTATCGATTGCAACATTTGTGAGGCCCAAATATATTTCTTTTGGGTCTGGGTATTGTGAAACCAAAATATCTCGTAATTTCTGATACTCCTGATACAAGGTTTATTTCTTACATTGGTTTATAGAGCGTGTGTGTTTTTGTTGGGGGTATTTATTCATTCCAGCCAAAAATAAATTATTAAATCAATGAAGCAATTGTCTATTTTTTAACTGCCTGTGTAGTTGACAAACCTGCTAACGTTCTGCCCCATAATTATCAGCTACCACTGCTCCGGCCCTTTTGCAGGTTCTGGGGCACATTAAAATCAAATATTAATTATTTTTTTTGGTTTATCCGACAAATAACATTTATATGTAACAAATACGTGAACATAAGAAATGATTAACGTGTCTTCCTCAGGAGTCCAGTCATGTCGCACGCTGCGACGCGCAGGTCCCCGTGCTGTGCACACGTGCGCCATCATGTGCAAGAGCCCCACCGAGCAGCCGCCCGGCCCGCCGCACCCGCACGCCGGCAAGGACGCTGTTAACTCAGGTACTACTGACGATGATGATGGTTGTAGCATGCTGGTCAACTGGGTAGAGATTACTCACGGTGGTAGTGAACCCACTCCTTCAACGATGCTGATAATAAAGTTAATACTCCCTAACAATCTCCTTCAACACTTTCACTACAGACACGCATTGTCACATCATACGATGGCGTGATATTTACATCCACGATAATTGATGAAAGTGGAGGAACCGAAAATAGTATGTCAGGATCGATAAAAGTAGAGATCCATAGTCTCCTACCCCTATAGGATGCATGCGTGACGGTTGAGTATTTATGTATAATCCGTCCAAAACACTCAGGTGGACAATTCGTTAAATCGACCCCGCTGTCAATGTTACATGGTGTATAAAGGAGCGAATAGAAGTAAATAATAGCAAGAGACTTATTTGTCGCAGGGCAATACAAGTTAAGCCCATAAAGCAAGCCAATAGCACGGGTGAATGATTGCTTTTCTGTCGTCCTAATTTTTTACATAGATACGACTACGAGAAAGTTTAGGCAATATCGAAATGAGGAGAATCAAAGTGAGCCTAGGTAGGTTTTCTCCTTTCATAATGTTTCTCAGATGTAACCTCGCATGTCATAAAATTGCTTTATGGTCAGTCCCATATCTGCCATCAATCCTTCATGGAAATGATGCAGTCTTGGCAATGTTATTCAATTGAACCCAAGGCATCACTGTATCAGTCCATCTACGTTTCCAACACTATTGTAATAATGACGCGTGAAATTTGAAATTGTACATGTGTAATTGATTTATACTTTTTAAGTAATTCTGTCGTCACAGCTACCGTACAAGGAAATAATTTAATTCAATTATCATTATTGCGGAAATTATATCGTATCAATTTTAAAAGAATTATGTCTTGTTTTTTATATCGTGTCAATTTGCGACTTATTATCGCTACTTAGTTGTTCAATGTCCTTTTCAGGCAAAATAAATGAGAGTATGACGTATTTAGTTATTTTGTAATCATTACCTATGCTATGGAAAACATTGTTATTTTACTCAACATATAAATTTAATTGGTTTAACATATTACATACGATTTGTTTCACAATACTGGGTTATATATTAAAGTCACAGATCATACTAAAATTCTTTAGGAGATGCCTGTGATAAATGATGATAATCATAGCAGCAATTTTTTTCATTGCATAAACCTCGCAAACGAGCATATAAGCAATATGCTCGTTAGTGAGTTTTATGCAATGAAAAAAATTGCTGCAATGATTATCATCTTATGGTAAGTAATTACCGCCTCCCATAAACATTAACTCTTAAAATAGAGACCGGAGGAGAAAAAGTAAATAAGACCTCCGTCAATCGCACTCATAAAAAAAACACGACGTCAAACGCGATTTTCGATCATTACAAGCTTTTGTAAAAATCTCGCATGTAATCGACAGGTCGCCGTGGAAATCGTTGGGGTAGACCTATGTTAAGCACTGGATTTTCTGTGGCAGAAGCGGTGAGATCTATCTAGAGAATCAATCAGATTGTAAACAGCGTTCCTTCAGCAGGCACCACATCAGGCGGCAAGAAGTCAGGGTCAGGCAACGGCGTGCTCACGTGTCCCAAGTGCGGCGACCCGTGCACCCACGTGGAGACGTTCGTCAGCTCCACCAGGTTCGTCAAGTGCGACAAGTGCCACCACTTCTTTGTCGTCCTCAGTGAAGTCGACACCAAGAAGAGCATCAAGGACAACGCTGATACCAAGTCTGGGTTTTACCGGTGAGTTCTTTACTGCTAAGATTATATTCGTATTCGTCCTGATAGCAACCACAGTAGGGGAGAATCCGTTTTTCGGGTTCAAGCTGTGTGTATACGGACTCGAAAGGGCTGGCTTGATTGTGACATAAGAGTGATTGGTGGATACTCCATTTGGATTGCTCTTATCATTGTACTCATTTTGTCGTGCCTTTATAAAAAATACAATAATATTCTTCATTAATAACGAAGAAAATCAAAGTTTTATGAACGTTTTACGTGTTTGTGGGTTTTAGAAATAAATTACTCGGGACTGAAATTTCCGCCCAGCTTGAAAGTAGGCTCGCTCTACATCTCACCTTGGGAATAAAATAATATCAAAGAAACTATCCAGGTGACAATTGTATCACCTCTGCTTATATGCTCGGGCATACAGGAATGCCTTTATAAAAGATGTTACGTAATCATTGGTACTTAAACTCACCATTTCACAATCTGCCCATACCTTTAAAATTAGTAACAATATTTCTTCACAGTTTGGACATCACGATGGATATTCGCAAAGATGGAAACGAAAGTTGATGATCCTTGATTGAGATAAATCTGTTTGTTGACGTTTACTAATGACTGGTCGTGTGTCATCCTGTCTCGAATGATTCGCGCCATTGTGGTAACGAGGCTGACTCTCATGTCCAACTTTGAAATATAAATCGTTGTTTAAATGATTGATTTCGAGCGGGTTGTCATGTATTTTATTATAATCCGGCCGCTCAGAGAATGCGTTCCTGAAAGGTTGTAATCGAACGGACGACGTAACTTTGAAGTGTCGTTGCAAATGCAACGACAGCAAATGTAAATACATTATCGAACAATTTTATTTATTTACCCTACTTACGAAATAAAACATCATAAAAAATTAAATAATATGTAAATTTAGGTTAAATTTTATCACTTTGGACTAAATTTGACGGTTAATAAAAATAAAAATATTATATTTATAAGTTCATACCACGCCGTTACAAGGTTATGTCAACTGTTCATTTCTGGAGTGATGTGGCCAAAAAATAGCAGATTATTATAACGTTATTTTCCGTTATAATATAAAATAATACATTTGTGTTTTTAATAATGTATAACGTAATAATTAAACGGATCTAACTCTTTATTTCACCTGGCAGCAATACAATATCTTTCACATTTGTGAATTTTACTTAAATTTGGCATTGAAGTTTACGTTTTTATTAAAATATTTTAAATAAGAACATTTAATATTAACTTATATTATTTACTTATAATTGATTTAATAATAATAAGAATGAAAATTAAAATCCGAGATATAATGTGATACTATTTAAGCGGTTCAGTGGCGCCTCCTTTTCTTATTATTTTTTATTGCCAAGCTATATCTCCACTTACTAGCGTTCCTGGTATTATAAACGTAAAAAGTAAAAATTTAAATTTAAATTTTAAAAAGTCACGTGACCAACCGTTTTGGTGACAATATTTTTAGTAATAAAGAAAAACATGTTTATTCGTTATAAAGATCTCTTTAAAAATATATTAACGGTTGGAAGATTTAAAGAATGATTATACCTAGATTTTAAAACACTTTATAGAAAATAGTCAAGTATCCAATTATTCTAACTTGCTACTTTTACTGGGAATAATTCAAAAGTTTAGCAAAATGATAATTATTTCCCATCACTACTCATGATCAACTGACATGTGTCAGGAACGCATTCTCTGAGCGGCCGGATTATAACAGTGATATGTTCTGCAATCACACTTATCATTGCAGTTATGTTTTTAAAATGTAATTTTATTTTGTCTTTGTCGGGATGGAAAGGATTTTTCTCTTCAAAAGTTCAGCCTATCTTGATACCATTAGATTGAAGTATCGTGGTTCCGAAATTTAATCCTCTATTCCTTGCAAAGCATTAAACATTTTGCTGGTAATTATAAAAATCTAATTTTCTGCAAACGCGTTTTGAGCTTGCATTGTTGACAAAGGCCAAAGATGGTGACCGCTAAATCTTCAGGGATATAAATGTGAACGAAGTCTTAATATTTTTCTACATAAGTTCATGTTTTTATCCTTAAAGAAAATGGCAAAGCATCTCCCACAGTTGTTTTATTTACTCAAATGTTTATGAAGTACTAGCGAAATTCTTTGATATGACTTGCCTACATGTATGTTTTGTCTGCCCGGGCATATTTAAAGTGTCTGTCTATAAGGCCATTGAACTCAGATGACAAAAACATAATATTTTATATGAAATGTTAAAGTAAACAAAGTGTGTTTGATAATTTATTTTGCATATTGTTAAACGAAAGTTAAAGGATGAAAGGTCGATGTAACTTGGCTGTGAGCTATAGAAGTCTAAATAAGGAGAGTTTTTGGCAACCACGTATCTTAGCGATCACACAAATATTTGTTTCCTTACGGGGATCGAACCCGCGGCCTCTCGTTTCACAGCCGGCGTCTAACAAATCTTTGTATCTAGTTGCTGTGGTTGAAGATAATATTTTTTTCGCCCTTACGATACTTTTCAACAAGTTTATCTGTATAAAATTGTGAGGACTCAGGACATAGTTGCTAAGAAATTATTAACCGATATTATGACATTCATTTGCTCTACACTCATCACATATTCGGGTAACCAGTCATTCACACGTGTTTGGCTTTAGACCAAACTTGGCATTCCTATCTTGCTCCATACAGTTTGTTTATCTAAATCGGGGCACGGTTGCTAACAACGCACAATCATTTTTTGTTACATTGCTGTCATTGGAAAAATACAGTCCCACTTGTGTAAGGTATAAGCATAATGAAACATCAAAGAAAATTAAATAATAAAATAGACCGTTTTGATTCTTTCTCTTATTTAAAGTTTTATTTACTAGGAAAACAATTCGTATTCTGTGATAATAACCTATGCGTATCACTATTCCAATTGTACTTTATTAACCATCAGGTTCGAAGTAGTCGCTTTGTTTTACAAGTATACAAAAAGCAAGACTTGAAACAAGCTACTACTTAAGATAATTATTCTGTAAAACAATAGCGCCATCTCGATAGAATTGGCTCATTCACGCCTTCAATACACTTTCTTCAACTTACACTCAGCAGTTCCGTCATACCTTTCTACATTTTATTGACATTTTTTATGCATTTGTAAAAGCAGTTTTAATTGTACTTAATCTGTACTAGTATGAACTTGAACAGAAATGATTTAATTTTTGGCATTAACAATATTCGTACAGCGTTTATTTCGCAAATGTGTTAAACGCGCGTTAAAACTTTATTGCAATGTATGCGGTTGCGAAATATCACGTGTTTAAGTGAATTTTTCATGATGATTATTGTACTGTGATATTATAATGATGTGTTATATAAATATTTGATGGACGACGTCTTGAAACCACTGCCAAATTGAGAGTAATATTTTTCTACATTAATCCCATACAGGACCGTAATAATGAAAAAATATTTAGGGTAGGTATGCAGGGTCTTCTTGCCTATAAAATGTCTATAAGAAGTTTTTGGTTAATGAATAAAGTTTATTATTTTTTTAGTGTCCATTAAATACCTAACATTTTCAAAATATTAACTTGTGTATGTGTTATTTAATCAGCATTTTTCAAACAGAAACCGAGCCACTTAGCCATAAAAGCACGTTTTTAAAATTATTACATTTGTAAAATTCTAATTCATTTTTAAAAACATTAATCAACTATTTTGCAATATCAAATCATACCTTACACTTCCTCCACAGTCCACTGAATTACATACGCTTCTTTTTCGATTTTTTTTATTGCATTGTGTCTGTAGTCACTAAAACTACCACCTGACTTCGTTTTCGGTCGCAATCTGTATATACCCTGTATATCATCGCCAATGAAATCCCCGTAATATTATCTACCATATTATCTTCGGTATGCTGACGCGATGCCGACCTCTGACCACGGATAACAAACATGATTTTAATCTAGTGAAATACATTCACCCGGGGCATGAGTTGGACACAAGTGCATGTTATGAGAAATGAGTTTAATGATACAAATCGTACTACATCGGATGATGAAATTTTACGTGAGCGTAGGGCCATATGGTAGATTTTGTAAGATATGGAAGTAAATTGTGGCTCCGTCTCGTCGTACATTTAAGGTACAACTTTGTTGTTTTCGTTTTCGTAACCTCCCAACACAGATACACATAATTCAGATCTTGAAGTAAAATGTTAGTTCTGTGTCGTTGGTATCAGAAACTATGGGAAACTTTTTAGTTCTATAATGCGTAGTATAAACAAATATTTGTTGGCCTAATATTTCACTCGGTATTTTAAAATATAATATATCGATATGTGTTATATGGTTTCGTTAAGGTTGTACAAATGGCTGCAAATTATTTATCATCAAAACTTGCTTTTTGCTTTTTTGCTCTCAAGCAACAACGAGAAAACTTTGTTGTAATCCGGTTCGCAAAACATTGTAGCCACTTAACACCTCAAGTCTTGATGACATTGTCATTCGTGAACTTGATAATTGTCATTCATGATGCAGCATTTAACAATATTAAATTCTGAATGATGTTACTCTTGATTATGGAAAAAATGTGACGCTTAGGTACCATCAGGTGAAAGATTTTCTCGTCTTGTCTTTCACGCTAATGAAACAAACTATTGTGCCCGATGAATGTGGCGATAGGCTCGCTCCCCATCACATCGTAGGACCGAACACACAAGGCAAAACGTGGGTATCCTGGAAGCACCTGTGCCCACCCCTTCTGGGAAAAAGACGTTAGTTTATGTATGTATGGATGTATGAAACCAACTATTTTACTAAAGAAACATGGATCCATTTTGTAGGAATATAAATCGTATGAAGTCACAATTCCAACCTAAACGTACACTGCAGACCCAAAGATAAGCTCGTTTAGACTCTGTGCCCAACATGGCGTGGCACGTGTAAAGTGAGTGCTAATTCTCTTGCGGTCTGGGCTCAAAGTCTCAAACTTACATAATTGCGGTTTTGAACGCAACATCCGTATCTAACTAAATATGGTTTGGTCTATGACGAACGCAAATGTTAACGGGATGTGTATTGCGTCTTTGAGAGTACTTAAAACGAAAGTCGAGCAAAGGGTATTGAAAGACATCAATGTGAAGACTGTTCCGACCTCAGACCTGCCACTGTAACTCCTGTATCGCAGGATCAACAGTCGCACGCATTTTAATGACACCGAGCACTGAAGCTCAGCGAGTCTTCGGGAATGTCCAACTTGTCTTTAACCAGCAACGATATGAATCAACACGTGTATGATTTTTTTTTATACACAAATAAATACACCCAAAAGCCACATACATAGTTCTGACACCACACTAAGATTGAGTCTTGTGTCGTGGGTATCAGGAACGAGAGACTTTTCGGTCTCACAGACACCCAGACCCGAAGCAAATTATACAAACAAATAAAGATTTATTGGGCATGCATATTAAAAGCGTAGTATAGACATAAGATATGTACCTACCTGCAGGTAGTTCCCCGTATCGTGATAAATGTTTGTTATTAAATATTTACTTCAGATGAAGGCACTTTGACCTCTGGCTAAAAATTCTCGCCTAGTTGCTAGCCTTCTCTAATACCTGCAAAATAATAAGTATGTATATGTTTTTAAAAGGATGATCATTGTGAATTTTGCACGTATTTATTTAATGAATGCATAATATTAAAAGTAAAAAACATATTTTTATAGTGTACTTTTTGTTTTCTTAAATCTTTTGGGACAGCTCACATATCTTTTTTTTTTTTTTTTTTTTTTTTTTTTTTTTTTTTTTTTTTTTTTTTTTTTTTTTTTTTTTCTCGCGGGGAAAATCCCTTTACGGACCATCCCACCCCCGAAGGGGCGAGGGTGTGTCGGACTCACCGGCGCCTTCCGAGCCCAGCGAAGATGTTGTGCCGCCCGTAGATGTGGACGGGCGGCCGCTGGGTCGGGTCCCTACCGTAAATCTACGCGCCGAAATACCGACTAAAAACCCCGCGTCGGCCACCATCGGTGCACTTCAGAGACGGCCCCGGGATACCGTTGATACAGAGCGCGCCGGGACCGCCTCTATGTGCACTGCCGCTGAAGCGACGCGACATGAGACGCGTGTTGCGTCACGTCTCGGGGGCCGCCAAGGTAGGGACGGCGGCCCCGCGTGGCCTCTCCGGCGCCGGGTTAGGTGACATCCCGGCGCCTCCTTCGTCTTCTGTGGCGACGAGCGGGATCGGTCTGCTCCCGATCCCGCTCGGCACCCTCCTTCTGCGACATGACACATTCGCAGAAGGAGAGCATGGCTCGCCACGACCTGCGGCTGCCGACCATGGCGGCGACCACGGCCGGCAGCGAGAGGTCTCTTCCTACGACCGCGATGAGAGCGCTGCGCTCCTCGTCCCAGGCTGGGCACTCCTCCAGCGTGTGCTGGGCCGTGTCCTCACGGCAGTTGCCACAATGGTGGCACACGGCGGACTCCTCAGCTCCGGCTATGCGACACAGGTACGCACCGAAGCAGCCGTGCCCGGTGAGCACCTGCGTCAGCCGGAATGTCGGCGCACCGTGGCGCCTGTCCAGCCACTGCTCGAGGACAGGTCGCACTGCCGCGACGGTCCTCACGCCAGCACTCGGGCTCTCCAGCCTGGAACGCCACTCCTCCACGGCGGTCCTGCGGAGGGAGGCCAACATGGCCTCGACCTCTCTGGGGACCAACCTCTGCCCACGCCCGGACGCCTCCTCTCGTCGGAAGAAAGCCGACGAGAGGGTCTTTGCGTCCAGCACCCAGGGCAGAGTTCCCGCCAATACGCAGGCCGCCTCATGCGAGACCGTGCGGTAGCCCCTGATAATCCGCTGCGCCACCATGCGCTGCGGACGATGCAGCAGGCGGACGCAGCGATCGCCCAGGGACTCGGCCCAAACGGGACACCCGTAGAGGGCCATGGACCGCACGACTCCAGCATACAAGTTTCGGCAAGGGATGCCAGGACCATCAGTGTTGGGCAGCAGGCGCCCCAGTGCGCCCGCCGCCCTCACCAGCTTCGGCGACAACTCCTCGAAGTGCGCACGGAAATCCCATCGACTGTCGAGGACGAGACCGAGGTATTTCATCCTCGACTCGACGGGAATCCGCACGCCCTCCACCGTGATGTGGGCCCCAGGCGGAGGCCCACACCGAGGACCGTGGAAACACACGGCCTCGGTCTTGTTGAGGGCCACCGTGAGGCCCAGTCGCCGAATCCTGCCCACCACCAGTCCGGTACCGAACGAGGCGAGCAGGGCGGACCTCTGGAATGTCCTGGCCGTCGCTGTCACCAACGTGTCGTCCGCGTAGCAGACGACAGCGACGCCCCGAAGGTTGGTACCACGGAGCACCCAGTCATAGCCGATGTTCCACAGGAGCGGGCCGAGAACCGACCCCTGCGGAACACCGCACGACACCGCTCTGCGATGCCACCCGTCGGCGCCCGGATACACCACGCACCTGTCAGACAAGTACGCGTGCACCAGACGCCGGAGATAGGGCGGCACTTCGTGGTACCGCAGTGCTTCTTCGATGCAGGCCCAGGGCATGGTGTTGAACGCGTTGGCGATGTCGAGAGACACCGCCACCACGACCCTACCCCGGGACACCGCACGCTCCGCTTGTGCCTTGACCCGCAGAATCGCGTGCACTGTCGACCGGCCCCGCCGGAACCCGAACTGGCAGTCCGCCAAGTCCGGGCCCGTGTCCTCCAAATGCTCGACGAGGCGCGCGTGGACTATGCGCTCAAAGAGCTTGCACACCTCGTCGAGCAACACGATGGGCCGGTAGGCCGACGGCGAGTCTGCAGGTCGCCCCTCCTTGCGGAGCAGGACAAGCTTGCCCGTCTAGCTCACATATCTTGCCTTAACCTCATGTCAAGGCTTTTTAGGCCTCGGCAAGTGCGTTTTAATTATCCAAAAATTCAATTTTGAACAGACGAGTGTGTTTGCCTTGTCAAATCTCGGACTCTCGAGTCGCCGTTATAGTAAAAATATCACAAGTGACTTGTCAAGGCGGGTTTTCGAGTGCTCCTCCAAACTTTGGATCGCAGCCAGTTACATATGTTAAGGCCACACGTAACATATCTTGCGGTGAAAGATTTTTAATGCGCTCCCAATAGGAAACTATAGCCTCCGTGTCGCAGTTGATTTAGTGGGAATGTCGAAAAAGCTACTGGTGCGAAGTAAAGAAAATAAATCTATTTTTTACGAATTTTATCGCGGATTTGGTTCAATTTTTAAAATTTTTAACTTCCCGACATTTTGATTGCTTTACAGCTTTCGTACAGTCCGCCCCGTGACCACGAATTCAACCAAGTCCGTGATTTTTTTTATTTTAATGAGTAACATTCATGTAAATCTAAGAAACTAATAAAAAGCAAATAATTTCACACGCTCACGTCTGTATGCCCGAAGGGGTAGGCAATAGTTTTAGGCGCAGCCACAAGTATTTCATTCCTAATTGCGCCTATGGAACTGCTTGTGAAACCTACAATTAATATTATCAGGATTGGGTGTTCGCGATCGAAAAGCCTTCCTTACCTTTTCATACCTTTGACACCAGACATGTATCTTACTGTAGTTTAAGGATTACGTGACTGACGGGAGTTTTTTTTATATAAGCGGCAGTAACACCTCGTTTTCCTTTTCACGCAATAAAAAATACAAAATAAAAGGGCAATACCGAGGGTAAGATAATACAGGTTTACAAGCATTCCTTTGTATTTATTTTTAAAGTCAGGTTCTTGATTTAATGGGAACTAACCACAAGGCCCCAAAGGGCACTAGTATTAATGTATGCCGTCCATCCAGTGCCATTTTAACTTGCTAATTCGCTTGGAAAAAATGTACCTATATGTCAGCTGATCGGTCGTTGACACAAGGCTTACTACCTGAATCATGGTGGTTTGTAAATGTTATATGCTTACAAATAAACTTCACGTTTTTGCTGTAATCATTAATTTAATGGTTTGATCTCGTATCCATTGTGTAGAAACGGAAACTTGAAGTAGCTTTTCGATATATTGTACGCGATACCCACGTCTTTCGGTGTAGGGAATCGAACCCACGATTTCTTGTTACGTTGGTGGCCGTGTAAACCTGAGTATACATATATAGAACTTATTTTGTTTTTTATTGGATGTAGTAATAAAAAATCCTTTGTTTTTCCTTAAATTAGTAATTTAACAATGATTAAAATCAATAGTTTCAACTTATTACATATAATATTTTTTTTTTATCAAAGTTAGTGTGCGTAAACTAACTTTGATAACTATGTTCCTTATTAGATTATGAGGAACAACACAACTTTTGTTTTGATGAAGAGAGAAGCAATATAGATACTATTAAAAGTCTTCAAACAGTTTATTCTTATCCGCACGAAAAGCCTGCTTAAGAAAAATCCACCACAGCTGTATTCAACTGTCCTAAAATTACTACTACTACGAGTATGACGTACTGAATTCACTATAATGTAAAATGCAGTTTTGGAAAAATCTTAATATCAAGGTTATTAATTAAAAATACGATTGAGATACTTTATCGTACATATAAAGCTGACTTATTATTTTAATTTGATAAGAAACATCATAACACTGTGCACTATTTTTTTTTAATGCATTTTAGTTATCATATAAATATTTTTTGTAGTCTGAATTTGATATATTAAAGCGAAAACAAAGAAGTTAGAATAAAATTATTTTATAATCTCGAGAGGAGTACAATGCCTTCACTTGCCAAATGTTTTAACAAGTGAAGAATATAATGTTATCAACAGCGAGCAGGTCAAGTCAATGATAAGGAGATATTGTTTATTTATACCTAAAAATAATAATGTAACGTAATATTATCTTACATACATTGTATATATTACGGTACGATAGATGTAAATCCAAATTTCTCTCCCTTTCTCTCTCTCTCTCTCTCTCTCTCTTCACTCACAGTCCACTGCTGAACATAAGCCTCCCCCATGGATCTCCACATACACCTGTTGGAAAATCTCCGCTGGTCACGAAATGATCAAAAGATATGACATCAGAGAAACCTTCGAAGTATAACCATCATCGGAAATATCACTAGAAAATTGTCAAATGCCTCTAGTTATAGGCTATCAGCAAACATTTATTCCAATTTTAAATTCATAGCCGCATCGTAGCCACGAATTTCTTTAGTATTAAGCAACAGGCTTGTAAATGTATCGGAGCACAAAACTGCCGTAGAATTATCTATAGCCAGCTAACCTTACTCGGATACTGTCCCATAAAACTCCTACGTGTAGTTATAACGGCTGGCATACACACACACAACACTTTATTGAACACCAAAAAGTACAGAGACGATTAAAAATATAAATCTTAAAAATAAAAATGTACAATTGGCGGTCTTATCGCTATAAGCGATCTCTTCCAGACAACCAAAAACGATAGAATGGATCGTACGACAAGAAATAAATAAAAGTGGGCATTTGTATGAAAAAGTAAAATTAAAAAGTGCATATTTTATACAGTCCAAATAATTCCTGGAACATTAAAAAAAATCTATCTATAATCCCGCAGGAAACCCCCACCGCCTCCCAAGAAGATATTCGAATACCTGAACAAGCACGTGGTGGGCCAGGAGTACGCGAAGAAGGTGTTGTCGGTGGCGGTGTACAACCACTACAAGCGCATCTACAATAACGTGACCAGCGGCACGCAGACCGACGCGCACCATCCGCTCCACCACCCACATAGAGGTAAGGACCTTCCACTCCTGACCACTCATGACCTGTCCTTCTTCAAAAGAGGCTTAAAGAGAGTACTCTCCTTAAGGTAGGCAGCGATTTTGTTGTGCTGGACCCCTGGCACTGCGAAGTTCTTTGGGCAGCGGTAACCGCTTACCATCAGGCGGGCCGCAAGCTCGTCTGCCTATAACGGCAATAAAAAAAAACTGGCTTCTGTTCTATTTTACCACAGATACACAGAAACGATTTACTTCCTCCTTTATAAGGGAATGAAATGCCTTACCGAATATAATATTCCTATTTGACACTGATTGTTGACATATTTAAGGCTCTTCAAGGATAGAGTGAATAGGCACCTTTAAGCGTGTAACATCAGATGAGAAAGTCAAACGCCTAACCTATAAATGTTAAAAACATGACTTTCGACTCTTCAAACTACTACTGGATAAAATAATACCGGGTATATCAAGACCGCGACCGAAAACGAAGCCGGGTGGTAGTTTTAGTGGTTATAGACACAATGCAACTAAAAATTTCGCTAAAAAAGCGACGTATTACTTTTGGCAATATTTTAAAAAATATTGTTTTTAGTTGGTAAATCCTTAGTTTTTGCGAAAATTGTAATTTAAATCCTTACGTACCATTGCGTCTGTAAAAATAAAAGGTGTACATCATTATTTTGGAAAAAAATATGTATTTTTCACCCAAATACAACGAAAAGAAAAAAATTACAAAAAAAAATGCCGATTTCTTTAACGAAATTTTTAGTTGCATTGTGTCTGGCTTCGTTTTCAGTCGCAGTCTTGAGATACCCTGTATAATAATCCAGCCCTACGTCCCACTGCAGGCCACGGGCCTCTTGTACAATCGAGAGTTTGATTGAGATCGGATAAGATGACAGGCCATAGTCCACTATGCTGGCCTAGTGCTGGTTGGAAACTTCATATACAATACAAATTCTGGTGTATTCTGGTTTCGACCTCGCCAATATTTCGACCTCAGGCCCATTGTAATCACTTGTCCTGACAGTATACAAAATTAGAGCGGTAAAATAAAAAAAAATTGCGACCGTAAAACTAAAATAAAACTGATTGCCTAACATCCGATACACTTTTACTCAAAGAATTCAAAGTAAAACTACTTACAATAGGTTTGCATCACGACACTTAGAAATTGTGAAATTCACTAAAACGATTTTAAAATTGGCCAATTTTCATCATTACACTTTCTTAAGTGACGTCGGGGTTGCCGTGAAGGTTAATTTTAACGCTCCATTAGCTAGACGTTGTGATTGCTGCTTACTTTTAATTCTATGGTGAGGATTAGCGTCCGTTGTTAAATCTATAGCGAGTTATACGTACGGTTACGTCCGTAATCACAATTTCTGTTCAGTGTTAGGAAATTACAGAAATATCGTTTCTTTTAAATTATTTATAATGAACTACAAAGGTAAAGACGTCTTCTTTGGGCTCTTCCTTATACTCTTGGTTTCTTAGTATATTAGGCTGCCAACAGAACTATCGCTTGCTAGTCTATTCCATAAAATAACGTAAAAGGTTTAATTCAAAATTTTATTGCTTTTCCGGGCTTAAACACGTAACATTCAATCGCAGTCGTTATGACAACAATTGAAGACATCGCATTTGCGAGGCTAATAGTGAAACCTGTATTTGATAGGACACCAGTTCTATAAAATCTAACAATTTATAACGTCCAATCAAGATATCGCCATATGTTAAGAACTAGTTTACATAATACGGAGAAAATGCTCTACACTACATCAAACGTAGCCCTATACACAACCACGGTAATCAAAAAAACAAGAACAAATCATATCCATGCAACAACACGTGAGTCACATTCACGTCATCAAATCCGAGGCAATAAAACGAATCAAGCAGTTACGCAATCGGAAGCGGTGGTAGCCAGAGACGAACAAAGGCTGGTGGCGAGAAAGTGTGACCAAAGGCGACGGTCGCCGACACGCACCACCGAACACGACAGATCCACATCTCACGACAAACATATTTGGCTGTTTCTCACGACTTGCGAAATGGACGACACACGATAGGCATGGGTGACTAGCAATTGTGCATTACAATCGAAACGGATTAAGGGTCTACGCATCTGCTTATAAATCGGCTGTTAGGTATAATTAAAAATAGATAAAACTACGACCTAAAGATATTTATTCCCCTTTTTACACGTGCTGTTTGTGGTCTGTAATTTGTATGTTTGTTATGGTGTTTTTTTTTTAGTTTGCATGGTTCAAAATATTCATTCAAAAATATTTTAACAGTGCCTCTATACCCTGCGGGACAATTAATAAAAAAAGAAACAAAGATGCATGATGGAAAGGTATTAATTTTATTAAGATTAAAGATCTCTCCATTTCAAGCGATGACAATTAAATTATGGATCTCATAAAGGTTCCCAAACTCGATGATGTCTCAGTTGCGAAAAGTTTTAAATACATTACCGAATGGGGTCGTTTCACTCCATGGGACCGTAATTCTCAGCGATCAATGCATGCAATCCTCTCAATTAAATCAGCCCTGCGCGGGAATCTTAATCAAGCGGTTTCATAACGCATGCTTTCACGAGGAAAAAGATTTACCATTCCCCATTTGTCATACTAGAGGTTTCCTTGAGCTCGGCTTTTACCAGTCATTGCGTAATACTTGGTATTGGAGTGCATGATATACCAAGTATGAATACTAAATATTGCTGGTATTCCCGAAAAGGCAAAGATGCTACAAGTGCATTCAAATTTCGCTGAGCTTGTTTATATTGAAAGATAGAGAGGGGGCGATCCTAACGTCATGCTGTGCTCAAATTCTAGTCTTCGGCAAATTATACGATTTTTTTTAACTGAAAACGTTGGACAATGTGGTTTGTTTCACCTAGGATCCATATAGCCCACAGCCTAAAAATATGCTTGGTATAATCTAGTTTATTAGTATAATCTTTTCTAAAAAGTAAATACAATTTTCAATTTATTTAAATTGTGCGAAAAGTACTGGCAGCAATATTTCATACGATAATATTTATTTATTTATTTATTTTTATTCTTTATTGTACACAACAAATATAACAATAGGTATAGAGACAACAAAATAACAAAGTACAAATGGCGGTCTTATCGCACTAAGGCAATCTCTACCAGACAACCATTGGATGGATTTATGAGAAGGAGAAAGAAAGGGCAGTGTATAATAAAGACAAAAGCTCAAATAAATAATACTATTTATACATAAATATACAAAAACTACATAAATAATGTATATAAACATACATAAATACATAATAATAATAATAATGTGGATTGAATAAAAAGGTGATTAACGATACCAGGGCTTTTAATAACATAAAAATTGATAAGTATAAAATAATTCTCCATATTAAGTAATTTATGCACAATGAAGTATATGGACAAGAATAAATGAGATATAAGTATCGGCTACTTACAAGTAATCGTAAGAAGGTCCTACAATGTACTAGCGTCGGTACACGTGCGTCGACTGTAAACACGCCGCTTGCGTAATTACTCTTCGGTTATCCCATAAACGGAGTTGAGGTGAATGATTGATTCCGTGACGTTGATGCCACGATTATAGATGTGATGTCCGTCGCCAATTTGACAGCCTCCGTGGCGGCATCGGTTGTGAAAGATGACCTCACACCAAATGTTTGGCATCAATCTTTATTTATTGCGAATCTTGGTGTTGTTGTTTGCAATTAATTTGTTGTTAATGATACTGAAGATTCGAGTATAGATATTTTTATAATGGTACGCGAGAAACGATGAATGAAACTAATACGCGGCACACATATTATATGTATGTATGTGCTCGATATTTAGATAGATGCTATTATTCCGCTGGTTAACCTGATTACCCGCCCTCTAGACAGCCTCCGTGGCGCAGTTGGTTAGACGCCGGCTGTGAAACGAGAGGCCGCGGGTTCGATCCCCGCACCGAAACAAATATTTGTGTGATCCACAGGTATTTAATTCGGGTCTGGGTGTTTGTGAGACCGAAAAGTCTCTCGTAGCTTCTGATACCCACGACACAAGATTCGATCTTAGTGTGGGGTCAGGACTATGTATGTGACTGTTGGGTGTATTTATTTATATATTTTTTTAAGAAGTATTTTCGACAGGATCTGAGTGATTACATTATATTACTAGAGTTATCAAGAGAGTGTTATAATATGATTTAATCACTACAATTTCTGATATTAAATCTCATATTCTAATTTAGTCAGAAAAGCACAATGCTCTCCGCAGGCAGTAATTCTTAGCCCTTGTTAGCCAACCTCGGAAGCAAAATATAACAATTCCTGGTCACTTTCAAATAGAGATTGGAGGTAAATGAGCTTAAGGAAATACGTGCAATACAGCGGAAGTTTATCTCGTCGGAGTACGGAAGGGGCCGCCATTTTAATTTCCTACATTCTAGTCGACCATTCCTCTCGTAGCGGCTCTTACAATGCGATTATTGCGGAATCAATACCAAGGAAGTCGTGTCAATCATTAATTTCATTCATTACTTATTGGAGCAATCGTGGGCTTCCTTGTTCATCAATGATTGTTGTTTTTGTGTTCAATAAAGTTGTATAGGTATAGAAATATGCTGTTAAACTACCATATTTTAATGGATAGGAGTTTATCACTACCTGTTTGACTACGGTACGACTACAAAGCTGAGGTCTCGGGTTTGAATCCCGGGTCGGGCAAAGTGATATTGGGTTTTTATATTCATTAAGACCCGGAGTCAGGAATTTGTGCCCGATATGGCGAGAGGCTCGCCTCCTATCACATCATGGAACGGAACATACAAGGCGAAATGTGGGTGTCCTGGTGGCGCCTCTGCCTACCCCTTCTGGGATAAAGGCGTGAGTTTATGTATATACCTATATACCTAATGTGAACTATAACACCTTGGGTCAGAAATAAGTTCTGGTTACACAATCCTCTATTGCCGCTCCTATTCCCTCTACCTATCCCTCCCAAGATGTAAACTTAACATGTGTTTATATCGCCCGTAACACCATACAAGTCCGTCTCTATGCGACTGATCGAGCAATCTTCCCTAACATAACGAGCAATATTCATGATTTCACATTGTTCCAGATCTTCTTCACCTAGGGCATGGTAGCGGCGGCGGCGGCGCGGAAGTGTTGGAACGGCAAAACCACGAGCTGCGCCTCGACAAGAGTAATGTGTTGCTGCTCGGACCTACGGGATGCGGTGAGAAACATACAGGGTGATATTGACAAATGGTTTTTATTTTAAACATATGCCGAACCTCTCCAGGTAACATTGTACCCAGTTTGAAAGAAGCTTCCTGGAAGATTTGTCAAAAATCGCGATTTTAGTTTTCAAGGCTTTTGATCGACCCGTATACGAGTCTTTTTACAGCTCAGGTAAGTTCCCGAACCAAACAGAAGTTCAGCTATGCGGTAAAAAACTCTTATACGAGATGGCCAAAATCGTGTATTCTAAAAAAATTGACAATAAAATCAACATGGATTTTTTTTCAAATTTTACTATGTCGGCTGGGGTGAAAACAAACATGTGGCTTAAATTAAATACCATATTTCAATATCCTGTAGATGCTGGATTAGTATATGTAGATAAATGTTGTTTTAGATCTTAGTAGGGTAACAAGCAGACGAATCACGATATGGTATAGTTAGTGGTCGCATGCTCATGTGTATTCGATTCTCCTTTTTTAAAAGAGCTAGCGAAATATTACGGAGTTTTAGACGGTAGGACAGTCTAATTACTTTATATTCTTATTCCTATAATCCTGGATCCTTCCGCCGTAGCGTGAAGAGGCATCTCAGCGGGCCGGCATGATTGTATCGAATGGTATGAGACTACCGTCTGATACCATTCGATACTCTATCTGGACGGCATTAGCACTTACCATCAGGTCCAATGCAGTCACTATGCCGTGCCAGTTCTTAATGGTATAGTTTGTGTCCCATTAACATCTACGACACATTCATAATAGGGGCATTACCGTCACAAAAAAGGAGGAAAAAAGGTAGAGATTGGGAGTGTCGAGATTTTGAAAATCTCTGTTATAAAACGAGAGGTGATAGCAAACCCATCGCTAAGAAAACTACGAAACAATATTACTGTCTTCGGACTGTGTTTCTTATAATTCGTCCTGTCTCGAAAACAGCATAATTATTCGTAATCAAAATAAAGAAACAAAGTACTTAACATTGTTACATATAAACTTTATTGTAAATAGAAAATTTCCCAAAACTGGTCATTGCAAGGTGATATAAAAGATCATTTACAATAATTATAAACAAGGTCGCGTGGATAAGTGGTGCCGGTTCGTAAGGTACAGCGTTTTTTGGACAATTCCGATGAATTATGTAATGTTTATTAAATATTCAAGGTTAATGCGGCCCGGTTCTCGTGGCCCGCTTGTTACGTGTCGTTATAGTTTACTCGTAAATCTTCGTTTATGTTATTATGAGATGCGAATCATCATTGTATTGAGTCTATTGATGTTATTATTAAGCGTGTCCTGGAAATGATAAAATAATTGTTATTTAAAGCATCTTTTCACTAAATCGTAGTATGTCAAGATCGTGCTTTAAACGTATCAATAAATAAGTATATTTTTATTATATTATTTCATTCTGCCTCGAAGTAAAATATATTATACTCAGCCTGTCGCCGTCCACTGCTGGTCGTAGGCCTCCCCAAGTAAATGATAAATACATAAAATATACTTATCACATAATTCAATGCTAAGAGTTTTTCTACAGGGTATATCAAGACCGCGACCGAAAACGAAGCCAGGTGGTAGGATTAGTGATATCAAACACAATGCAAGTAAAAATTTCACAAAAAAAATAGTCTTTTTTTTTGTAAATTTTTACTTTTCGTCGTGTTTGAGTGATAATAATAGTTTTTCTAAAATTATGATGTACATCACTTTATTTTGAAACACGCAATGGTACGTAAGGGTTTAAATTACAATTTTTGCAAAACTAGGTATTTACCCCCCAAACATGATGATTTTTAAAATACTGTAAAAAAAATCCGTCGCTGTTTTTGCAAAATTTTTGGTTGCATTGTGTCTGTAACCGCTAAAACTACCACCTGACTTCGTTTTCGGTCGCAGTCTTGATGTACCCTGTATATTCTGCAGGCTCACTGATTAGGATGGTATGTGTAAAAATTGACCATTTGACCTATTTGACGTCACTTTAGGCTATATTATGTCGCCCAAAAATTTAGGTTTTGGGCGTCTGGGTGTTAAAACCAAAAGTTTGCGTGGTTTCTGATGTTTACTACACAAGTCTTTGGTATCTTTCTGTGGGTTCCGGATTAAATATATGACTGTTAGCTGTTGACAGCCTCCATGGCGCAGTTGGTTAGACGCCGGCTGTGAAACGAGAGGCCGCGGGTTCGATCCCCGCACCGGGACAAGTGTTTGTGAAGTCCAGAAATATTTGTCTCGGGTCTGGTGTTTGTGAGACCGAAAAGAGTCTCGTAGTTGATACCCACGACACAAGACCTAATTGATCTTACTGTGGCGTCAGGACTATGTATGTGACTGTTGGGTGTATTTATTTATTATTTACTATGAGTACCCCAATACCAGCCACTGTCATGCAGTCAGTGCAACCTCGACCACGCCACACACAAAGCTTACACAAGCGATCCTTACAGTTTAGGAATAGTTTACCAGCTCCACACATCAATCACGAATGCAAGCCGCCGCCAACGGAATGCTAAACAACACTCATTGATATTCCGATGCGAACTCTACTTAATTGATTCCGTTCTATTTATCTTAAAGTTGCTGAGGGAGATCCTATCTCGATCGCAGTGACGGCTATAATAATGAATACGTAGATGGAATTTGTAGCCGATGTGTGCCTGTGTGATTTGCCTTATGCAAATAAGACTTATATGACTCTTATATTTTTTATGACGTTAAATAACTAAGTTTTAAAAATAAAATGTCTTTCTTAAATCTTTTCCTACTGTGTTTTGGATGTTCTACAAATTTTGATCTGGAGCTATTCCTAAATTAATTATATTATTATTTTGCTGTTTTCGTCCTTTCAGTCGGTGATAATTTGATGCCCCATTCATCTCTACTCTTCTCTTCTCTTCCTATTTGTTGCAACCATTAATTTCTTAGTTATCAGACAAACCGTTGGTAAATAATTTATTTCCAAGTTCAATCTCTTGCTTGTTGACCAACATTATTAAATTAAAATAATTACTTCATAGCATAGAATTTCTATGGTATGTAAGTCCGCCAACCCGCACTAGGCCAGCGTGGTGGACTATATGGCCTAACCACTCTCAATCGATTCTCTCGATTGTAGAGTAGGCCCGTGCCCTGCAGTGGGACGTATATGGGCTGATATAGATATATAATTACTTTATAACTTTCTTCACTAAATCGAATAAATCGACTAATTTTCTTTTGTCGATGTATACCGATGTGAATATATATCTGTGGGAAACAGACGTAAGGTATTTTCCATTGAGCGATATGCACGCACTCACGTAGACGAATTGAACTTACAAACCGCAGTAAAAATGTCAGTCAATACCTGATGTCAATTTCAAAAACTATGTTAGCACATATTCAAAAATATTTAAAAAAGTTTGCAGGCAGGCTAAATCAAATCATATAAGTGAAAAGCTTAGATTGTCCGACAATAAAATAAAAACAACCTGGCAAATTATTAATACTGAAACTGGAAAAAATAGAAAATTTGACAACAAAATTGCCCTCCGCATTAATGATGACCTAGTTTCAGATAAACTTATTATTGCCAATCATTTTGATAATTTTTTCACTAATATACCATTAGAATTGACTAAAAATTTAGAATCATCAGCAGATTTAGCAGAATCTTTTTTAAAGGAAAATGTCTTTGAAAATATGGCTAGGTTTGATTTTGAAACAGTAACCAGTTATCAAATAATAAAAGCTTTCAATCAACTCAAAATGAAGACTACAGAAGATATATGGGGACTGTCTGTTAAAGCTATAGAGGCTATTATTGTTGGTATTGCTCCGATATTGGCTTCTATTTTCAATTCCTGCATAAGTGCCGGTGTTTTTCCCAACCTAATGAAAATTAGTAAAGTTGTGCCCATTTTTAAGTCAGGTTGTTCAAATAATCCGTCGAATTTTAGACCCGTTTCTATACTACCAGCTCTTAGCAAAATTTTCGAGAAAATTATGCTTAATCAAATGCTAGCACATTTTGACAAACATAAGATATTACATAAGAATCAATTTGGTTTCACAAAGGGTCGCTCAACTCAAGATGCTGGGACGTCTTTAATCACATCGATCCTAGAGGCCTGGGAGGCATCTCAAGATGCTCTGGGAGTATTTTGTGATCTCTCTAAGGCATTCGACTGTGTTGACCACCAAACACTTATTATGAAGTTACGTTACTACGGCGTCAGTGGTACGTCGCTTGATCTTGTAATGTCTTATTTATCGGGTCGTGAACATAAGGTTTCTTTGAACGGGATCAATTCGGTAGGATCAAAAGTTAAAATTGGGGTTCCTCAGGGTTCCATTTTGGGTCCCTTTTTGTTCCTAGTATACATAAATGACCTTCCTTACATGGTACAGAAATGGTCAGACATAGTTTTATTTGCTGACGACACATCGATTATATTTAAGGTCAGCCGGAAAGACAAAAATCTTGATACTCCGAACAATATTCTGAATTTAATTTCGAATTGGTTTTCAGCTAACAATCTGCTTTTAAATGCTGGAAAGACTAAATGTATTCGCTTTGCATTACCAAATGTGGCAAGCGTAAACTCGCGTATAGAACTAAATTCAGAAACACTAAATTTAGTTAGTTCTACAATTTTTTTAGGGATTACTTTAGATAAGAAGTTGCAATGGGGTCCTCAAATAGAGAGATTATCAGGTAAACTTAGTACTGCAGCCTTCGCTGTCCGAAAGATAAGAAAACTTACTGACGTTGCAACGGCTAGGTTGGTATATTTTGCATACTTTCACAGTATAATGTCCTATGGTATTCTACTTTGGGGATCGGCTGCTGATATTGAGTCCATATTTATTTTACAAAAAAGGGCAGTCCGCGCTATTTACGATCTTGGTAGTCGCGATTCTTTACGATCTGTTTTTAAGGAAAGTAATATACTAACCGTGCCATCTGAATATATATTTCAGAATATAATGCACGTTCGTAAAAATATCAATAGGTTTTTCAAGGTTAGTGACACCCACAGTATTAATACGAGAAATAAAAATAAATTAGCTATACCCTCCTTTAGATTAGAAAAGTCTAAAAAATCTTTCGCGGGTAACTGTATAAAATTTTATAATAAACTTCCCAATTCGATAACGCATCTGCCGGACAAATTATTTAAGACACATATTAAAAGCATTCTTATGACTAGGGGCTATTATAGTATTAAACAATATATTGAGGATAAGGAAGCCTGGCATTAGGTGTTTTCTTGCACTTTGCGACCTCCTGGGGCACTGAGGTATTCACTTATTACATTCTCATTTTAAAATAACTAAAATATATAAAATAAATAATTGTAAAATAAAAACTAATCAAAATGAGACAAATTAATTAATCAACAAGTTAATAAAATAAAATAAATAAAATTAAATAATGAATAAATAAAATACCTATTTAAATTATATGACGACCGATCGAGAAAAATAAATAATAATAAAAATAAGCAAGGCAAGCTTTGTAAGACAAGTCACAAATATTTATTTCAGTAACTTGACCAAAACCAAGCCCACTGAGTTTGACTCGCTGGATCTGCTCAGAACAGGGTCGCGCCGCGTAGTATCCAGTGGTAAAGTTAAGCCCGCTGAGTTTGTTCGCCGGGTCTTCTCAGTCGGGTCGCGTTGGATCCGGCAGTAAGCCTAAAATTACGGGACGTTTCGGAAATACTCATGGTCGTTATTTAATCAATTGGACCCAAAACAAGCCCACTGAGTACTATTCGCTGGATATACTCAGAATTGGGTCGCGTCGCGTAGTTTCCAGTGGTAATGGAAGCCCACTGAGTTTGTTTCGCCGGGTCTTCTCAGCCAGGGCCGCGTTAGATCCGGTGGTAACATTAAACCGCTACGCACCGCTTTAATTTAATACTTATGGTCCACTTAGACATCGATTATCGTAAATAATGTATTTCCTAAGGGAAAAAAAAATACCATAAAATACTAATAAGTAATATAATACTTAATATAATAAAATTAATATAAAAATTACAACGAATATCTTGTAAATAGAAAATAAGTACTATGTGTATTGACTTGTCATAAGAGCTATTTAATTGCCTACGTGACCAATAAATAAACGAATTTCATTAAACGAGTCACGTCACCATTCACGAAAACAGGCGCTAAATTTAGTAGCAAATAGGAAACAACTTTATCTACGAGTATTTTTCTAAAAATATATTCGTGAGCAGAATATTTATCAGATGTTTAAGGATACGAGAGTAATGTTTTAGTTTTCATGGTTTGTTTTGAGTATTTATCTAACTATTAATAGTCTGTATCTTAGTACTACCTAATAAGTTATGTGTGTAGGAGGTTGTACGATACGACCCATAAAATTCCAAAGAATATTTGCTTTCTTAAACACAACTTTGATGTTATTGTTTTTACGAAATCTTTTAGAATCAACGTCAATTAAGATATTTAGAAAGATTAGAAAGATTTTACGAACAAATCTTTTGCCATCAAATCCGTCAGGTCGTCATCATTTTTGTACTTATAACAAATTCACTTTAATACATATCAACTTATCCCAGAAAATTAAGACATG
This sequence comes from Deilephila porcellus, assembly GCA_905220455.2. Lineage (NCBI taxonomy): Eukaryota > Metazoa > Arthropoda > Insecta > Lepidoptera > Sphingidae > Deilephila > Deilephila porcellus. The sequence continues at coordinate 725,490 of LR999986.1, read as the reverse complement.
TAAAAGATAAGGGCATAGTTTTTCTGGCTTTTTATGATTATCATCTTCAATTCCAGGAAGTTGAACATAACTTGTTGAAGAATCTAAATCAATGGCCTCCCTACATAAGCATCCTCGTACATAAAGTATGTTTTTCTCGTCTGCAGGTAAAACCCTCCTGGCTCAGACGATAGCGCAGTGCCTGGACGTGCCGTTCGCGATCTGCGACTGCACCACGCTCACGCAGGCCGGCTACGTGGGCGAGGACATCGAGAGCGTCATCGCCAAGCTGCTGCAGGACGCCAATTTCAAGTAAACTTGCATTTACTCGTACACCTCTAGTCTTTCCATTGTCTAAAATATTTCCAACTCCTAATAATTTTAATTCGTGATAGATTTCGTTGCGAGTTCAAGACAAGTTACACATTCCCAGTGACTCGCTGAGCTTCGATGCTCGGTGTCATTAAAATGAGTGCCAGTTAACTCGTCTACAGCCGTGAGCAGGATTGAAAGGATTTAAACGGTAGTCCACCACGCTGGCCTAATGCGGGTTGGATGGCAATACATACATAAGTGCAACTCCCCGGCAGGATAAGGGACTGTAAGATATCATTTTTATTGTATATTCCAATAAACGGTTCACCCGATGGTTAGAGATCATTAGCGTAAGAGCATTGTTGACATCTCAGAATGAGAGAGGGAAACAAAGGAAAAACGACGGGAGGAGAATAGCGATATTGAGTCTCCGAAAATCTCTAGGCGAAACTCTACAGCAAAGTCTTTCAAAGGTGTTAAATCGACGTCATCATTTGTTTCAGTGTTGAACGAGCACAGACAGGCATCGTGTTCTTGGACGAAGTGGACAAAATAGGCGCAGTGCCGGGAATACATCAGCTCCGAGATGTAGGAGGTACGTAAATTGTGACATTTTTCAGCATCACAGGGGGAAGTACCTATTTATTATATTGTAATTGTCGAGCTAAATATAATACGTCACGAAAAATGAAAAAGGTGTATTTGAGCATGCCTTTACACACGAAAGTCTTACGCATAATGTTTGATTGCGCCCCTACATAACAGTAGCATTGAGTACAATATTTTATCGTACCTCAATACAATCGAAGTAATATGCATAATGTTCGATCATACCTCTACAAAAGAGAAGTGTTACGCATGTTTGTTCATACCTCAACAGTCTACATAATGGTAATGTTTTGCATATTGATCGATCGTACCTCTACACATCAGAAGTGCTACGCATGTTCTACAGTACCTCTAATGTCTACGCTCTATCGTACCACTACACAGCAGAAGTGCTACGCATGTTTGATAGTTCGTACAGTCTACGCTTGACTGTACCTCTACACAACAGAAGTGCTTCGCATGTTCGACGGTACCTCTACAGTCTACGCTTTACCGTACCTCTACGCAGAAGAAGCGCTACGCATATTGTTCGACCATACAATATGTTGATAGAGCACAACATTTGATGTTTGTTCCAGGTGAGGGCGTGCAGCAGGGCATGCTGAAGATGCTGGAGGGCGCGGTGGTGTCGGTGCCGGAGCGCAACTCGCGCAAGCTGCGCGGCGACGCCGTGCAGGTCGACACCACCAACATACTCTTCGTGGCCAGCGGCGCTTATAATGGATTGGATAGGTTGGTACACAGTATAGATAGAATGATAGTTTTGGAGTAGTTAGGGTCTGGGTGGGTTGGGTTTGTTAGATGGTAGCAAATTAGAAAGCTGCCATTTTAGGGGAGTTATGGGCGTCAACGTTGTGGTGGTCACGTTTTTCATGGTTAATTCACGCATTCTATTGTTCGTCTGGAAGTTATTATGGTCGGTTAATAAGGCAACAACTGTATCCCCCGCAGACTAGTGCAGCGGCGCAGCAACGAGAAGTACCTGGGGTTCGGCGCGTGGGACGCGCGCGGCGGGCGGCGCGCGGCGCTGCACGCGGCGGCGGCGGACGCGTCTCCGCTGGACTCGGCGCGCGCGGAGAACGACGAGCGCGACGCCTGGCTGCGCAAGGTGCAGGCAAGGGACCTCATCGACTTCGGCATGATACCGGTAACTAAACTTTGCTATTCATTATCATCATCTTTGTTATCGTTATTTGCACCATCACCATTGTCGTCATTCTCATCACCATCATCATTATTATCGTTATTTGCATTATCACCATTATCATCATTCTCATCATCATCATTATTATCGGTATTTGCACCATCATCATTATCATCATCATCATAATGGTACAAGCAGACGCTATATAGTTGGTAATTGATAAACTATTATAACAAAAAAATGTGTCTCAAGTAGGGAAGCACAGCGCCACCAACTGATGACCGACGGGATCAAAAGTTGCTCGAGCAAAAGTCCTCTACATGTAAAATAGACGGACATTCTAATAAAGATTGCTGGAAGTCGCTGAATGTACGATGAAAAATCCTTAAAGGAGTGCCTAAATTCAACAGTAGATTTCTTATAATTGAATATGATGATGATGAAGAATGGTACCATCATTGAAATGCAGACACTCTACCAAGCCATATCTTAAAAAATCCCAGCCATGACTGACAAAATAATAGCGATATAATTTTACAATATGCTTAAAAATCCTCATACACTAGCTCCACATTTAGAAGACGGATAGACAGAAAAGGATATAGAACACCAAATTTATACTTAAATAATATTTTCTTGTTTTCAGGAATTCGTTGGTCGATTCCCCGTGCTAGTGCCGTTCCACAGTCTGAACGAAGATCTCCTCGTTAGGATACTCACAGAACCTAAAAATGCAATGGTAAGTGCCTTGAATCACAGGGGTTATTTTAACATTCAAGCTAAAAATATTTTCCGATGTCACTTTAAAATGTATAAATAATATCTTGCCCTCTAACGACCTACCATCCAATGCTGGATTGTTGATACTATTTTCAAGAATCTAGAACAGTGCACTACAATTTAAGGTATCGATAATCTTACATCGATAATCAATACCTTATATCGATAGTGTGGGGGGCGTTTAAGGGCTCATCACAGGGCGCGAGGGCAGAGAGCTCTTAGGCAGGCGACCTCGTATCGATGACCTTAGTTGCTTCTTACAACAGGCAGGGGATACCGTGGTGGAAATGACGCCTGAATAGCTGTACTCGCCCACCCGTCGTCATCTCCGCAGTCTCTTTCTGCGAGATGGCATTCTCATAGAGACTAGAAAGTGAGCTTGGCCTGCCATGGCCTCCGACTCTCGCTTTCAAAATGATCGCCAAAGTTTTCAATTCGGAGGATCAATTTAGAATATCGGAAAAAGTTTCCCCCGGATACTGAATTTGAGGCCAATCGGACGAAAATATATTTTATAAATTTTATTACACAAGTATTCTATACTTAATGATTATTATTTTTTTTGAGAGCCATTTGCGTGTTGCAGTTTCGTTTCATAAAATTTTCAAATCGCAACTTTTCTAAAGAAGTGTTATTTTAAAAAAGCCGGTGACACTGGCATACCCTCCTTAGCCTCTTGGGATTCTAGAAATCTCATATTTTTGTTCGAAAAGTACGTACGTATGCCTGATGTATGTTTGAGGTTTATTTAATTTGTTGTCCATTCAATACGGGATTTGTACGCAGGTGTCGCAGTACAAGCTGCTGTTCGCGATGGACAAGTGCGAGTTGTCGTTCAGCGAAGAGGCGCTCAAGGCCGTGGCCGCACTCGCTATGGAGCGCAAGACTGGCGCACGAGGACTGCGCGCCATCATGGTACGATACACTTTTATTATACTTCACAGTGTATCCGCCCGAATAGCTAATACGAGGTGGTGGAAAACCCGTCCAGATGTTCCGTGGGAGTATATAAATGCGGTTTCGTTCAGGCTGGAAGTGTCAGTAAAAGAGACAGTCATTTCCGTCATTCCATTAATTGTTTTATCGTAGCTGCAATGTTGCTATCACGTATCGTTTCCGCGTTGCAGGAGGGTCTGCTGCTGGAGGTGATGTTCGAGATCCCCGGCTCGGACGTGTCGTCGGTGCACATCCACGAGGGCTGCGTGTCGCGGGGCGAGGCGCCGCGCGTGTGTCGCCGCCGCGAGCCGCGCGCCGCCGCGCCCGCGCCGCTGCACGACTGGCCCTCGGTGCGCCTGCACAACTGTACGTACACACACACACACACCCGCGCCGCTGCACGACTGGCCCTCGGTGCGCCTGCACAACTGTACGTACACACACACACACACCCGCGCCGCTGCACGACTGGCCCTCGGTGCGCCTGCACAACTGTACGTACACACACACACACACCCGCGCCGCTGCACGACTGGCCCTCGGTGCGCCTGCACAACTGTACGTACACACACACACACACCCGCGCCGCTGCACGACTGGCCCTCGGTGCGCCTGCACAACTGTACGTACACACACACACACACACACACCCGCGCCGCTGCACGACTGGCCCTCGGTGCGCCTGCACAACTGTACGTACACACACACACACACCCGCGCCGCTGCACGACTGGCCCTCGGTGCGCCTGCACAACTGTACGTACACACACACACACACCCGCGCCGCTGCACGACTGGCCCTCGGTGCGCCTGCACAACTGTACGTACACACACACACACACCCGCGCCGCTGCACGACTGGCCCTCGGTGCGCCTGCACAACTGTACGTACACACACACACACACCCGCGCCGCTGCACGACTGGCCCTCGGTGCGCCTGCACAACTGTACGTACACACACACACACACACACACCCGCGCCGCTGCACGACTGGCCCTCGGTGCGCCTGCACAACTGTACGTACACACACACACACACCCGCGCCGCTGCACGACTGGCCCTCGGTGCGCCTGCACAACTGTACGCACACACACACACACACCCGCGCCGCTGCACGACTGGCCCTCGGTGCGCCTGCACAACTGTACGTACACACACACACACACACACACCCGCGCCGCTGCACGACTGGCCCTCGGTGCGCCTGCACAACTGTACGTACACACACACACACACCCGCGCCGCTGCACGACTGGCCCTCGGTGCGCCTGCACAACTGTACGTACACACACACACACACCCGCGCCGCTGCACGACTGGCCCTCGGTGCGCCTGCACAACTGTACGTACACACACACACACACCCGCGCCGCTGCACGACTGGCCCTCGGTGCGCCTGCACAACTGTACGTACACACACACACACACACACCCGCGCCGCTGCACGACTGGCCCTCGGTGCGCCTGCACAACTGTACGTACACACACACACACACCCGCGCCGCTGCACGACTGGCCCTCGGTGCGCCTGCACAACTGTACGTACACACACACACACACACACCCGCGCCGCTGCACGACTGGCCCTCGGTGCGCCTGCACAACTGTACGTACACACACACACACACCCGCGCCGCTGCACGACTGGCCCTCGGTGCGCCTGCACAACTGTACGTACACACACACACACACCCGCGCCGCTGCACGACTGGCCCTCGGTGCGCCTGCACAACTGTACGTACACACACACACACACACACACCCGCGCCGCTGCACGACTGGCCCTCGGTGCGCCTGCACAACTGTACGTACACACACACACACACCCGCGCCGCCGCACGACTGGCCCTCGGTGCGCCTGCACAACTGTACGTACACACACACACACACACACACCCGCGCCGCTGCACGACTGGCCCTCGGTGCGCCTGCACAACTGTACGTACACACACACACACACCCGCGCCGCTGCACGACTGGCCCTCGGTGCGCCTGCACAACTGTACGTACACACACACACACACCCGCGCCGCTGCACGACTGGCCCTCGGTGCGCCTGCACAACTGTACGTACACACACACACACACCCGCGCCGCTGCACGACTGGCCCTCGGTGCGCCTGCACAACTGTACGTACACACACACACACACACACCCGCGCCGCTGCACGACTGGCCCTCGGTGCGCCTGCACAACTGTACGTACACACACACACACCCGCGCCGCTGCACGACTGGCCCTCGGTGCGCCTGCACAACTGTACGTACACACACACACACACCCGCGCCGCTGCACGACTGGCCCTCGGTGCGCCTGCACAACTGTACGTACACACACACACACACACACACCCGCGCCGCTGCACGACTGGCCCTCGGTGCGCCTGCACAACTGTACGTACACACACACACACACCCGCGCCGCTGCACGACTGGCCCTCGGTGCGCCTGCACAACTGTACGTACACACACACACACACCCGCGCCGCTGCACGACTGGCCCTCGGTGCGCCTGCACAACTGTACGCACACACACACACACACCCGCGCCGCTGCACGACTGGCCCTCGGTGCGCCTGCACAACTGTACGCACACACACACACACACCCGCGCCGCTGCACGACTGGCCCTCGGTGCGCCTGCACAACTGTACGTACACACACACACACACCCGCGCCGCTGCACGACTGGCCCTCGGTGCGCCTGCACAACTGTACGTACACACACACACACACACACACCCGCGCCGCTGCACGACTGGCCCTCAGTGCGCCTGCACAACTGTACGTACACACACACACACACACACAGGGGCCTATCTACACCCACACACGCACCAACACATACATATATACATTGATACATGCCCGCACGTACGGACACGTACACGCACGCACGCACGAACGTACACACACGCACTCACAGACGCCTACAAGAGCATATAAACAGCCTCGTCTACTTATGTGCCTCGCCTGTAACATTCACATTTTCGATGAACAGCAACCCAATAGTACCTTTTTATTGCTTCAACTTTACAATTATTCTAGCAAAAAAATAAAAATGCTAGTTAAACAAAGACACCAAACAAACCAACACGAAAGTATTTAAAAAGTAAATGTTATAAAATAAAATATAATATTTCAGAACCCATATTCGAATACAGAAGTATGGCCACGAGAAAACGGATACACTCTGTGTTAGTACTCCCAAAGTTTTAGTTAAATTACTGCTATAAATTATTTATTGAATATAAACGCAATCTCTGTAGGAGACTTCTAATTAGCGATATCTATTGTACTATAGCGAGTTGATTTACCAATATAATCATAGCACATTGTTTATTCATTAAAACTACTTTTTTCTTTTGCAGTCGACCAAATATTAAGTTGTATTTTAGTTTAGACTTATATTTCGGATAGTCTTTTTGTGTTTAATATTTTTAAAGTTATTATTTCTCATTTTCAGAGTTTAAATTCATCAGTTTCACAACCATCTGTCACTCAGTCAAGTGCGCTGTGAGCGGCTACAAGCATGGTGGTTACAAACAAGCAAACTAACAGACAAACAAACGAACGAACACGCGCGCAAACTCACACGCGAACGCGAATCCGCGCTGTGCTCACACTCAATGTGTTAAGGATTATCTTACATTTAATTAAACTTTATAATTTCAAAATTTGTTCATGACAATTATTCTCTTATAAAGGGATAAATTGTAAATTATTTAAAAAAATCTTGAATTGGTTACAGAACCTGGTTCATAAAATAAATGATTACGCGAAAAATAATGTTACTTTACTTTTACAATAGGTCGCAAGCAAATCTTGCCACACTGACTGTTCTAGATTTGTTTTAGTTCAAGGCTTTAGTTATTCTTTGTATTGTGTCGTCTTTATTTTAAAATACATAGCTTGTTATTACCTAAAAAATGGTTTGGAGAAAATAAAACAAGCAATGCTTTCTCCAACATACTAACATCGGTACTGACGTAATTTATTATTACAATTTAAATTCTTGAAACTAAGTCCTGAAGAATATAACGTATAGAGATTTTGCGAGGTCTCTACAATGACAATCGACTGAAACGTATCCACACATTGTCCAAAGCAATCGTTTGAAACATTCGTAACACCTGAATTATAGTAAAATGTAGGGTAGTTACACCAAATGAATTAATCTTTGGAATTTGCCGGATTAACAATGAAAATCGGTTCTAATCAGGCTATAAACATAACGGTCTATTGGTATAAACAATGATTATAAAGATCAAATAAGGAATTGTGCCAATTCTGAATTGCAAAGTTTTAATCCCCTGACGATACTTTTTTAACACCACTTGGTAATGGGCTTTTGATATGCCATTTCCATGTAAAAGATACTTGGGGTCATGGAAAGCCGCTAGCAGCTTTAAAAAAATGATTAAAAAAATTAGCAAAATATATGAGAAAATCAACGACTAATAAGCAATCTTGAGCAATATTTAAAAAAAAATTATCGAGTTGTAGAAAACACTTCAGGACTAAATAAGTCTTGATACTAGTTCCTCGAGTTAGTTTATCGACAAAACAAAATGTTGTATCGTAGAACATCATACAACATTGCTCTTGTGATGTAAATTACTGTAAATATTATAATAATAATAGGAACATTAAGGTCTAATATTAGGACACGATTCATTTTGCTATGTCCAACTAAGTTGTAAGTACGAAAATTTACACCCAAATGTTGCTAGATGAAAAAAATATATTGTTTTTTTTTAATATTTCGGTCGGCAACAATGTTTGAACATTTTGTAACGATTATATTTTTATTTATAAACGGCAGTTGTAGTGTGATTATGGTACAGTGAGATCTCGGACGATGCGCCCTCGGGATTATGTGATATGCCTGCGTAGGTGGATAATCACATTACAGCTAGATATAAATTAGTTTAAGCCTATTTTCAATTAAAAATATTATAAAAACTGTCCCTCGATGTTTTATTTTAGCAATAATCTTAATCCATAAAAAAATTACAAGTATGACACATTTAACATAAATAATACAATAGAATAATAGAAATAATATATTTTGTGAACATGACCACGAATCAAAAAAAATCTTGAAGAGAGATAATAATAAATAAATAAATACACCCAACAGTCAAAGACATAGTCCTGACCCCACACTAAGATCGAGTCTTGTGTCGTGGGTGTCAGGAACTACGAGAGACTTTTCGGTCTCACAAAATCTATAATATAATAATAATCTATAATATCTATCTATCTATCTATAATAATCTACAACGATTTTACAATTTTATGATTATTATTGCAGCAATAAATATGCGTATTGGGGTATGTATAATGCTATCACTACAGTACTATGACATACAGTAGATTTTATTGTATAAAGACTAGTTAAGTACCTACTAATTCTTAGCAGTAAAATGTGTGACGTCACAATAGGCGGTCTTGTCAAATGACGTAAGACTTTGTTTTTCGCGATTTGTTATGTTAACAACTTCTAGTTAAGGGATAATGTATTCAATGGATGCAACACAGAACATACCTACGGGCTACGCCTTTATTCATAGACACTTTTAAAACACATTTTAGTTATCGAATGTTTGGTCTTCTTCGCTCAAACTGCATTCCAAAGTCGTTCGAAGGGGACAAAACATTCGATAACTAAAATATCTTTTTAATTGTCTATAAATAATCCCATCCCAAACAACCCCATGAATGACAACAATGCTTAGCATTCCACTGAGCACGCCCTCATGAGACGTAAGATGATAAGTCTCATTATGTCCAGTAGTTACTCTGGCTACAATGTCCTTCAAACCGGAACACAACAGTGCATTTACACTTGTTTGGCGGGAGAAATAGACATTGCGGCGGTACCTACCTAGGCGGCCTCTCACATATCTACTTACTGGTATATAAGTATTTCATAGTAATGAATGGAATATTTTTGCCTCATACATGGTAATATGTATGGGATATAATGCAATAAATCCCTGACTCCGGGCTGACTAATAGAAAAATCGAATATATCTGCCCAACCCGGGATTCGAACTCAAGACCTCAGCGTTGTAACCGTACCGTAGTACAACTACGCCACCGAGGCAGATAGGCCGCATATATAGCAGGTAGGACGGAACACACAAGGAGACACTTGGATGTCCTGCTATTACCTCAATATGTAAAAATAAAGTATTTTACCGGCCAAATCCGATTTAAGGATGAACTAGTTTGGCCTAGACGACACTAGTTCCTAGGTCCTCCTAAAATCGGTCTTGAGCGGTAACAGGTATAATATATTTACGTACAAGATAAGTATCGTAAATCATCAGTTCTGTTATAATTCCTTCCGTGTAGGAGAGCTGCATGCAATAAACTCAGAAACCCAATGTGTAGATATAACTATTTAGGTAGGCATTTAACGATATCTATAATCCGTTGCAATAATATTTTGGAGCATATCATTGGCCATAATAATTTGCTATTGTAAAATTATGAACTTCGAAATAGAACTTAGTTTTATAGTCATATGATTTATAATCCACTTGAGATAAGCATATTATTGCATATCAATAAAAAATGGGAGACTCAATAAATACGCACAGCACAAATCAATCATAACTTTAATATAAACGATATTACATTTTTCTCTTATTTCATCACAGATTCTATATAGGTAATTCAAAGAACAAGATTTTTGTGACTTCTTTTTCTTATGGATATTAATATTCAAGTTACTTCATCAAACATAGGTACTACGATAATATTTAGTAATAACTAACTATGCTTTTTCATACTGGAAATTAAACGACTAATGGCCTATTATCTGAGACTTCTTTATACCTCTCATTCTTAGCTATGTCTACTAAGATTTCCACAAGATTGTAAACATCTTCATAGCTAGTGTACAAAGCTACTGGACTTAATCGAAGCACATTTGGCTCTCTGAAGTCTGGCACGACTCCACGTTGTTTCAACGATATACTAATTTTATACGCTTCTTCATGTTCCACGCAAACATGACCACCTCTTTTCTTATCTTCTCTTAGATTACCTATTGTGAATCCATAATTTCCCAATTTAGTTTCTATCAAGTACATTAGATATCCAGTTATATGCAGAGATTTCCTTCTTATATTCTCCATTCCAACTTCTAAAAATATCTTCAAAGATCCTTCCATTCCAGCCATCGATATAACACTCGGTGTACCGATTTGCCAACCACTAGCGTCTTGCTGGTGTTCGAACTCTTGTCGTAGTAAAAATTGTGTCTCTGTCTTGTTGCCGTACCATCCCCAAAGTCCTGGGAGCATTTTGAAGTGTCTTCTATTGATGTATATAGCGGCAGACGATCCTGGGCCTCCATTCAAATACTTGTATGTACACCATATGCCGAAATCTGCGTCTAGTTCTTTGAGATTAATTTCAATAGCGCCTACAGCGTGACATAAATCCCATCCGATGACAATTCCTCGTTCTTTAGCTGCTTTAGTAATCTTATCCATATCTAGAATTTGAGCAGTTCTGTAATAAACAGTTGGGAGAAATACCATAGCGACGTCTGGAGTCATGTTGTTGATGATATCGTCTTCATACATGAATTTTCCGTCGCGTGTTGAAACTATTTTAACGGCGTCTTTGGGTTCGTATCCCTTTAATACTACTTGACTGTCCACAACGTATCGGTCTGTGGGGAAATTGATGTCGTCTACTAATATCTTGTACCTGGCTTTTGTTGGTTTGTAGAATGTGCTGATTACTTGGTGAATATTTAAAGTTGTCGAGCCAACAAATGCTATTTCTTCAGGATCAGCATTGACTATCGGAGCCATCATCTTTGCTAAATAGTTTGAGTATAAATAATACTTCGCGTTGTCGTAATTCCACATTTTGATTCCTTCTTCCCTCCACACTTCTAGTGCTTTTATGGTGTAATCTTCTGCTTCCTTAGAAGAGAGACCCAAAGAATTCCCGCACATGTAGATAACTCCCTTCTTTACGTAGAACCTTTTTTTGTAATGTCCCAAGGGGTCGTTGTTATCGAGGAGTTTATAATATTCCGGACCATCCTGGTAACTAGCGTCCATGGCTGCGATGCAATCTTATGACAAGTCACGAACTGATGAAAGGTTCTGATGAGAAACTTAGTTATATACGAATAATATATACATATAAAATGCACTCACTGTAATTCAATAGTCTAGCGTTGATTATGCTCTTACACCAATGCACCTTAGGTACGCAGTAGGAAGTACTGTATATATATACCAGGTACTAGTTTTATTATATATTATGATATCAAACCGATTATCAGGAAATGACAGCAATACCAGTATTATGATCGCAGAATTACTGAAATGTAGTGTGACCACGAGATTTATCTTACTTTTATTTACGCGATATTCGCTTTTTAGAGATCTGTACGTCGAAAATTTGTTTTGGGCAAACCGTGTTTTACCTGCTGTTTCGTTTTCCACTTCGATAGACTAATGTTCACTTTATTTATTTTGACACTTTATTGTACATAAAACAATAAAAATACAAAAAAAAAACACACTTTTTTAGTTTTTTTTTTTACTTAACCGCCGTAATTGTGAAAAGGGCACGCATGACTTATTTCGCGACTTAATTATACTGTCAAAGTATCTTAATTGATAATTATATTTAAAGAGCCGATTAAAATATTTTACATATTTTTTTACGCTTAATCGCCAAACGCTAGTCCCCAATTAATAATTCGTTAGGCGTTATCATTGCGCCTTCTTGTATTTTACATTTCTATCGGCCTTTGACGCGCTCAGTAATAATATAATAATTGTATTATGTAGTATCAGCCTCGCAATTAATATCTACTCTTGATACATTGTTATTTTTAACTGCAACTAGAGTTCATGAAAAAGTCTTCGGAACGATAGCAAAAAAGACCAGTCTGCTTGATTAATGACGTAAACTATATTCTAGAGATAACATTGAACTGAGTTGATATTTCAGACAAAACTTCCATCTACATTCTACAGGGCGACACGCCCAGTAAAGCTTGCAGGTGGTTGTTGCATACAGGGCAGTATCCACCTCATGTGACGAAATGAGTTGCTATTTTCAGACAAAGAATATTAACTACCCACTACCTCACAAAAGTCTCATCAAAAAATAAATTGTAGTCACACCATTCCATACAGGACCATACCAGATAAACGCAAACGAACGATAAAAGTAGTAAAAGTGATAGGTTGATACTGTAATCGACTCATATGAAAGCAAATATATTGATTTCTTTGATTTCAAACAATTTAGGATAAAGTGGTCTCATTGTCTTTAATAGCTTTATTGTCTTTTAGATGAAGTGAAAAAAATATCAGCACCATATGACATTTTATGACTGTTTTCGTCATTGTATAATATTAGAGACCCAAATCTTCATCATTAGCTTTTGGAAGATCGATGTTTTATAGGCATCTTATGTTACGGAGTAAAGCAGGCCATAGAAATATAGGCACTTGTACACAATACAAGTATTGATTATTGCTATGAAGTTCGAATGCATCCTTTGACCCAGAAAGTTTAACTCATGTCGCAATCAGCATAAGCTAATACTTTTATTATTATACTAGCTTCTGCCCGCAAACTTCGTCTGCGTGATTAACTTTATTTGCACTTTACTTTATTTGGAATTTCCCATACCACCCATCCCATCCCGTTATATCCCACCCGTCCTGTCTCACTCTCACTCAAGGCATGTAATCCAGTTCCATCCTATCCTTCTGAGTATAAAAAAATGTTTTTGCTTCTGTTGCTGTTATAAGACCCCTCGCGTTCAAATTTCTTATACTTAAATCTTCCATGTACAGACATCGTCTATTTACATTTTTATTAAATGTACCTATAGATAACATATTTTATTCCTCAATTCAATTACGACTATCAACGTATGTGGTTAATTAGGAACCGTCTTCATTAGTATAATGTATAGGGTTGTCACAATTGTCATGTATAGGGTGAGTTCTGTTGCGAATAATCGCCGGGATTGGTGCATAAGCTGCTTTAGGTATTCATGTTCCCCTTAAACCTCTGGAGTGTGTTAGCAAAGTTTACTTGGACCTCATGAATGCTGGACCAAAGTCCGAAGGTCGTCCAAAGAAATACTGGCTGTATGTAATCAAAGAAGATAGAAGAGCCAATGGTCTTACGGTCAAAGACTTTAAGACCTGTGGAAGTGGCGAGGATTTCGCAGGGTAGCGAACCCTGGCATCAGCCGGGATAATACTAGGTTGAACAAAAGAAGACACCAGATCTATTAAGACACAAACCTTCTGTCATGCGGAGTAACAGAAACTTACTACACATGACAGAAGGTCAGTCTGGTTTATCTTCTCCAGACCCGAGATAAATACTTATGAATCACAAATATTAGCCTGGATACGAGAATCAAACCCACGGCCTCTCGTTTTAATTAACTATACCAAGGTGGCTGTTGAATGTTTGAACACAACACCTCTCTTGTGATACCCCTTCAGCTACACCCTGTAACCCTGAGCGCGGTCTTTGTGCGTAATCATATCATAAACAAATAAACGCTACAACACGGCGGATTATTCGCCGTTATCATTAGTTTTGTTATTACCTTATTTATTAGCAACTAGGTATTTGCATCGCTTGATATGGCTGCCAGGAAAATATGTTTTGTTCTTATGTTTGTTATTACCTATCTAGTGATACGAAATATGCTTATCTGCAACCATAGAAAGTCCATTGATTAACATGACCATATGACCTCTTTCAAGAATCAGTAAGTAACTAATGCAAGAAACCTATTTTTTTCATCTAATTCATAAATTATATTCATTGGTTCATATTAATAATGTGCTTGTGCATGTAAAATATTTTGCATTTGCAACTTTCTGTTTCACATACCGCGTGAAACACTTATGACAACCCTACAGGGATTATACCTAGCGATGAACTTTGGACTTACATATTAGATAAATGTACCGCATGCTACTGAGTATTTATGTGTACACAGCCTATTACATTGAATATCTGTTTCCTGAAGTATTTTCAAAAATCCCTCTGGTTGAAAAACTGAATTTCAAATACGTTTCATGTCATAAAGATGTTTCAATCGCTAAGATAACTTATCGCGGTAAATTATTAACTAAATTTAATGTCTACAGAATGAGATTACTTGCTCCAAATTCACTATGAATCATTGAGGTCAAATTGGGCGACACTTTTGCGTCAATATTACACCTTTATTGATTGTAGGTTTAGATAATTATGGGAATCACAAAAAGGAACAACATGAACCTTTTTAACCCCTAACCTCAAATTTTCTTAGAGCGCGAATCGTGGAGAGACAGGGGGGAGACCTTTGCCCAGCTATGGGATGAAGTAGGTTATCTAAAAAAATGAACCTCTTTTCTGGAACAAATAACCTTTCAAACTTGACAATTTCGTCGCTATCAAACTTCAAAAGTCAACGTAAATATCGCAGTAAATATGATTAAACTTCCACCAGCTGGCATAAAGTTGACCAGGTATTTCTCGGTATCGCATGGAGTGAATGCTGTACCTTGGCCTAAGGCAGAGTATGGCCCGATGGAGGTGCAGAGATCAGCAATGCTTAATGGCATCAAAGTTGCCGCTGCTAGGCCTATGGGATCGCAAGTAGCAGCCTGCACAATTATGTATCAAGTAAGTTTTGAGTTCTTGAGAAAACGTATCCTACTTAATATGTGATAGGCGATGCGATAAAAATCGCAAGTGGTAGATACGTATGGGTCATTTAGAACATAATGACGGTGTAGGAAGGCGCATATTGTGATTAATCTTAAGGATATCTATAATGTGTACTGTGAAGATCTCTAACCGACAAATACATTGCTTCTGTACCAGGTATGATCCACTCCCAATGCACACATTAAATTACATTTTCGGATCGTCACGATTTATTTTTCTTTGAACTTAAATTGATTTTAAAAAGTTTAATGTTTCTATATAGATAAATATTATTCCGTTATTGGCTGTAAAGATCAAAACTAAATTAAATTTTTACACATAATTATTTATTAGTCTTCTTAAAACTTAGCAAATATGTTAGCCCAGAACACTCCAACCATGGCCTATTGCTATTTCTCTTTAAGGATAACCAAAACAGCTCATACCGAGACACTTCCTGAAAGGTAGTGATGGTTTAATTGTAAAAAGTCACACACTAGGCTGGTTCCCGCTACGAGTACGACGAACTCCTCGGCGCGTCCCACTTCATCCGCGTAGTGTCCACGGGTACCGGGTGCGGGTACAGCGCCTTCTCCAAGATGCGGTATCTTCAGCAGCACGGCGCCAGCATCACCTGCGCCACTGACCGGCAGACCGTCTCCTTCAGTATGCGCTGCCCGCTAGTGTACTTCCCAGAGCTTAAGTTTTATCTGTTGGATGTTGCTACCAGGTATAATATTAGATCCAGGTATAGTAAGCTATTGAACCATCCCATGGTATCTAAATAAGGTTTACATTCTACCTGCATAAACTTCCTAAGGTGCCGCTTTCTTCCCTGGGAAATAATAGACCGTAAGCCCATAATTCGGGAAGACCTCACTCGTATAGACCCCGAAGCCCGTGTGATGGATCTCGTCCAAAGAGCTTGCTGGGCAGGAACTCTGGGCAACTCCATCTACTGCGAGGACGACAGGATCGACTCCATGTCCTCGGAAAATTTGAAGACATTCGTCGACTGCAATTTTTCAACTGAAAACTGTACTGTAGCGAGTGTCGGAGTGCCTTTCGAAGAGACGTTGAAACTTGCCGAGAAAATTGAATTTACACAGGTTTGTAATTAATTAATGAAGCATAGATTTTTGCTAAATGTTTTATGGTTATGGCGCATAGACTGCCATTAGAAAAATGACCGAAATCATTAAATTAGTCTCATCGGATGCTTGTTTATTATTATTTTTACTTAATTTAAGGGAATGAAGTATATTAAGTATAAGGTTTATTTATTATCGAACAGCCGTTGGGGGTGAAACAGTGCGAGTCATATTCGTGTCCTCGTGGTGGATTTGAGCTCTGCGACCTAGGTCGTGATGGTGACACGTGGATTGCACTTGCTGTGCCCGGTACCGGCACTTGTGACCTGCCGTGAGTTGCGTACTTTCTTATTACTCAATCCGAAAATATTGTGACAGTATAATATTATTATTGTCTCGTCCGAGAGAAACTGATACCTACAGAAGGGATGTCACGACCCTAAATACTGAGGTATACGACGCAAGGAGGAGGAGGAGGATAATATTGTTAAAAATTACAAAATTGCAAGACCAATATATAATTTGCTGTGGTGAAAGAAATACAAGAATGTCACTTGTGGTGGTTAAACACTAATTCTACAAAAAAAAAACGTACGTTGGCTACGCTTGGAAGTCAACATAGCTGGTTTTAGATCCTGGGAAGATAAAAAGCATTTTGAAGATGTCCCTAGTTAACAGATTGTGTATTTTATTATGATTAAATAATATTTTTCAATGATAGTCCTATTTCTTTTCCAGGTGTCTCTTAAAGCACGCGATATTGGCGGAATCCTGCGGAACTGGTAACGTGCAGGACGGCCTCCATGCTCTTGACAGGACGCTGCAGCCCCCTATAGGTCTGCTGGCTGGAGAAGACGTCTTCACGCAGTACAAGACCTTCAACTTGTCCTACAAAGAGACTGGGATGTTTGGTTAGCTTCATGATAAGAATACTAAATATGTAGGTACTATGAACTATACAAAGGCTGTCTGGAAAGAGTCGCTACAAACTATAAGACCGATATACCTATTTGTGTTGTGTCTGAATCGTACTTAACCAACAGTTCCTTGGAGTTTGGGGTATGATTAAACACCCAATAAGACATATTTTACTATGGATTTCGATTTCCAAAAGTATATGTACCTAGTGCATTCGGGAAAAATGAAGGTACGTGAACGTCAGTATTTCCACCCAATGAGGTATGGGTATTTCATCAATTTTAGCTACAGGAAATCCACTGCTGAGCACAGGCTTTCCCGCTACTGGATTGAAGTCTCTAATCGTAAAATAATATCTACAAAATATACGTGCAGGAGTTTTAATAAAGACTAATTCTGCGTCTGCTTGGAAAGCTACGCTGGCGGGCGCCGAATTCCTAGGCAACGTTGGAGACATTACTTTCAAACAAATCGACACCGGCAAGAGGAGACTCAGTAAGCATTTTTGATCACAATTCTTAAAACTCCCTGTGGTTTTTCCTTCATCGTAGTACGTGGTATTTAAATATCAATTTACACATGACTCCGAAAAGTCACTGATTTTCCTTGGGATTTGAAGCAGCGACCATCGTTTCAACGTCCACGTCCAGTCCGTTACCACCACACACCTTTTTATATTATCGACAATATATTTGAAATAAAATACCTAGATATTATTTTTTCGCATAAAAATCATCACAGTGCTGCCACAAATATTTCAGAACTTGGCCTCGCCTTGAACGATGAAGATTGTGTCCTAGCAAGTGAAGGACTGGCTCTTCAAATGGCCAGTGACATACAGATTGACAGCTCGAAGAACTCCATCGCTATGATCGACGCGCTCTGCCCTCACGAGATTCGAAGCACCGCACAAGCTATATCTGAAAGACGTAATAATTGATTTATTTGTACTTAATTAATGATGGTGCACATGCTAAAATAAAATAAAAAAAACATTACAGTTTCGTAATGCGTGAAAGGGTCACATTACAGAATATTCTTTAGCTTGTAAGAATTATGAAACGAAGCCTGCAAATGCCGACAAAAACGACTCACGACGCACAAAAATCAGCTTTCAGACGTTTTTGCGGATGTTATTTGACACTTAAATGGAAATGGTCCCATACTATTTACAAGAAATATTCTAAATTTCCTGACACCGATTCAATTTTGTTTTTGCTTAATATGATGATCAATTTATGTGTTTATGAATTTACTAATAAATAATTATTTTAGGGACGCAAATGGCTGTTGCTGTGGTTGGTGATGTTGCAGCAGTTCCACATGATCGTGAAATACTGTATAATGCTTGTTTACAATAACGATTATCATGTTTTATTAATAAAAATACGATTGGTCAAAATAATAGCTACATTTTGTAATTGAATCAAATAAAATATTATGTTGGTAACAGACTGCATTGTTTTGCCCTTTGCTTTTCATCCCAAAGTATCTAAAAAAATCATTTTGTCGCAGAAATTAGCAAATGGCAACATTATTTCGAAAACGTCATTTGAGACTTGAGTTAACCTCTTAGACAATATTAATTCCTTTTAAAATAATATTTCACAATTGTTAAATCGTTTAATTATGTAAAAGCCGATAATACCGTAACAAAATGAATTCATTTCATAATACGGTTAAATGTAAGTTATCTATTCTTGAATTTGAGGTTATGTTAGCCTAAGTTATTTTTGTTGATATATTCCATAATATATTTTCAGATCTACGACTATTGCCGATCAAAAATGTGCTCAAAACGATTCCGGAGCGTAAACCAAACTTCATTACAAACCTTCCAAGCGTTAAAACTGAGATAATTTCTAATTTCGGTGCAGTAACATTCTCGCCAAGAAACATTGGCTTGAAGATCTCGGAAAAGCCTATCAAACCTAGAATTAAAGAAGATCCGATTACGTATGTGCCTATAATCAACCCGAGGTCGATTCTGCCGTTGATTGACTCAGAATGGAGGAAAGACGAGGTTGGTTTGCCTGCGATAAGGCAAGAAGAAATTCAGGCCGCTAGATTAATTGTTATCAGGAAAAAGAAGATGAAGAAACACCAACGTAGGAAGCTGTATAAAAGGATGAAGTACCGCTGGGCTAGGGTAATTTCAATTTATATATTTCATTTCTTTGTTACATATGAATATCTTAAAGAATATGTTTTTCACCAGTCTTTTTTTAATCATTGCGTGTT
Organism: Deilephila porcellus; assembly: GCA_905220455.2. Classification (NCBI taxonomy): domain Eukaryota; kingdom Metazoa; phylum Arthropoda; class Insecta; order Lepidoptera; family Sphingidae; genus Deilephila; species Deilephila porcellus. The sequence goes on along the minus strand of LR999986.1, from coordinate 705,754 downwards.
CGAAGTGGCGTTTAACCATTGATGTATACTATAGTGGGTAGCTTTAAAAAATTTTGTACTATTTGCCTATTGTTGTGACGGGCGAGTTTTCTGGGAGACATAGCATAGATTATTATAATTTCAAAGACTTAGAAATGATAGTACTTAGAAACTGTTGCCATTTCCTTTTAATTTTTCGTTTGTTACACTTGACACTGGCAGAATTGCGGGGTGGTATTATAGCAAAGGCCATAAAAATAAGAACTGAACTGAACTGAACTTTTGCCATCTGCCAATTGCTTAAACACTATGAAGGCATTATTATTTAACTAAATATGAGTAGTAATAGTATCAAATTAGTTATTTCATTAAAACATGTAGTAAGACATTAGGTCACTTTAAAATTATTGAATGCTGACTCTGTTCAGTAATACTTCCAGTGGCTTAACATGATCGCCTAAATAAAATTTAAGACTATTTTTAAATGTAGTAAAAATGTAATTATAAATGAGTGGTAACTTCTATTGAAATAAATAAAAATACACGAAACAGCCACACACATATTCCAGACACCAAATAAAAAATATGCACTTGTGACAGTTAATAGAATTAAAAATATGATATCAAACAACAGTAAACTTATCTTCTCATCTCTGCATCACCTTAGGTTCGACTGTTAGACATTACAGACCTCAGGCATTAAGTCCACCTATACAATATATGTATGAAGTGTAAATAAATAAATAAAATAAATAAACTACATTACAATATATTTTGAATTCCAGATAAAGCAGCGCCGTCGTCAGATCAAAGAGAAAACCTTTCAAAATGAGATGCTGGCTCTAATGAAGCAAGCCAATGATTTCTCAGCAGAGCAGTATGTAGCAGACAAACTGCAAAAAGCCAACTACACCCCTCTGCCGACACGGTGGAGGCACAAACGTATGCCCGAGTTCATCATGAGGCAACTCCTCGGTATTGACAAGAAGATCAACTATAAACACACAGATGTGTACAAAGCTTAGAGATGTAGTTGAATATCATGTAGTCCTTTTGTTAAGTTATAGATATTGTGAAATTAAAGGTAATGTGAAAAATATTCTTTATTTTATTTTTAGAGTAACCTGGAAAGTAAAAACATGCAGGGATTATTATGAGGGAATCATTTTGAAAGATTCTTTACCAATAGATAGTTGCAAAGGTATGACAGTAGGTTTATGGTAGTCTTCTAATATGAAATAAGCTATAATGGGATTGTAAAACATCTATTGTAGACCTATTTTGACACTAATTAGAGACAATGATATGGTTATTTTAATCATTTGAGTAGAGTATATTATGCTATAAATATTGGTTCAGATTTAGTAAACTTTAGCATATGGATAGAAATATAAAGTATCTGTCACATATTATGCTCCAAAAGAATCGATGATTAGCCAAAAAGGTATTCTTATAATGAAAACATGGGAAGTTTGTGGTGCTCTGATAGTAAAAGACACAACTGCCAATGTGGTCATGGTGGTCGGGAGCTTAAATCCCAGGGCACACTTCTGACTTTAGACATGTGTGTATTGATATTTGATAGTAAATCACCAATCACCACGCACTATAACGCTGAAGGACACTTCCATACCTACCATAACGATTTGTAAGATTTTCTATGGTACCTATGTAAAGTCCGCCAACACGCATTAGGCTAGCGTGGTGGACTATGTGGCCTTACCTCTCTCGAATCTCGATCGTAGAGGAGGCTCCTGCCCTGCAGTTAGATGCATATGAATTATGGGCTGATGCAGGTACAGAAACATAGGTACTTTGTATTTACTAACTGTGCAGCACATATATTTTTAAAATACGATAAATAAAGGGAACTGAAAATAGCACAGCTTCATTATAATTTAATATTAGGTTGATAGAATAAAATGCAAGTATAAAGTATAAAGGTAGTGTAAAGGCTGTAAGTTGTAACTTCCTTCATTCTTTGCATAGGTATATCTAAAAAAAAACGTAGACTCCTTACGGTATAGCCGCGGTCTAGATAAAATATTAGTTTTTCAGAAACTATACAAATTAAAATACACTATGGTCTATACAGTTCCTAATTAATTTAACATTAATCAATACGGTAAGTCATTAGAAAATAGAAAGTAGACACCGCTGTCCGCTTTCTTAAGTCTGTGGAATGGGAAATAGGAATTAATGAGTACGCCAAAGAAATACCACAAATAAAAAAAAACTGTAGTCTCCGTACGGTACAGCCGCGCCCTAGATAAGGTATTCATTTCATAGTACAAAAATTTCCTATATAGTGTATTATCTATGGACAAAAATCAAAATATTAAACGTTAATAATATGGTTGTTATTGGTATGGGTATGTCATCTAGATAGATGTCTTTTAACAGTACTCAGTAAGTCCTTGTTTACTCCTAAGTCCTAATTGTTCTTGTATGTATATCGAGTATCGAAATATTCTTTGTTCTATTAAAGTGGTACCAATTTTGTATTGAAATAACAATATTTATTTATGTCTTCCAGAAATTACAAATCTCAATCGAACTTATTTCGTTGAGCAGTCCCGTGCTTAGTAGGCTGCAATTATAGGTTTATACACATTATATCACATACTGCAAATTTTTATCTCTTATTTAGTCGTAATAAATTATTTCTAGACCTGATAATTTTGACTAAAAAATTTCTAAATGTGTTTCGTGCCGGGATCAGCCTGTTTACATCCGGCTTCTAACAGGTCGTCATTTATTATTTCGACCAGAGAGACATTATTAAATGCTTCAATTTGCACACGTTCAATTTGAGGTATTTGTGTGTAAATATAGATTTAATTTACCCGAATTCATCATGGTTTAGAGTGAGCAAATTAAAAGGACATTAGGTCAGGAAAGGCGCGGTCTCTTTTATAGCGTTTTTATTACGATGCACAAAAATTTGTAACTTATTTACTTACGGTCTTATTTATAGACAGTTTTAAAATCTATTTTAGATATCGAACTTTTTGTCACTTTCATACGACTTTTGAATTCAGTCTGAGCGAAGAAGACAAAACATTCTATAGCTAAAACAGGTCTTAAAACTGTGTATGAATAAAGCCGTTAGAATATAATGTTAACAATTTGAGATGTAATGTATTTGTTTCCAGCATTCTCGTCTCTGTACATTAGAAATCATATTTGAGAGTCTTAGTAAAAGCGAAAAGTAATACTTAATTGTAGACACAGGTGGTAATAATGTTACTCCTGTGTATGGGCAGGCGATTATTAGTTGAACGACCTGCTTATCATTCTAATTAATAATACGGCATAAATACGTAATTTACGGAAAGGACAAAATGAGATTCTTTATTTTACAAACCAAACATCCTAGCTCTCAAAGCTACATAGAACAAAAAAAATTAAACATAAATCAATTTCCGCTAAAGGCCCGTTCCTTTGCCATCAGCCTGGACTGCCGGCGGCAGAATCCCGACTTATCCCGGATATTTAGGTCGCTGAGATGTTGTTTTTTGCGCTTTATGATGACTTAATTACGAATTCGAAATTTTGTTGACGTAGATTAATCTCTCGAGTTTCTCGTATAAGCGCAGAATTAATTGTCCATTAGCTGTTATTATGTTTGCTCGAGTGCTTTCAGATTTCAAGTCTTATAAGTAGGTAGATGAAAGTGTTTTAAGTATACTTATAAAAGGTCCAATATGGTTGTATTTTGAGAGCTTTATAAATGTTTTTTTCTGTAGCGTACAAAGGGTAATTCAATACCTAAAAGATTTCATGTATCTAACAGATAGATTCTCTTTTATTGCCCATGCTTGTTAGATTTAGAAAATAATGTTTTCTTGGAAAATTAGAAACACATGCAAATAAGGATTTATAAGATAGAAATAAAAGACTAGGATTTAGAGAGAACAAAAATGATTGATACACATTTACGAAATTTAACACAAACTTAATTGGTAACTGATCGTTGACTACGAAAACTATTAGATATTAAGTCATCACTAAAACAATTAAAACATGCTGCATCTTAGACCTCAGTTCGAGAAGACAAAACGGTTTTAAAATTATGTATATGTACTTATTCTATGTATAATTCAGACACAAGTACAGCCAATATTGCTCATTACAAACCACATCTGGCTCGCTTTTATCAACCTATAAAACTTTTAAATAACTTTCAGACCCTCGGAGTATTATACACTGACCCAACATTCAGTCCTTTCGCCAAGTCCTGCCAAAACTTACAATTTCCATACCATTCCCGCGCGGCTTGAAAAAATCAACACGGCTCATCTCGGCCCGTATCACATAAAACCATTTTCGTAGTTCCCTTTCATCTCCAACCCTCGTTTATCAGATCAACCCTTGGCCTTTACGCTTCCAATGGTTGTAAATAAACTGTTTTCGTTTGATATTAAAACTTATATTTACCTGCATCGCGTTTAAGTTGCTGGGTAGTGCTGTTGGGTGGTTGTTGTCGATAGTTTTTTGTTTAAGATTTTGTATTATATTATAAATGACTGGAGTATAGCTGATTACTCTTACTGGATTTCACTGCAAATACCATCGGATACATTGTTGTCACTTTGTATTGCCAGCATAATTAGGAAATCGAAACTTGGTATAGTATAACTTTTTTTTTGTTCTAAAAACGTCGCTGCAATACAGGTACAGGTACCTGCTTTTGTATCGTAGGTACGATCACAAAAACAAATCAGTCGTCGCTCTACTTACTGCTGGAATTAGGTGACCTATTGTTAATCCTCGTGATTTTCTTATCGATAACGCAATTTACGTGTCACATCACTACTCTACATTTGATTAGGGGCGAGACTTATGGAAAGTTCATAACTTTGCACGACGCAGGGTGACCGATGGGTTATAAAATAAAGGTCTGCCCTCAAACTTGCTGCAAACCTTCAATATTTATTGATTTAAACCCCTCGTATAAATGTTATGAGCTATCAAAGTCTGGGGTGCTTTTGGAATACACCCTTGCTTATTGGGGATTTCGGTTTGGTATCTGAAATAATTCTATAGTTAAATACATCGTTTTTGGATCTAATATTGTGGTGTACCATGTAAGCCACCCTTATTGAAATAAATGTAAATATTTGCTTTGTATACAATCAGATGGTTGGAGCGCACCCATTAGATAACTTGAATTTTAGCTATTGAAATTATTTTGTACGAAGCTTTGATCGAATTTATTTTCTTTCCTACATGAGTACTCTTCTTCAAACGATTGATTTGTTTTTTTTTAAATAGATGAATGTTATCCAGTCTGCTGAGTGCACAAATACTATAAAAAATATGTCGCGTTTCTATTCCACGAATAAAAACAGGCGGCAAACAAAATTCTAACGAAAAATAAAAGCAAAGCCCCCAACCACATTTTAATTTCCCCCAACAGTAATAATTTACAAATAAGATACGCAAATATACGCTTTCGTATATAATAAAATACTTATTTCGTTTGTAATCGGATTTTCCTCAAATATCTTTGCTGTGAGGAAAATACGAGACTACGTATTTATCGTAACACGCTTGTGTGACGAACACTCGCCTTATTGGATACCATTCCTTCGAAACGTTGGTATTTTTGACGACGCGATCTTTTGTTCTCCCAGTAATTGATGTGCCGGGTTATTGTCAATATTTTTTATATTGTTACGATGAAATTAATTGCATACTTATTGTGAGGGATAAGGTTGCGTTGGCGTCCTTAAGATTACGTCCGATGTAAAAGAATGAGCGTTTTCACTATATGGTTGGTTGGTAGCAGTTTGCTTTAGTAGTAGTGAAACATTGAAAAAAAAAAAAAAAACAATTAACGCTGATCATCGTTGACTATCAGGCGGACATTTTATCTGAATATGATAGTAAAGAGAAAAACATAAAAGCAAACATTTTTAGTGTTTTAACACGCTCTTTATATTAGGTGTTATCTGTCCCAAATTTAACCTCTATTACATGTAATTTCTCCTCTCAAATAGATCCACCTCATGTAGTCTATACAGCAAAGCCACAAAACCAAACACAAGCGATCCATTATTCGTGCAATCTACATAAAACTGGAGGCAATTGCCGAACGCTGGCACCGTGAATAGCCAAGACAAAGACTTTATCATAATAAAACTAGACTCGAGCCAGTTCTTAGCTCAAACTGTGTGCATCCGAAATAACCTTTTTAGGTTAATTCGAGTGTAAAAATGTAAATCATAGAATATTGTAGTTCACATTCAAAGAGTTTCCGAGTGAGTGCGCGCCCAAACGATAACCGTGCCGCGGTTGCTGCTAGTGAGGCAGGCGGCTAAAGGCCAGGGATACGAGCTCGCAGTGTAAATAATATGTTATTGAATCATTTAGGAATACGTTTCTGGACATATATATCAAACAATGTGACGTGGCTAGACAGAGACTCCACTTTGCCAGATCCTGACACCACTTTTGCTTTGTCCACTTTCATCAACCTATTCTTGGATGATCGGTAGTTCAATCTTCAGTCACAAGTGCACTATTGAACACAAGCGTTCCACAAGGATCTTTATAGCGTGTTGTCGGATGCAGCCTACATCCTGTGACATCTTACATTAGGTAGGTCGCAACTTGCAGTCCACCTACGTGTGCAGTCTGTGATTATTCCGCATTGAGTACCCGGGTAATTGTATCTAATGGTGAGAGAAAACCATCACTCAGGGATAGTCTTACCAAGATTGCCGAATGTATTATAAATCCTGCCTCGGTGGCGTAGTTGTATTACGGTACGGTTACAAAGCTGAGGTCTCGGTTTCGAGTCCCGGGTCGGGCGAAGTGATATTGGATTTTCTATTCATTATCAGTCCGGAGTCAGGAATTTGAGCCCGATGTGGCGATAGGCTCGCCCCCTATCATATCGTGTGACGGAACATACAAGGATAAATGTGGGTGTCCTGGTGGCGCCTCTGCCTACCCCTTCAGGGATAAAGGCGAGAGTTTATGTATGTATTATAAGTCCTACGTCCTTAAGTATAGTATAATTAATAATACCCTGCTTTAATAAAGTTTCTTAAGGTTAATTAATACGAGTACTACCTACATAGTCTTAACAATTAAAATCAATATATTCTGTCAGGTCTTCAACAAGACTTACTAACTTTACTCCTTCAATATTTAAGTATACAATATGTTCTCTAGTGCAGTAAGAGCGAGTCGGAAGCCTTTAACTTTGCAAGTTTTCATTTCTTATGGATAATCGCTACTACAACTTGCCAAGTTAAATATTGAATAACGAACAACTAATCATTTTCTTCTATAAATTATGCTTGGAATCTTTACTTGGTTTATTAGAACTTGGCAGCTATTCATATATTTACTAGCAATTATGTATTTGATTCCCCCCTCCATGTCATTCTTACTGCCCTACTCGCTTCTCTCTCTTGATTTGTCAAATCACGCCATAGTCATAAAGAATAAATAAATAATTACACCCAACAGTCACATACATAGTCTAGACCCCACACTAAGATCGAGTCGTGTGTCGTGAGTATCAGGAACTACGAGAGACTTTTCGGTCTCACAAACACCCAGACCCGAAACAAATATCTGTGGATCACACAAATATTTGTTTTGGTGCGGAGATCGATCCTGCAGCCTCACCTTTCACAGCCGGCGTCTAACCAACTGCGCCACGGAGACTGTCATAAAGAGCACGGTAATGGACAGTAAATAAGCATATGACTCTGAAAAGTCAGAGGTAGGCTTTGGGATCCGAATCCTAGACAACTATCTTAGCAGTCGCGTCCAGTCTTCACCTATAGACCACCAAGCATTTTGAATAGCTTGGTAAGTAACTATATCATTTAAGGGATAATTTATTCTAAAGTTATATTTGCGGCCCTTTCGAAGTTTGTCGCAGTACCTATGCCGTCAAAACAGTCTGAAAGGGCCGAAGTGTGCCTACAGTTACAGAACAAAGCGGGAACCTTTTTGTGAGTGTAATTTCGTTTTAATGTCTCGATCATATGTATGACGGGTATTCGCGCCTTGTCTGCTTTATTTTCTGGGGGATTTTGATCCATGTTTAATGAAATACCGACATTTATATGAGATACAACTTTTTACATATAAGTATTGGGCTGGGGAATTTGATTGGTTCGTTTTTACTTTGGTATTAGTTAACGGCAAAGTAAGCATTGAGTAATACACGAATCTTTGTAGCTCAATTCAAATCCATTGATGGACGTCTAGAGGAAATCGTGACCGAGTGACAGGGCTAGTATGAATAATTTAAGAGCAATAAGTGAGTATGTGATGTTGAGTATTAGGTACGTACATAAACTCACGCCTTTTTCCAGAAGCGGTAGGCAGAGGTGCTACTAGGACACCCACATTTTGCCTTGTATGTTCCGTCCCACGATGTGATAGGGGGCGAGTTGAGTAAAATAGGAACAATTACCATTGATTTAAATAGACACTTCTTCTATAAAATAAAACACGTTATTCTGGTATTAAGTGGTGTCATGAACATGAATACTAACAATTATAAGTCCTTTGTGTTATGCCCTTGTTTCGTATAAGTGTGTTTATGTAAATGTCAACGACCTGCCGTCTTACAATACGAGTACAGCTGTTGTCCCTGTGGAATAATCGACTAAGAAGTCGTGAAATTAGGTTTACTAGATGCTGGCCACTTAACGACAGTCGGTTTGCTCGTTTGCCGGTCAAATGCTGTAAAAAATGTATTTCAGTGAACTCTGTGCAAGTTCGATGTAGGTTACTATTTTTGAAAATATTTATTATGTACAGTAACATTATAATTCACTGTTACAATTAACAGCAATTTTAGCAGTGAAATGGCGGAATGAAATGTTCAGCAGTGGTCAATAAAAGGCTGATGATGATGATGAAGATTAACAGTAATTAGTAAGATTATCGGAGGTCAGCACATTCTCTCTCTCTCTCTCTCTCTCTCTGTGTGTGTGTGTTGTTTCTCGCTCTACCGCAATACAAACAGTACAAAAACATGATGTAACTAGCACAGGTTGAGTCTATATACTAGAATGGTATGCTAAGCCGTTAAGCGGCTATAATCCGATTTTATCTCATATTTCATTTAACATATTTCCATAAATAAACAAATCATTTAGGTACTTAATGATCCTCCACGTTTTTATGTAAAGAACAAAAGCATTACATCATATATATTGTAGTATATTGTAGTATATTGTAGTGCAGCTAATTCAAGCGTCGGGATGGACGTCGCACATGGACGGCGCTCCCATCTTCAAATAAAACCATTGACGGCCATGAAATATGGCTGGGGTGGTACAATGACGCTTTTCCTAGAATAGTGAGGGTTTGTTGGGGGGAACGTGGATCGATATATTGACGAGATCGGATATTTATATCCGCTTGGATAGCGTTCCCAGTAACAATGTATTAAGGCTGGATGGGGTCCTAAGAAAATCTCGCGTTGTAGAATACACACCTCGGTATTAGCTTCGGAGAATCTAGCATCATTATATCGAACGTTAGATTATTATCAGATGAAACCTAATTGGGTATCTTTCATCAAGGCTGACTGTAATATTTCTTTCTTAAAAACTTGCGTTATCGTGATCCTGTCATGTCCTCAATCTTCTCCATTTTTTCATGCCAGTTGATTAATTAATTAATTTACATTAATATATGAAAGCCTCACCCCCTATCACATACTTTCAGACATTATTTAAAAAATTTCCACTCTTCAAGGATATAGACGTTAGTTTATTCTCTAACCTTCCAATTATTTGCAAAACTTCACTTAAATTGTCTCAGCAGTTTGTTTATATTTACACAAGAAGAAAATCGAATACAATGCGGATTTACCCCAGCTTCGTTGCAAAGCGCCCTCTTACCAACCAAGTTATGAAACTAAGCATGAATGTTATACCCATTCTGCGCGAATAAAAGGAATCGCTTTGACAAATAATGCTTTTAGAAATATTTATTTATGTTCCACACGATGTGATACACGGCGTATTCGCTGTGACCCGTTTTAGTTTCATATGAGCTTATAGTTGTAAATACACTTCTGAATTTCTCTTTAGTGTACAGTAACATTTAGTTCATTCTTTAAATGGTTTCTGGATCGATGTTGTTCTTTGGTACCTTTGGATATGGCTTTCAGAATTGCTTAAGTTTTATGACTTTAAAATTCGCATTATATCGAATCTATTATACTTAAACTTTTTTTCTAGATAAAGAGTGGGAAACTTATTTATAGCTTTCTTTTCGTCTAAAATAATTTGTCAGATCTATGCCTAAAAATCCGTTGCTCTGTTTTTGTGTAAAAGATTATAAAAGCAATAACCATTTTTTCGAATTTATAATATTATTAAGAACTAACTAATCGGATACACGAGTATATTTTTTTTAACAAGTTGCGTCTGCTTAGCATCGTGTGGTAGTTACCGCTAAAAACCTGATAATGAATAAAATAAAATTAGTGTTTTTACATACAGAAATAACCTCTTGCTTGTATTCCTGAAGGGGTGTCTACCTATTTACCCACTTAGTGCCCAAATTTGATAAGGGGCGAGTCTATCGCCATATTTTCATACTGAGAACAAATTCTTATTGCAGACATTTTATTTGACATTGTTCTAACCGAAATCATACAATTATTGCATAACCCATAGGCCTTTCTAGAACCTCCACTGCTACCATCTCAAACCCACAAAAATTTAAAACACTTCAAGCAAATACAAAGCAAAGGAAATAAACAATGAACCGTCGGCATAATCCGATCATTCGTAACTTGCGGGGCGGTGCGGTACGGTGGGGGGAGGGGATCTCTAGATCTCGACAAAGACACACATCCATACGCGTCCCGCTGGAGCCTGTAACTTATGTCCTGCGTCCGCCGGGCTTTTCCGTGGCCGCGAGCGGAGGTGCCGGGGCTGATCGAAACGAACGAGAAAGAATCAAGAAGTGGATATTTTTGGTTAGGAGGTACCGTGGTCAATCCTTGGTTGTAAGGACTTTGTTGAGGTATGTATTGATGTTTATCAATTTATGATAGGTATATACTGCCTGTATACACCGCACGGTAGGGCACGTGCCTTTGGAATATTTGAGAGTAGAATTAAAATATAAACATATTAAATTTGTTTTATAAGCGGCTATCAAATAACTATCGTTCAATAATACTTTTTTTTACAGCACTTTAGGGAGGAGCTAGTTAATAATAAATTATTTTGGTTGATACTTCTTCTAAACTGGATTGCGTTGTACTTACAATCAGGAGGACCGTGCAATGTACTTATTAGGTAGTTTTGCTAAAATCGATGCAATATCGTCCCTCAAGATACGCGCGGCGAAACGATCAGTGCGCACATTTCGAGCGATATTTTCACCGAAGCTGAATGTTTTGTCTTCTCCTATCGCGTTGCAATTAGCAACATTTTACAACAAGAAATAATAAAAATGAGGAAACTTAGAAGTTCTCAGTTGGTTGATATATTATTTGGTTGATAAAAATACGAAAAGGCACTACGAAGCTTTGGTCCTAAATTAAAGTACTTTGGAAATATATATTTAGCTAGGTTTAGAAGTATGGAATGTCATGAATTTTTTTTTTATTTTTGCCTAGGAAGCATTATTTTAAATGAAAATTTTGTCGAATTATGGTTATAGCAATGTATTCTGATTTCTGTTATAAGAATATATTTGTTAAAAAGCCTTTGACCTTAACGTATGTTGCCACTTTTATAATTAGTAGTAAACTTGAGATCAAACACCTTCTAATTATAAACTCGTCTCATGTCAATGTAATATCTATAAGTTAAGATGAAAAGCGTTGCGGGACAGAGTAATAACTTAATGCAAAGATTTTATACAAAACTTGCAAGTTTAATGCAATATTCGGGAACCAGTAACATCTTGCGGTGGTAAATGTACTTCATTCTTGGTATTATAGGTTGAAACATTAATTAAACGTATTTCGAAGTCTTATTAAAGACTCAAACTGGTGGTTGAATGTATGGGTAGCGACTAGCCAAAACGACGGTGGAAAATCGGTTTCAGATTCAGGCTGTTTCTTGATGGGCCAACACATGCATGATCCAGCGGTGTGGTTGTTCTTGGGCAGTGATCAGTTACCATCAGGTGGCCTTTTGTCTCGTTTGCCGGACCTATGCAATAAAAAAAAGAATTGGACCAGGCCGACGTGATTCTGGTCGACACCAGTAAGGTACATCTCTAGGTGGTAGATATTTGGGTTGCACTGAATTGCACTGGATTGCACTGTTACACATCTATCGAAATCATGTTATCGCGCAGTCTGCAGTGACAGTAGGATCACCATGGTCGATTCTAGCAATTTATATTATAACTTTCAGCTCATTTCTATCAACAATAAAGCTCTTCCTTTTTTCCTTCTTTGTGTAATGGTCCTTCCTGATTGTCATCAACACCCGTTAATCGATTTTCTTTCATCCATCCACTCTAACATATCGAGATTCCATTCGGAATTAAAGCATTCCGAACTAAAATAATTCCCATACGCTCATTTCCTCACATAAATTCAAATAACATTAAATCGATGTTCGATTCGCCAAGCTAAAGTTAGATAATGGTTTCTTTGTGCCGTCGCCCCATTGACATAGCGGAGTCTAACCTATTTGAGAGAAAAAACATTTCTATTCCCGTGGAAAACCATTAATCTTTGATGTTACAAAGCGCGCTGCTTGTTTTCTTTATGTCCGCGGCCTCTTACTAACACACATGCGACAGAATTTAACGGATCGGGGTTGCTGGAAGCGCCTTTTATCGTTTTTCGCGAATTAAATTTAAAATAGTAATAATTACACCCACAGATACGCGTAGCCCTAATCCGAAATTAAGTCTTGTGTCGATGGTATCAGAACCTATATGAGAATGTCCGGTTTCACAATCACCTACAGGCTACACCCAAAACAAATACCCGTGGTTCAAACAAAAAATCGTTTCGATGCGGGGGTAGAACCCGCACCAACTCGTTTAACAGTTGCCGGTCAACCATCTGCGCCTTGGAACATAATTCATGTAAACAGTAAACAACGTGCATTTCGCAATTGTTAACAAAATATTAAAATTGATCTAGACCCAGTTGCATAAACTAACTTTGACGATAACTTTAATCGCCACGAATTTGTAATTACAAATGTATGAGATTCACATCGTCAAGGTAAAAGCTATGGGCAAAGTTAGACTAAGCAACTGGGTCCTAGAGGTATAACTACAAGGCACCTAGCTTTGCATTCCGTCCCATGATGTGATAGGGGGTGAGCCTATCGCCATATCGGGCACAAATTCCTGACTCCGGGCTGATAATGAATAGAAAAACCCAATATCACTTTGCCCGACCCGGGATTCGAACCCGAGACCTCCGCTTTGTAGTCGTACCGTAGTATAACTACGCCACCTAGGCAGTCACCGTGATCGGTTGGCATTCAGAAACTTACCACTTTACACCTCGGAGTGATGAGTGCACCGCAGTGATATGCACTTTATTTTTTTAGTTCTAAGTGGTGCGGTAGTTTATGGAAATTGTTATTATAAAAAGACAATTACCAGTTATTGCCTACGCAATTCCAATCTATAACGCCTTAAACCACATCCAGCGGTAATAAGTCTCGCCGGCAGACTCGAGGCGTTCTGGGAAGCTCCAAACGGCGTCTGCTAGAAGATAAATAGCCTGAAACACTCGCTTCCTTCCGGACTCCACGCTTTCTAGTTAAGGACGCCGTAAAATAGGTGAGCCTTTTATTTACTTCACTTGTGGAGGATTAGCTTGAAAAAGTGATTTTGGGTGTTCGGTATTTATGGATAACTATTATTTTTAATATCATAGTGCTGTAACTATCGTAAGTAGTATCTAAAGTCAGCTCCGTGGTCCGCCCATTAGTCAAGTAAGAGCGTCAATCGTCAGGGATACAGGTTTCACCTTGTTTCTTTTTTGTGTAGTTTCTTTCATTAATATTATAACTGATTGGCTAGAATCTATTGCGAAGTAAGGCCAGGCTTAGTGGCAAAAAATCTCGAGGTTCCATTTAATATGAGCTGTTTGTCAATTCGCTTCGTTTACCGTCCTTAATTTCTAAAGTTGTGTTTCCAGTCTCCACAAATATAAATATTAATTCAGCTTCCAATTTTTCCTGCGTCGAAGTGTTTGAACATGTAAAATTGCTGCTCGCAATATACTGGAAAAAATCTGGTAAAGATTTTTACAAAATAGAAAATATATTTGGACACACGAAATACAAGTGAAAGTCAAAGCGTAAGTAAAATAGAATATATATCAGCCGAGTGTCCTGAGACTCGGGAATCGTCGCAAAAACTGGCTGCTTATAGATTTTTTATACAAATCACTTTATAAACGACGAGAGAACATTTTTTCTCACATTCTGACGGACGAAATGGCAGGCCTTGTGACCTTACCACGATATTCGGTAATTCTAAATTTATTCATTGCGATAGTCCTAGTGAAATGTGTTGTGTTGTAGTAATTTTTAAAAATAAATATTTAAGATAAGGATTTTTTTGTGTTGCGTATACAGTAAAATGAAGAAATAATTTTATTTAATTAGGATTTGACATAATCCTGGTTAAACGATTGTTTAAGTCAGTAATTTTATGTTTTCGTTTAAAAATAGGGATAATTTTTTTTCTTCGAACATAACTCTATTATTTCAAAAACACATCCCAAAAATATCGAAAAATCACTTTCAGCTTTTCAAAACAGAATATCGTTACGTACTATCTCTCCAGAAATTGAATTACGATTCGTTGAGGAAACGCCTCGTCGGAGCGAATCAATTATTCCCTGTTATTTGCGCTCTGAGCGTTTGTTTTGAGGAACTCGCTTCGATCTGAATAATTTCAATCGGTTTTTTAATAAAGTGCCTTCGATGTTTAACAGTGTGTACCCTTGATTCTGCTGACTGAAAGGCAGTCATTTACTTTTGTTTCTTTGGGGGTATTGGTGATAAAATAAACTTGAAATATGCCCGACTTAGATTTTTTTGTGGATCATAAAGACTTTTGTTATTTCGTATATTTTGTAATTTCAAATTAAAAGTAGATTCAAAATTCTTTAAAAGTTTTTTCTTTATTGGTTACTGCAGCCAAAACATTACCGAAGCGGTGATTGTATTCATTAATGATTGGAAATAACTTGTAAATAACTATTTGATCGTAAAAATCAAAATTCTATATTTTCTCTCTACATAAATCGTAAAGCCTGTTTATTTTGACATCAGCTCTTTAAACACTTAAAATATATATTTTTAAATAAGTATAAACACAAATCCAACAACCTTTGCACAATGACTGAAAGAAAATAAGGAAAACATAAAATAAAGTCGCCATAAAAAGCTAGTTTTAAGTGAATAGAGACATCCCGTAATGTCCCCTGACAATAACTCTATGACGTGGAGCGAAATTCACGGGAACACGACAAAAAGATTTCGTTATCCAGAATCTTCCTCGTGTCGCGTGCTAGTGAGGGGCGGATATTGGCATCTGACGGCGGATATTCTCGAATAATGCCCTTATGTTGGAAGTTTTGTGATGATGGAAGTAGATGCAACGGCTGGTTTTACACAATTGAGGAAAATGTATAATTGCATGGCATCTAGTTGACTAAATAATAAATACACCCAACAGTCACATACATAGTCCTGACCTCATACTAAGATCGAGCCATGTGTCATGGGAATCAGGAAGTACGAGAGACTTTTCGGTCTCACAAACACCCAGACCCGAAACAAATACTTGTGGCTCACACAAACATTTGTCTCGGTGCGGGGATCGAACCCGCGGCCTCTCGTTTTACAGCCGGCGTCTAGCCCACTGCGCTACGGAGACTGTTTCATGCAGTCGGTTAGGATCTCGTTTTCCATACGAGAGGCCGCGGTTTCGAGGAGTTTTTGTAGATTCTTGTTATGAGACCAAAAATCTTTAGTAGTTTCTGATACCCAAGATACAATACTTGTACATATAGAATTAAGGTTATGTAAGTGTCTATTGGGTGCATTGTTTTATTAATTTAGTCATAGTATCACCAGAGTTATATAAGTAAGGTAAATATATATGTCTTAGGTAACCCAAAGTAACACAATTATTGTCGCGCTTGATTTCAGCTGCGCCAAAACAGTTTATAGTTCATGGTCGCAAATCAGTGGACGAAAAAATGTATATATAAAATAATAACACCATTCCCACCTCACTAAAGCGTACCCGGAAAGCTTTCTCCAGGAAACGGTAATTTAGACATAATGCCTGCTAATACTCGTATTGTAACACTGGAAACACGTGTAGCACTTTGATTTCATCATTTATAAATTGTGTACTGCTTGTGATTTCAATGAAAAAGCCTTTGTATTCTTTGAAAATATATTTTGCAAATTCAATTCCAGTGCAATTTATTATGATAATTTTAAGAAGCAATAAATCACACAAATCGTTTCGCCCAACCTGGAAACCGAAATCAGGACCTCGCGAGGGCATTAATTAAGTTTTCTATACGACCATTTCCTTCTCATTAAGGTCTATTGAAAATATAAAACAAATGTTTATTTAATTTTCCTTTAATATTTATTATGACTATTGTATAGGTAATCGAAGACGTGGAAAAATAATTGTCAAAGTTATATTGTAAGATGGGCTGCCCGCACCACCCTCACAAAGCCTCAATCGTATCTAAACTTTTAACATCGATAGAATATTCCCTGTGTAACTTATGTGATGGAATGAATTCAAGATGGCGGCTACTTCCGGTCCATTAATGCCGGAAGTGGGCCGTGGTCCTTGGGGACCGAATGCCATCTAAAAGCAATATTATGCGGTTGACGACACAGGACACTGATTATTAATTTTTCGTTGGTGCTTTACGATTTTTCCGATAATAGATATCGTTTTATTATTATTTGGGATGGTTTGAATCAGGATTTTTTTGACCGACTTCAAAAGAGGAGGTAATCAATTCGACTGATTTTTTTTTTTTATGTATGTTTGTTACTCGATTACGCTGGTATTAGGGAACCGATTTCAAAAATTTCTTTTTTGTCGAAAAGCATGATATACTAGGTTGGTCCCATAAAAAATTGGTGAAGACCTGATGAATATCTTCGGTCCTGAAGAACAGAACTCCTCAAAATAGAACGGTACAGCAATAATTCTTTTTGCACCTGGTTCAGTATAAGCGTATTACTACAAAGGGGGGCTTAAAAGGGGGAAGGGGTGTAGGGGGGGGGGGGGAGAAAATAGATACTAATGTAAATACTCAATATCTCTGGCAGTACATAAACGATTAAAAATAAACTATTTTGTCGACAAGTATGATATGTTAGATTGGTGTCATTAAATAATGGTGAAGACCTGATGAATATCTTCGGACTTGAAGAGCAGAACTCCTCAAAATTGAACGGTACAGCAATAATTCTTTTTGCACCTGGTTCGGTATAAGTGTGTTACTACAAAGGGGGGGTTAAAAGGAGAAAGGCGTGTAGGGGGGGTAGATAATAGATACAATTAATTTCAGTTTTCAATACAAAAGTTTTACTATAAACAGTAGGTGAAGAAGAGGGAGAGTGAGAGAAATAGATAAATTACCGACGTAAACTAAGAGAATCCGACCTGGTCAGTGTCTATCAATAGCGGATATCATGATTATAATGACTTACAATCTTCTCATAATTTCACAGCAATAATATCATGTTTGGTCTGAAGAATTCGTAAATTTTAAAGACATCGTTTTGATTATAATACTATATCATGATCACCTTTCTCATCATTACGATGCCTATCAAAACTAAAAAGGGACAAATAAAATAATTTTAAATAAAAAAATAAAAACCGACTTCAAAGTGCCACTACAAAGTAACAAATAATATATATTTCATCGTATTAGTACCCAATGATTAATGTTCTTATTGACTTGACTAGCTAACAAATCTTAAATACGTAATATTTTGAAGGCGGGTCGCTAAATATCAAACACGTATAAATTTAAGCAAATGTTACACCATTTGATATTACATGTAGATCCTGCAATGTTGGCTAAGAAAGGCACATAAGTAAATTAAACACAAATGAATATAATGTGCTAATCCTACGTGTAAATTTATTGAAGTTTTGATAGAATTTCTATGTGTCTTACATGTGTGTGGTAGCCTGTTGATAATTATCTAGATATGATCCACGAGACGGTTGACCACCGTCTCGGTTATAATTCCAGGGTATACACTTCCGGAATTATCGGAGTCACTTGTGTGTTGATGATATTCAATTACCAAACTCTTTAACAGTGATATATTTCAATCATATTCAGGAAACCTGCATGACATAAAGGCCTTTAAGTACAAGAAAGGGTATGTTGAGTCCCATGCTCAACAGTGGACGATTACGGCCTGATATATTAAGACAAATTAATATTCCGTGTAAATCTTGCGTGTATTACGCTATAATTACTTACACAAATTAATGTTAAGCGTAAGGCGTACATGTTCGGCACTTAGCGACCCGCCTTCAAAATATTACGTATTTAAGATTTGTTAGCTAGTCAATTCAATAAGAACATTAATCATTGGGTACTAGTACGATGAAATATATATTATTTGTTACTTTGTAGTGGCACTTTGAAGTCGGTTTTTATTTTTTTATTTAAAAATATTTTTTTGAATATCTATATAGTCGCTTTACACGATAGGATCGCCCAGTATCACATCGTGGAACGGATCATACAAGACGAAATGTGGGTGTCGTGGTTGCGACTCTGTCTACTCCTTCTGGAAAAAAGGCATGAGTTTATGTATGTCGCGTTACACTTCTAGTAATATTGTGGGTTGTGAACGATATGATGCACTTTTTCTTTTTTGTTAATGTGTGTTTCAGTTAGAAATTCTCACAAGAGTTTCCCAACTAGGATGTGCTGTTTGGCCGTAGGTTGGGGACTTATGACGTCTTGAGGAAATCAACTTAGCGGGGCACTAGTGGCATTACTCCGTACCTTTTCAGGAATGCGGGTAACCTTAATGTACTTTTGTTTCCATAAAGTTTTGTAGGATTTATAGACAGGTTGGCAGGCATAGATCCATGGAGAAGGCCTATGTATAGCAGTGAACTTCCTGTGACTGAAGAGAGAGAGAGTGGGAGGCGGGGCTGTTATAAAAAATAAAAAATTAATACACCCAATAGTCACATACATAGTCCTGACCCCACACTAAGATCGAGTCTTGTGTCGTGGGTATCAGAAGCTACGAGAGACATTTCGGTCTCACAAACACCCAGACCCGAAACAAATGCCTGTGGATCACACAAATATTTGTTTCGGTGCGGGGATCGAACCTGCGGCCTCTCGTTTCACAGGCGGCGTCTAACCAACTGCGCCACGGAGGCTGTCTATCAATAACTAAGACCTCAATAACATTTTGCCCTGAATAATAAGATGAGGATTACACGTCTGAAGGAGTTACAACAGCATGAATGTTGTGACCGTCGTATCCATATGTATGAGAGATATAAAAATGGTGTGTATACGTGAGAGAGGTCCCTAATTAATTTACTGACATCACATCGGATCGTACCTTTAGTGCGAGGCAAGCTTGGATTCATATGGGCTAGGAAATCCGCGAAAATTAGATAAACACAAAAGCAGAAAACTATTTTGCTGATTTCACCAATATTTATATCAGAATGTTGCAACAACTGATACTGGCGAGACAAAGCGACTACAAGTCACCATAATATGGTGACTTGTAGTCGCTTTATCATATTATGATAAAAGCAATGCAAATTTTAAAAGTTTTCCATGTTTATTTCTCGTAGGTCCACTCAGTTCTATGTATACCAGCTGAACTTCACACTACCACTTGAACAAGAGTAACGTCACTCAGAACTTGTTTAGCGCTGCATAGCACTGCACAGCGCTAGCCACCTCAATATATTAAATGTTAAACCACTTGCTATAATATCCTTATGGCGTTCATTATACAAACTTATGTATACATACTTGTATTACATGCGTTATTTTCCTGTAAACTGAAACAAAACAGCTTACACACTGCTTGGCGGCCATTTTAAACTTTACTCGACAGCCTCCGTGGCGCAGTTGGTTGGACGCCGGCTGTGTAACGTGAGGCCGTGGGTTCGATCCCCGCACCGAGACAAATATTTGTGTGATCCACAAGTTAATGTTTCGGGTCTGGGTGTTTGTGAGACCAAAAAGTCTCTCGTAGTTCGTGACACCCACGTATTTGACTATTGGGTGTATTTATATATTTATTTACTCAATTTTTACACAGTCTGAATTCTAGGAATATTTGATTAGGCTTACATTGACGTTTCGTCTTATCCGCTATCGCTTCAACCCAAGCTGTCGCAGTTTCTGCAGCCTAGAGTTAATAAATAGTTCACGTAAAACATTCTTCCTCTTAATTTGGGCTGGATTGAATGGCGGATTCCACACGTGAGTTGCGTGCGAGGCCATCGCAGATAATTTACTCAACTCGAGATTTACCTGTATCTTGTAGTGAATCTGATTGTATGTGAAATAGGTTTTATATTAGTAATATACAAAGTTAGTTTTTGTATGCCATAAACCTGAAACACCCCAATGAGATTTTGGTATAGAAGATCAGACAAATATCTAATATATATTTGTAACCGATCGATGTCTGTACATTGAAGATAAATGAGAAAATTGAATATGGGGGGCCTGTATTAACGTAATAGAACTCAAAACAATGATTTTGAGAAATTTTGTCTGTTTGTCTGTGCGGTTGTGTGCGATGAACTCAGAAAGGGCTTAACGGATTTCGATGAAATTTTGTATGGAGATAGCCGACATCCCAAATTAACACTTAAGCTACTTTTTATCCCGAAAAATGTAGTGTTCCCGTGGGATGAGGGAGGAATTCCGATATATTTGTTACTTGTTTAATCTCAAAGGGATGGGATGGGACTGGATTACATGCCTTGAGTGAGAATAAGACGAGACCGGTGGGATATAACGGGATATTTGTACCGGCCGAGTGTAGTACTATGAGTGAGCGACCGACACGCGCCGTATTTTGATTAATGAACAAGGTAACTAGCTTGTCCAATTTTTTATGTGTTTTTGGGATAAAATATAACGTTAAAAATTTGTGCAAAATTTTGTGTGTTTCGAGTTTGTAATATTCTAAAAATCACGTTGAATATTTAATTAATATTCTTGTAGGATTTTAAGTGCGTGGTGACCTGTTGGTAAACGGACCATACGCGTCAGCCTCTGACTTATCGGAGTCATGCGTGTATTGATAGTCATTTAGCATGCACTATAACGGTGAAGAAAAACATCGTGAGGAAACCTACCTACCATAGCGATTTGTAAGAATTTCTATAGTATGTAAAGTTCGCAATCCGGCACTAGGCCAGCGTGGTTGCCAATATGGCCTAACCCCTCCCAATTGTACGCTCGATTGTAGAGGAGGCTCCTGCTTTGCAGTGGGACGTATATGTATAGTACAGTACATAAAAAATATGTTCATGTTGGTTTTGTGTGTAATAATTATACGCCAATTGCTAAGCTCAGAATTACGCTACAACCAAGTTCGACAGATTTTAAGATCATAAACTACCAATTATGTATGTAATTATAAGTTTCCTATAGTTTTATATACCTGTTTTTCACTCAATGTTTTTAAAGCCTTTAAAATTATCAAGTAGTATAAGCCACTGGTCACAATTCTCTTGTGGTACAAGTTTAGTGAAATAGCATTATTTTATGATCCATCAAGGACAGCGTCGTTTATCCTGGCGCGGAGTCACCGTTGATGGACGATTCGTATTCTAGTGCGGGAGCTCACGGCTTTAGATGTAGCAGCATCTTTTGGCAGAAAGAAATACTGAGTTAGTTTATTTTTTTATTTTATACTATTGTAACATATATGAATGATGGTGATCAGATTTCAGAAGTCTATAATAAAGACAGGATGTCATCTTGGCAAATAAGGAGCCATAAAAGTAACGAGCTTAGTTGAAGAGATAAATAAATAAATACACTCAACAGTCACATACATTGTTCTAACCCCACGCTAAGATCGAGTCTTGTGTCGTGGTTATCTGAAACTACGAGAGACTTTATGTGGAATACCTGTGGATCACACAAGTATTTGCATAGGTGCGGGGATTGAACCCGCGGCCTCTCGTTTTACAGGCGGCTTCTAAGCAATTGCGCCACGGAGATTATTAACAATTGACTCAATTAGTCCTAAACAGGAAATTTAGATCCATTATTATTGCTATCTATTGCTTGGAAACTTTAATCCTTTGAAGAAATATTGGTTTTTTACTTACAAAATTCTGCCAAGTTATCGGTTCTTTTCATCTGTTTTCTCTTATTCCACACTTTCAAGGGCATTACTTTTAAGCCATGTTGTAATATGTTTTGACTTATAATTCTACGACCATCTGAATCCTTACATCTGCCCTCTTTCAAGTCTACTACTAATGAAAACATAAAGACACCCTCAACATGTGCAGCTCCCCTACAGCCATATAGATGGTCATCGTTTGATTGATGCGTGCGTTCGTTCAACGTCACAGCATTTTGTTCGCAAGACATCCACCAGATAAATTCGGAGCTGATTCCTTTGTGTGACTTGACTGACTTGATCGATTCGCCTATTTGCAAATTGTTTGTGATTTAACAGGTAGAAACTTGCTTAGGAGTTTGACAGACCTAGCTAAGGTTCCAGGAGGTTTGGATGGAGGTCAGTTCCAATTGGTCTCTATGGAAATCTACTGGTGTTAGGTCTTTCATATGTGAGAGGCCGCCTGGGTAGGTAACACTGCAATGTCTAATTCTCCCGCCAAACAGAAGTGTAAATGCACTGTTGTGTTCCGGTTTGAAGGTCATTGTAGCCAGAATTAAACTGAACATCTTATGTCTCAGGATGGCGAGCGTAGTGGAATGCCAAGCACTGCTTTGTAAGTCATGGCTTTGTTTGGTTTTGTTACCATTCTTAAAGCGGTCGTATCGCTTAGCATCAGGCGAATGGCATGCTCGTCTCGCCATTCATTAATAAATAATCTATGGCTGGTTACTATGTTTAGCAGTGGACCCTCTATGTCTGAATATAGAGGGAAATAAACCTAATTTGTTACATCTGTAAGCTCACCTACATAAATACCCTTACATTATGATGTTATTAAACATTTTGTAACGAAAAAGTCTAAGAAAACGTAAGAAAATTTATCAAGTTCCGATAGCTTATCCATCTACCTCACAAATACACGAAAAAAATCAGAACCTCTCCCTTAATCACGTATGGATAATAAAGGGGGGAACGTGGGGAAAACAAGCAATCACCGTCCGCCCCAGTGTGCTGTGCAAATAGAAAAATAAACATCATTAAGGAAACGGAAGTGCGCCCCGACTTCCTCTTTTACATCAAAGAACATAAACGAGTTGCCGCACGCCACTGCTATTACTTAGTATTCGGGGTTTTTTCAAAGTTATCAGTTTGATGATAACTGTTTAGATTTCTGTTTAGTTTTATATTCGTTGGGATGGTTGCAGAGTAATTTATATTGTAGTTCTTACAAGTTTGGATTTAGTTTTGCTTTTGACGACAGATCAGACAGTTTAAGGCTTATTTTCTGGTTTACCATACCTAATCTTCGCCAAAAACCTAAATCAATCTCAAATTAAGTCTCACGAAGTATACATATACTATATTCTTACAATAACTACTAAAAAGCAACAATACTTTCGATGTCAATCAATACTCAACTCGAGTTGAATCAATTCTCAACACAATAAAATCTTACACAATTTTTTAAACTTCCTTGCGCTGTTTCAGGATCTCATCAGCGAGATATTTCCATAGCCCATGACTTGATATAATAACACTGCAATAAGACATAAAGCGTGCAGCGAGGCCATAAACAAGGCCATAAGGCAGCCGGGTCACGTGGCCTCGCGCTGCCAAATGTTTATGTGTCCAGTAATGACCAGATAAAACCGGAATTGCCGCTGCAACGCCATCTGTTATTTGTTACTCTATCATATCGTTTGTATGTTAATAAATATATCTAATCGTGGTGGCTATTTGTCTAAGCTATTTTATTGTGTCGGCCCATAATTACCCACTGTTGAGTAATAAGCTCCTCCACAATCGAGATTTCCATTGAGAGAACTTTTTATGAGCTTTACGCACCTTCTATCTAATTTCCAAGTGTCGTAAAATGAAAAATGAAATGTTAATGAAATTTATTGAATCCATTCTTCTACTTCTTCATTAAATGAAGATTCAGTAGATTTTTGTTCTACCACTCGGTTTGGAAAGCGGTTTTCACTAGAGAAAAACGGGCAAGAAACTCCAGAGTAGCTCTACAATAGTTTCATCATTCCATCATATATATATTCAAATACAGTGATTATTACAAAACTTGCAAGTTGGTTTAAATCAGAGCAGTTTATTAATAATTTGTAACATAAATACTCAAAACGGCTGCGTGAAGCGAAGTCGTACAGATTGAAGAATCAGTATATGTACTCTGTTTCGCCAACACTGTGAATGTAGGTGCCCTGGATGCTGGTTATTTACTATCAGCCGTTTGCCGGATCTATACAAAAAAGCAAGACAATAGATATGCATTTAGGATTCTGTTTCGGAAAGGACCGTTACAAAAATAAGCCCTGAGACGTAATGCTAAACATCCACGAAACGGTAAAGATAAAGTCTAATATTGTTTTCAAAGAACGACTTAATTTAATCACACATACATACATAAACTCACGCCTTTTTCCCAGAAGGGGTAGGCAGAGGTGCTGCCAGGACACCCACATTTCGCCTTGTATGTTCCGTCCACGATGTGATAGGGGGCGAGCCTATCGCCATATCGGGCTCAAATTCCTGTGTCCCGACTTATAAAAAATAGAAAAATCTTATATCACTGCCCGACCCGGGATTCGAATCCGAGGTCTCAGCGCTGTAATCCTACCGTAGTACAACTGTGCCACCGAGGCAGTGGAATTATATTAAATTAGGTTACAATAATCCTCATCAAAACCTAATGAATTATTTAAAGGAGGTGATAAATGCTGACCGCATTACTGCGTCTGTCTCAAGTGGATGCATAGCTTAACCATTCATAATTAAACCACACCGCTTCAGACTTGAGTACAGGGCAAAACCGTATCTTACCATGCAGAACTTTGTAATTAAGTAATGATAAACTGAAGCTAATTTAATGAAATGAGAATACGAGGTATTTAATTACCTTTCGAAACGAGTGGAGTTTCGAAAGTTTTCGAAACGAGTTGGAAGTGAATTCAATCGACAGCCTGAAAAATTAAAAGTCAGGTTTTCGAACCGGCCTGGTTATCTGACGGCTCTGAATGGCAGCTGTCTGCTGTTAATTCATACTCTATTTGTATGATGTACTGAAAACCAGGTGCAGTGCAGTACATTTGCTGAATCAGAATATAAAAGGGTTAGTCATCAACAATGTGTCGATTTGAAAATCCCTGGGGGAGGCCTATGTTCACCAGTGGACTTTCTGTGGCTGAAAAGATACATACATAGATAGATAAATAAATAAATACACCCAACAGTCACATACATAGTCCTGACCCCACACTAAGATCGAATCTTGTCCGTGGGTATCAGGAACTACGAAAGACTTTTCGGTCTCACAAACACCCAGATCCAAAACAAAATTAAAAAAATAATATAAAATTAAATAAAATTAAAATTGCGATTCTTATAATTCAGGTATCAGCAATGGCTTGCACATAAATCTCAGATATTTAATCAGATGTGAATACTTTTTCTTTGAAATAATATTTCGTATAAAATTGAAATAAACAAATTCATACTATGCACAATTATTGAATTTTGGTTCTTTAGTGTTTATAAAATTGAGCTAAAACAAATTCTTACACGGTTTGTAAAATACTTATACTCTAACAAAAAACAATCATCGATTGTAACTCCATCTCCAATCTTTTACATCCGGGGGCTTCCATCTCTTTTCCAACTTCCAAGTCCGTCCCCGAAGGACTCAATCCGTCCGCGACAGTACGTCCCATGCCAATTAAACTTTTAATGAACCCACACCGGACGCGACCGCGTTATTTCGCACTACAAGCTATTGTTCACGCCACTCGGATTTAGATTCTTTCAGCCAGCACAGGCACGTAATTAAGGAAGTTGGGGGGCAAATGTTTGTTTCTTTGTTTGTTTTGTTAACTGAGCTAATATTTTATTGTCCTTTCTATTTGGTTTTGTTCGGATTTTAATGGTTTGTTTATGGTATTGTTAGGTTGGTTGGATAATTGTATTGTGAAAGGGAATGTTAGAGGTACCTCTAGTCTCAAGACTGGAACATTCACCCGATGATAAACATAAACAGAATATTCAGGAATTATATATACTAAGTACTGCATGGCAATACATTTAGGTCGTTAACTCGAGACATTAAGTGTTAAATCTCTTGTTGTCGATTCGATAGGTAGTAAGGTGGAAGGCCCAAGCTATTCCCGATAACGGGATAAGCCCAGCAGTGGTAACTGTTTACATATCTCTTCAGCTTTAGATAGGCAACTCCGAAAATAGCGAAAATAGGCCTCCATCACGAATTTTTATGATTAAGCTACATAACCGTCTATGTGTTGACATTATTTTAGTGATTTTAGGTCACTATTTACGAAATCCGTGCGTTTCAAACTGCGTTGACAGTTGCGAGTGTAATGATCGTTCACCGTAGTTAATTGAGGCACGGTCGGGTGCCTCGGTGCCCAGTGGGTGGATCCTAACCCGCCCCTACGCGAGATTCGATGGCGCCGGGTCCACATCAAAGCGTTTACTTCACACCTTTGTAGTGTTTATATAACGTTCATTATGCTCATGAGATGTTGTTTGTAGAGCCAATGGTTTTGTAATCGAGGATAATTAAATTGAGAGGACTGAGCAAGAAGGACAATAACAAAATATTGTTTATAACACCCCTATAGCGACTAAACATAGTCAAATCAGCCAGCGAAGCGTCTTGCATTCACTTACAAGCTGGACTGACGACTTAACAGCGGTTACAGCTAGTCTCCGAATGCATGCAGTATTCCATAGGTTGCTATATAAATCATATGCAGCGGTCTTGTTCCTATGTACCTGTGGAAGAAGAAAAAAAAATTAACATGCTGTGTGACGTCTTACGTCGTTCTAGCCGAACAGATAGTGTAGACCTCAAGCGAATGGCATGCTCGTCTCGCCATTAATTGCAACAAAAAATTATATAATATTGGGAGTACTTATTTATCTTTGCAACACAAATCACCATCCACCAAATATTATATGTGACTCTAAAAGCATACAATATTTATACAAAGGTCAAGATAGCAGACGTTCCATTTCACGTTAACTGGACTTCTCGATAGCGCCCACTCGAAGTATTCGCGAATTATTGTTCCCATTGTGCCGTGTGTTATGAATAGAAATAAATATTCCTGAAGATGTTCCCGTTTCCTTGGACGTGGAATTGTCCGCCTTTTGTGGAACGGAACGGAGTTTTTTGTTTAGGGCCCGTAATATTTCGCTGATAACATTGTGGATTGTGCGGGGTTTTTATTATAGTTATACTTTGATAGGGTGTTGTAATTTATTTGGGGGAATGTCGGTATAGATGGTAGTAGGTTATGCTTATCCACCTGTATAAACATCATCGTCATAGTGACCTAAGAAAGTTCGTTGCAATTTAGATTCAGCAGCATGTATGTGTTCATTTCTCGAGCGGGATAATTGTGTCGATTGACTATTGTAATTATCGCTTGGCGATGGATACTCTTTGGTTTGGACCGCACTGACCATCAAATGCTTTACAGTCATTTTATCGTGTCATTATAACACTCATAGGTATCATTATTCCCTTCCTTTCCTTTCGAAACTTCATACATTAATTGCTAAGGTATTTCATCCAAAAATATTCCCATTATAAGACATTTAAATACAAATAAAGCTGCAACAAGTAACAAGTGGGGCTAAACAAATCGCACAGTGAGACAATCTCGGAAGTTTCCGAATAAAATCGTCAGACGATCGAACTCCGGACGCAGTTGCGTCTTCATCAGTCGACTTGTTTGTTGCAGCTATTGACGGGAAAACGCGTCGAGTTTTATTGTACAAGCGCTGATTGAGATTTGGAAGAGAACCCAACTTATAGTTAGAAGCATTTCTATTTTAAAAAGATTTTGTTATTTTCTTATGGTAGTGGTAGGATTTTCGTATTTGCCTAGATAGTAGCCATGGTATATGATAGTGGAAAACCCATCATTTTCATTCACGCAAGTGTGTCGCGGTATGAGCTCAGTTTATGTATTTTCCCCGTCCCGTGCCTTCTATCCCACCTATCCCATCGCGCGCCTTTTACCTACTCTCATCATATTTGTCTATATATTATTTTTTAGAGGCTCAACGACATACAGACAAACCACCTAGGTGGTTTTGTAGGGTATACGTGTAATTAGACATAAGTTTTTGTTTGTAAAATAAAAATAAACATAATTATTATGATTATCTCAAGCCAGTAGAGGCACTATTTTACATATGTAATTACATAAATAAACGTCACCCAGGCGTGACGTTTATTTAAGCCAAAGCAGTAAGCAGAGACTATAGATCTTTGACTATGCTCGATGTTGACATACAACTTTCGCTTCGTCAACTTTCATCAATCTATTCATGCATTCTCGTCGGTCCAAGGTTCTTGTAACCTGGCCTAAAAAATATTTGTACCACCATCGAGCTGGCCTCTCAGTACCGTGTTTTTGATGAGACACATGAGGGATCTACAAGTCTTGCGCTTTTATAAAGGTGGATTTCTTCAAATAACTTAGTTGATAGTTCCATATAAAACAAACTTCAAGTTTGAATATAAATAGACCCGGAGTTGACAATTGAGACAGACGTGTGTTTATAAATTGTATTGTTGTTTGAGAAGTGCAAATCCTCTTGAAGTTAGCTGCGAGTAGTAAGTCTCTCTCGGCTCGAACGTAATTGAATGCAGCGTTATGTCGACAACTTTCAATATAAGCGCCAACTTGGTTTGTAATGAATTTCTTGTATAAAAATAAGGTAGGCGTGTCTCATTAGTTTGTACTAAAAATAGGTACAGACTTGGGTCCTATGTATTTTTGTATACAATGGGCAAATAAGCAAGGGCTTTGATTACCGCTGACAATCTCTTTTCAATTTTGCATACGGCCCGTAAACGGGAAAATAATTTAAATGAGTGATTATTGCTGCTAAATTACATTCATAACATCATTCATATGAATCCATGAAACAAATTGAGCAATCTTCGTATACCTTCCCCACACTACAGAACGGTGCAAAATGTTTGTGTCATTCACGTTGCAGAAAAATTCTGCTTGTAATTTCACGGTTGGCTGTCTGCCTAATGTCAAGTTTAAGGGAAACAATCCAATTTCAGACTATTCCTTCTTTTTGTACTCGAAAAACTCTAAGAAACTTTATTTTACTCACTAAGAAGAAGCTAATATAATTATGTGTTTATTGATGGTGCTTTTCACGAAGTCCGATTTGTCTATGTTTGTGACTATTGGCTGTATTTATTTATGTTTATTACACTAGCCAACAATTTTTTTTATTTGGTGCAGCTCTGTTCGCATCTTTAGTCTGTAAAGTAGGTAGTACGAACTACATTGCTGCTACTAGATGTCAGCTGACAGCTCTGACTTACCTACAATTCTTATTTTAACTTTTTTACGGTTTTATTCGAATTCAGTCCATGTTATAACTACTTTTATGACATTAATCGTATCAATTTAGGCAAGTAAGTCAAGAAGTTGCATTAATGATCCTGATATGTTTTTTTTTACATATGCGGTAAGTATATAATGAAAGATCAACGGAAATAGATTAATGCCACGGTGATTCGCTTGTATTCTGTATACTTCGTTATTGAATGTTTACGATTGTTTACTTCTCCAAGCTGATCTTAATAGACTATCTCAATATTGCTTGAATAATAAACTTCACCTTAGTCTAACAAAATGTAAAGCTATATCATTTACCAAGAATAAAAAACGCATAGAATTTAATTACTCCATCGATAATGTAACTTTGCATAAAGTTAACTTTATCAGAGATCTTGGCGTTCTGATGGACTCAAAATTGCATTTTGACGTTCATATTGATTTCATAATTAATAAAGCTTTTCAAATGTATGGGTTCGTGATGCGTTCCACTAAGGATTTTAAACGTACATCATCTTTTATATTGTTATACAATTCCTTAATTCGTTCTCAGTTAGAATATGCAGTTTCTATTTGGAACCCCTTTTATGATAAATATGTAAAAAGATTAGAAATGGTGCAAAAGAAATTCCTGCGTTGTGTACATTATAAATGTTATAAATCCAGAATTCCGTATACTGATTTATTAAAGCGTTATAAGCTATTAAGTCTAGAGTCTAGACGATATCTTCTCAATGTTATGTTGCTGTATGGGTTGTGCATCGGTGAATTTGATTGTGTTAATGTTACTAACAAATTGTGTTATGTTGTGCCTCGCACACATCTGCGTCGCCAGGCGCGTGCGACTCGGTTGTTTTACACTAGCAAGTGTAGAACAAACGCAGGAGCGCGTGTACCTCTTCGCAGACTTTTACATATGTATAATGAGCATTTCGCAGATCTTGATATTTTTGCACTATCAAAGGCGAAATTAAAAGGTATGGTTGTTAAAAAACTACAATCTTTAGATAATTCCAGCGACTAACTCTTTTTGTAATAGGTACCTAATACTGTACAATGTTTTTCCTTTCTCTGATGCGCGTGTTTTTGTTTATGTACTCATTTATTATATTAATAACGTGGACATTTGTGTTGGTTATGCATTAAGTAAGATTAGATTAAGATAACTTTAACTGTAGTATAAATATAATGTATAACTGTTTTTTGTCCCAATAAATAAAAAAAAAAATAAAAAAATAAAAAAATTGAAATTGGCAATAGCTGATATGAAAAATGTGACTAGTTTTTTCGTGTCAGCTCACAAAATATACCCAAAATCAGGTCTAAAATCTTAGGCACCAAAATGAGTGTAGGCCCGTGTTATTAGATATATCATAGTATTTTCTCAAAGCAAAATAAAAATATCAAGTACTTTACAATCTAAAATCCATGTGTATTAACATTACACCAAGGAGTTTCGTCAGAAATCTTATATTAAATAAATTGCGATAGTTTCTACAACTTTCGCGCCATCTGAACTCGATGTTCAACTAAAAGTTGTTGAATATTAATTCCTCAACTCTCGACTATTACAAATCCTTTTAATTAGCAATCATATTCTGTAGCGTCGGTCGGCGACTTCGGGAAACTTTACACCTCTTTAAACACTGTCATAATTTGTTTGAATATTTATTCATGTTGTATAACTAGGCTTAAAGTTTTCTGAAGTTACTGTAGTTCGCAAATGTTATAATTTCTATTTATTATCCAGCCTTCGTGGCGCAGTTGGTTAGACGCCGGCTGTGAAACGAGAGGCCGTGGGTTCGATCCCTGCACCGAAACATATTTGTGTGATCCACAGGTATTTGTTTCGGGTCTGGGTGTTTGTGAACCGAAAAGTCTTTCGTAGTTTCTGATACCCACGACACTAGACTCGATCTTAGTGTGAGGTCCGGATTATGTATGTGCCTGTTGGTTGTATTCATTATTTACCGCTCGGCAAAGTGAATGCACCGCTAGTTTTAAGTGCAATACCGTCCAGAAAAAATATCGATTTTTTTTATTGCAATAAATGACGAGACGAGCCTGCCATTCGCCTGATGGTAAGCGATACGACCGCTCATGGACAGTAGTCAAATCAAACAACACCATGAGTTACAAGGCAATGCTTGGCATTCCACTGCGCTCGCCATACTGAGACATAAGATGTTAAGTCTCGATATGTCCAGTAGTTACTCTGGCTACAATGTCCTCCAAACCGGAACACAACAGTGCATTTACACTGCTGTTTGGCGGGAGAAATAGACATTGCGGTGGTACCTACCCAGGCGGCCTCTCACATATGAGAGACCTACCACCAGTAAGGTTGACCGATTGACAGATCATAGTTATGTCCCGGCATTCGGAACAACTATGCCGGCCTACATTACTGCTATATCATCACAAAAGGACTAAGGATTATAAAAAGGAAAGAGCACAATCAGTAACAATTTTCGTGTTAAAAAATTACACAATAACAAGTGTCAATAATGCCTATTTAATATTAAGGACATTTAGATCGTAGTTGCAGTGCTAGTCGTTAAAAATAATTATAAGAAAGGAGAAACCAGGACTTCAACACAGCCAAAAATCGCGAACAAAACGAAACAGCAAATCGTCACATCGCTTTTGGGACGCCGTATCACCCCGGCCGAGCCCATTCAAAGTTAACTCAGTAGAAACGTCCTTTTTGTACCCTATATTCGTGAAAGCAGCGACTGTAAATTAATATCCAGGGACGCGGGAGACAATTTCAGTATTTTTAATATTTCTGTGACAGAAAATCAATTTTCCCGGTTAGCCCGGTATTACTTGCGAGGCTCCTTCAAATTAAAAAGACAGGAAGACCGGATACGTTTTCCGATGAAGCCAACATTTTGACTGAATTTTTCATAGCTTTTGTTATTTCGTTAAAGTTTTTATTCTTGTGCCTTTTTTTCTCTTTAATTTGATTGCGGTTGAAATTGTTCGTTGGGTTTAAGAGGCTTGGAGTTTTTCCGTCACTCGAACGTAGACAGTCTGAGATGAGGATTCTAAGTTTGGTATAATAAAGTAAATCTTATTATTTATTAAAAAGTATACGTAATCTATGAGACTACAGCATATGGCTCCCGACTGTCATGCAAAGGGCCTTAATGAAAACTAAACTTTTATCAAAATTAAAACAAAATAGCAAGCAGCTTAGCAGTTCCATTAATAAATAGTATTCAAAACCATTACATACCATAATTTGTAAAAGGTTTATGATTGCTGGGTTTCAAGTAAAATTTCGTATATTATACTCTCCAACACTCACCCACATACTTATCAATGCCCAATTCATTAATACGCCATCTAGCGGCACACACGTGAAACGTTAGCATCGGGTAAAGCTCGGTCAACCGGGACCTACTGGTAATTTACTAGCAGTAAGTAGACAAACCCGCAATCGCGTCGCGGTCGACAGACAAACGGGGTTGTTTACACCCCCTGTATTTAATCAAACTACCCACCCGCTGCCAGATTAATGGACCACTAACTAAACCATTGCACTGCGCTGTTTATTCAACTGACCTTGGGAATACGCTGTTTAGATAAAGCGGGGTGGATGGAAACTCAAGAAGAGGAACAGAACTCGTCAGGCGTGTAACTGTGAAACCAATACTATTAATATACATAATATGGTTAAAAAGCTATATCACATCACACTATAGCCAAGAAGAGAGGAGCATTAATTTAAAATGGTGCAATAATGGTTTCCCCGTTAAAAAGTATCTACACCCGGGTGAAGCTGGGATATTTATATTGTTCATTCGCATGTTTTCTTCAACATTCCAAGAACTCTAATCGTGTGTTACATAATTAAATATACATACATAAATGTCACGCTTGTATCCCATAGGTGTAGGCAGAAACTATGGATAATTAAATATAATCACATTAATTCAAAACAATAAAAAAACGAGGTGACCAGTTTATTTCTATAACCCCTGGGTTTCTATTCACCCCCGTTGTATTTTATGCTTGTAATACGCTAGTGGCGGGTAGCCGATGTTTCATTTGCAAATGCAATTGTTTGTTGAAGCTATTATTGCTACGGCGTAGCGATACGTTGCGTAGCAATAGTAGCGATAAGCGTAGCGACACCCTGCTTTATGATACGTAGAATGAGTGAAAATTTTGCAACATTGTTTGATATTTACTATTTAAGTTTATTCATGTGTCTTGTTTAAGTTAAACTTGGGGCAACAAAGTTTAGAGATTAATTATCAGTTGAGCGGTAGCACGCGGGAGTAAACTGTGAAATAAAAATTTACAATTTGGTATTAGTAATTTAGTCAATCGTTGTGTAAAATTGAAATAACTTAATTAAATATACATACATATCGAAAGAGGCCTATCTTATTCCGACGATGGCCATGAAGACCTGTTAGAAGCGTCCTACTTTCAGATTATGGATTATAAGTAAATCTCATCTCAATATGGTGCAGATCTTGCAATGCAACAGTGGAACCTGCTTTGGTTGATAATAAGCAGCAAGACTATGCTCTCTTCTGTTATTTTTCGTAATATTATTTCCTATTTGAAGTAGTGTGTTCATTTGAAGGCGATGTTCACGAGCGCCGTCATGTTCGAGAACTCTCCGACAGCGGAGCGTCTTCAGACATATCAATGAACATTGCAGGGCTGAAATAACATCTATATGCTGCTTACTTCTGTAAGATTTCATTTTAGTACTAAAGACTTTATTCTTTGTTTCTCAAGTTAATATATTCTTGTAGCAATAATATTAGAATTATTAAAACTTAGACTTCAGAGGTAACGATTGAAGCGTCGAGTTAAAAAAAGAAATAGATTTAAAATGTGAAACACGGAATGGGGAATTTAAAAATGTAAAACAGTTGTCTTTTGAGGGATGTCTTAGCGTGTGGTTAGTTAATAACTTGATAAAACCAACTACACGCCTTCTCCAATTGTTTTACATCAAATCCATGCTACATTAATGTGTTTGATCGAGACAGAGTTTCATTCTAAGCCGGAGAAAACCCTTTCTAAATGTATATTTATCCAGTTATAAAGAGAGAGAACCGTATGAGAACCAGAAGGCCATTTTTTAGAATTTCCACATTTGTTGTTTCTCAATTCCGCATGGATTTTGAAGCGAAGAAGGAGGAGGGGAAGGGGGCGGGATAGATAAATAAATAAATAAATACACCCAACAGTCATATACATAGTCCTGACCCCACACTAAGATCGAGTCTTGTGTCGTGGGTATCAGGAACTACGAGAGACTTTTCGGTCTCACAAACACCCAGACCCGAAACAAATACCTGTGGATCACACAAATATTTGTTTCGGTGCGGGGATCGAACCCGCGGCCTCTCGTTTCACAGGCGGCGTCTAACCAACTGCGCCACGGAGGCTGTCAGATATCTAGACACTTGCAGTGGGAGTGTTAAAACCATCCTATAATACTGCATTTTTAAAAGGCTCACTTTTGTCTCACATTTTTTTCACGATATTATCCTAATTATACTTATACATCCGTATACCAAAAGCAAACTAACAAAGTACATAAAAAAGCGATATAATCAAAATGAATAAATCGTAACTTTTTGACCCCATTATTCGCGAGCAAGATGTTAAGAAACTTAGAATGCTGTATAAAACGCAGCGCACAGCCCTATAAATCACATATCAGTGGTAGCAATATTTCTAGCGCGGGTATTAGGGCTGCCACTTGCTATAAATTTGAATTTCAAAAAGGCTTAAAGGAAAATGCCATGTTCTTCTGGGTTGCAATTTTAATAGATTTATGTTGCTTTCTCGGCGATAAAATATTGAATCCTACTACTGGTTTTTTACATGATAAAAAGACAATAGAGATTTTTTTTCCTCATATTATATTACTGTGCTGTGAACCGTGGATTCCTGTGTTCGAATCCCAGATGGAACAATCCATTTTGTATGGATTCTTTGATTAGAGATATTAAGATACCTTCAGGGCTGGCCTAGGAATCTAATTTGTGTTCGGCATGGTCATAGGTTGCCTAGTTTTCTAGATTTTGGATGGAAATAAATGCAGCGATATAAGGGTGCTTTTTGTGGCACAGGTGCTTGCCACATTGGATATGTAGGTATGTATGTATCAGTGTCGAAGGGTGACATTTTTCCAATGGAAAGCCGTTATTTGTGGTGACTAGTTATATTAAATTAACAAGTACTCATACTTATACTTTTACTTCGTTATGTACGTACGATATTGAGTGATATATTTGCTTATTAGTACTTACTATATTTACATAAACAGTTGCTACAAACTTGCACGAAATTGCACTGTGCTCGTTGGGTATATGGTGAATGCTGTAATGATAAAGTACAAAAGGTAAGCCGGTAGGAATCGAGTTATATGGAGCCTTCGCCACTGGTATGTATGTAAGTTTTTATTTGTAGAAAAGTGGCAGCCCTAACCCGGTGGCACGAAACAGTGCGCCGCCAGATATTTTGCGATCGCACACCCGTGAAACTAACTTCTCACTGATATATTAAGAATACGTGGAATTTTGATTTTTACCCTAAGGAATAAAACTCCGTCCGGAATTCCGAACCTTTTGAAATGAAACACACGGTACTACCAGTTTTTACTTGGACCATATTGGTTTTAAGTGCAGGAATAATGTTGTTTGGTCACATTTCACTAAAACTACAGGAGAACTTTGAAAATATATGTATCCCTTGACCAAACATAACTAGCTCTTAAGGTCGACCGAAACTGGCGGTCTTATCGCACTAAGTAATTTTACCCATCTCCTATGATAAATCTTCAGGGAAGGCTTATGTCCAACGGAGAACTCCTTGTTGGCTGAGGATGACAGATATAAACATTTTCAAGAATCCCCAATGAATATAGACATTTCCCTTTGTACCCGACCCCATAAAGATTGTGTACCTCCATTATTAACTCAATACCAACAAGGAATACATTTTCGTCGACTAAGCCGAATTTAAAATGACACCGGACGTGATCAAGTGCCAATGCAGAGCGCGTTTGTCTGTAATTTGAGATTCTTTCGTATAACCCTCCCGTGAGTGCTTTCAAATTTTGACACAATTTATTTACCTGGTAATATTTTGAATGAAATACACAATTTTTTAATTTACTTCTGAAGAATGTTGGCTGTTTGTTATATTTTTTGTCCATAATACTGAAAAAAATACATTCCTTTGGATAATTTTGAAACAACAACGCAGTGAAAATTTTCGTGTTACTACGTGAAAATTTTCGCTAAATTATTTTATCAATATCAGTTCACCTAATTTTATTACAACGCCGTTTGAATAGAGTATTGTATGAGTTTTTTTCTCGTCTGTTTTAACAATTAATCCATTCTTCTTGCATCATTGTATAACTCTTTTGGTAAAAGAAATCTAATCGTGTCTATACTAAGATCGAATTTTGTGTCGTGGGTATCAGGAACTACGAGAAAAATTTCGGTCTCACAAACACCAGGACCCGAAAAAAATACCTGTGAATCACACAAATATTTGTCTCGGTGCGAAGATCGAACCCGCGGCCTCACGTTTCACAGCCGGCGTCTAACTAACTGCGCCACGGAGGCTGTCGAATAATAAAACAGTTTGCATTCCACCGCGTTGCTCGCTGTAGGTGAATTCATTAATAATTATCTACCAGCGTCTAATTACAAGTGATAAGCTTTCACAGACCGATTGCACCTTTTTCGTTTTTAGTACATACATAAACTCACACCTTTATCCCTGCAGGGGTAAGTAGAGGCGCCACCAGGACACCCACATTTCGCCTTGTATGTTCCGTCCCACGATGTGATAGGGGGCGAGCCTATCGCCATATCGGGCACAAATTCCTGACTCCGGACTGATAATGAATAGAAAAATCCAATATCACTTTGCCCGACCCGGGACTCGAACCCGAGACCTCAGCTTTGTAACCGTACCGTAGTACAACTACGCCACCGAGGCAGTCAGTCGAGTGGTTTTAAGTAATTATACAAAATTATGTTTAAGTGTTCTGTAATTTGGTTAATGGATGTAATTTGTTTGTAAATCTTTTCTTGTACGTTGATGTTCTCGATTTTATTCCTTATCTTGCTATTCAATATTTTTAATTAATTTTTGCATACCTACTAGCCCGACAGAGTCGCTAAAATGCGCTTGATGGTAAGTGCAGGGCAGTCCAAGACTACCCATTGGTAAGAAAAAACCATATATTTAGTCGAAAGTATTATATTCTCTCTCTTCAGCCACAGGAACTCCTCTGCTGAACATAGGACTTCCCCAAAGATATCCACATCGACCAAAATTATAAATCTCCATATTATAATAGCCTGTTGAAATTTGGATAATAAATAAATACACCCAACAGTCACATACATAGTCCTGACCCCACACTAAGATCGAATCTTGTATCGTGGGTATCAGAAACTACGAGAGACTTTTCGGTCTTACAAACACCCAGACCCGAAACAAATACCTGTTTCGGTGCGGGGATCGAACCCGCGGCCTCACGTTTCACAGGCTGCGTCTAACCAACTGCGCCACGGAGGCTGTCAATATACATACATAGGCTGAATCTGGAAAATCACGTACTATGGCGGGTTTCCACCATCATATTCGTTGGTCTCTGTCTGGGTGGCTTAGACTAACTTTTTTTATATTATAGGGGGCAAACGAGCAAACGTTTACCTGATGGTAAATGATCACCGTCCATGAACATCTGCAACATCATAGCGCGGGGAGATAACTTGCCACCAATTAAACTTACTGCGTTGTCCTTCAGTATTTATAACATTAAACAGTAGTCATACAAAGGTAGCAATGAAATAGTAATTTAATTCAACGCCTCTCCATAATACCATTGGAATTTAGTGACTGCATTTTAAAATAATTAACACAATAACAAAATCCGATCTATTTACAAAATTCATCTATTTGTTAAATGCTCACTGATATTAATGCATTGTGGATGCAATGGATGTAGGTAGTGTCCGATTGTGGGATGTTACGGTGGGTGTTATCTCTAGTATGAATGAAATTGATCATGGCTTCCTTTCCTCATGACAAAATCTTCTTTGATATCGTCTTTTTTTTTAAATTACTTCTACAATATTTGTTAATAAATGCATTTATCATTACTTAGAGTAGAATGACAGTCTTTTTTATCGATGTGTTTGAATAGTTTGTTCTTTTTACTACTGGCTCTTTGCCTAACATGTCAAATTATAATAATCCTCGGGAAATCTCAGGAATAGAAGAGTAATATAATCATAATAATCATATTCATAATCTGTCTCTGTCTCTCTAAATCTCGTCTCGAATTTCATCTCAATAAAAAAAAAGAATGCAGATGTGCGCGTAAAGTCTTACTATACTTTAAAGCTTTTCAATTAACAGCTATCAATACATACTTAACTTGAACAAGTCAACAGTGTCATTTATAAGTTCGAACCAATCAATATCCATCTGAGCCTTCTTGTTTTTTCTCCACCGGACGATCGTTAGCTGTATGCAGATGAATAATAAACATTAATTTAAATAACCACCAATTCGCATTAAAAACACATAACCTCTATATTAAAGTAGGTTAAAATGAATGCGCCAACGGGAGGCAGGTCGCGAATTATTTCGCAATTATCCTTTATTTATGCCTGGCTAAATATGAACGTGTATTATGTATGGATGTGGTTTTAATTACGGCGATTTATGATACACACCTACCTAAACGTAATATGGAGATTTATAATTTTGGTCGATGTGGACATCTATGGGGAAGGTCTATGTACGGCAGGAGACTTTCTGTGGCTGAACAGGGAGATGATGCATACGAATGTTCCTGTAACACGATATTGGAGTATCTAGTTCTGGATAGGAAAAGCTGGTAGAGCATTCTTATCCGGCCTGGAAAGCGAATGTGGTAGACGATTGTGGAAAACTCATAGAAGTGAGCCACGCAAGTCGCGTACAGCTTAGGTATATCTGGTTTTTAGTAGCCTGGCATTATAATGATGATCCGCGAGAGGTAATCTCCGGTGGCTATGCTATTTTAGACGCATTGCACTTGGCACTTGTCCGTAGAAAAAAAATGTTGGTAGAATATTAATTGTATCCGTTACGATAGGGATTGCTTTACATTACTGGCGGTAGGTCTCTCATATGTGAGAGGCCGGTTTGGTGGATACCACCGCAGTGTCTATTTCCCCCGCCAAACAGCTGTGTAAATGCACTGTTGTGTTGCGGTTTGAAGGACATGTAGCCAGAGCAACTACTGGACACAATGAGACTTAACATCTTATGTCTCAGGATGGCGAGTGCAGTGGAATGCCAAGCATCGCTTTGTAATTCATGGTGTTGTTTGGTTTTTCTAATGTCAATGAGCGGTCGTATCACTTACCATCAGGCGAAAGGCAAGCTCGAATCACCATTCATTGCATTTTTTTTTATATCAAGACGTAATTTACCACACCGATACTAACAAGCTTAAGTATAGTTAAGCACCCAAATACCTAACGAAAATTGACTTGAACTCCGATTAACTGCTGCATTTCGTTCCGACAAGAGGTTATCAAAGCCTGAAAAATATGTATCACCTTTTCTTACAACTCTGACGTAATTAATGATCCATTTTAACAATAACATAATTTCAATAGAAAGTATTTTCGACCATTCCATTGAACTTTTAAAACATCCGGTAATTATATTATGTTCAACTCGACCCGTGCTTTGAGAGCCGGAAGCTTTTAATGGGTTTGTTAATAAGAAAACTTATTTTCGGGCCTATTAATTATTTACGATACCAAGTTATTTGAATTTTCGATGTTTTATAATTGTTGATTGGTAGGGCAGCATTATAAAAGGTCTGGTTTTGGAGGACGAATATCTATTGCCATTGTCAATGGTAGGTAAAATATTTCGCTGGATGCAGACTCCTTCCAACAGGACGCTGTGGAAATGCTTGGGAAGGCCTATGTTCAACAGTAGACTTCTTATGACTGAAGAACACTAACGGCCTTACTTATAGACAGTTGTAAAACGTATTTTAGTTATCGAATGTTTTGTACCTTTCGAACGACTTTTGAATTCAGTTTGAAGAAGACAAAACACTCAATAACTAAAATACGTTTAAAAAATATTTATGAATAAGGCCTTAAATCATTTAAGCAAAATTATAGAAGCACGACTGTAACAAAGACTTGACTGAAAGTATCTGATTCAATACCTCTTCGCCACCCTGAAATGCATTCGTAATTTTTTCATGGCCTTCGCAGGCAGATGAGCATGCTACCACCCTGATGGTACGCGGTCACCGCTGTTCATGGACCTTCGCAGTGCCAGGAGTCCAGCACAACAAAGTCGCTACCTACCGAAATAGACTAAATATTCTCAACAGACAAGCATTTCAACCGTAAAGTATACTAAACGTGTTAGGTGGGCGTTCTAAACAAGATATGCTCCGAAGGGTGTAGTCAGTTTAGCACTCTTGCGTAAAACTAAAACCCAAATCAAACAACATGACTTAAAAGTATTTATTTATATATCTTTATTGTACACAATTACAAACAATAAAACAATACAGAAACAACAACAACAAAAAAACAGCAATGTCTTACAGACAACCATGGGAGGGATTTAAAAGAAGGAGAGAGAGAGAGGGCAGTGTGAAAAAGTAGTGTAGTAAAAAAAACTAAATTCTCTACTTTTTAAAGCAGCTTGAAAATTGTAAAAATCCCGCAATGCTGCAACACGAAGACATTGGAAGCAAATCGCGCGTATAGTGGCAATGTCACGTGGAAGCAAACACTCGCGGTTGTAATCGTATTCATTTCTCAAAGTTATTACGGCGTAAAATAAATGGTACGGCGGCGCTGCA
This sequence comes from Deilephila porcellus, assembly GCA_905220455.2. Classification (NCBI taxonomy): domain Eukaryota; kingdom Metazoa; phylum Arthropoda; class Insecta; order Lepidoptera; family Sphingidae; genus Deilephila; species Deilephila porcellus. The sequence continues at coordinate 664,103 of LR999986.1, read as the reverse complement.
CTTACTTGCAAATCTGTACTAGGTTTGCTTTGACTTTGATTTTAAGGAGTTTTTTGACCGACTTCAAAAGAGGAGGTAATCAATTCGACTGAATTTTTTTTTTTTTTTGTATGTTTGTTACTCGATTACGCTGGTATTAGGGAACCCATTTCAAAAATTTCTTTTTTGTCGAAAAGCATGATATACTAGGTTGGTCCCATAAAAAATTGGTGAAGACCTGATGAATATCTTCGGTCCTGAAGAACAGAACTCCTCAAAATAGAACGGTACAGCAATAATTCTTTTTGCACCTGGTTTAGTATAAGTGTATTACTACAAAGGGGGGCTTAAAAGGGGGAAGGGGTGTAGGGGGGGGGGGGGAGAAAATAGATACTAATGTAAATACTCAATGTCTCTGGCAGTACTTAAACCATTAAAAATAAACTATTTTGTCGACAAGTATGATATGTTAGATTGGTGTCATTAAATAATGGTGAAGACCTGATGAATATCTTCGGACCTGAAGAGCAGAACTCCTCAAAATTGAACGGTACAGCAATAATTCTTTCTGCACCTGGTTCGGTATAAGTGTGTTACTACAAAGGGGGGGTTAAAAGGAGGAAGGCGTGTAGGGGGGGGGGGTAGATAATAGATACAATGAATTTCAGTTTTCAATATAAAAGTTTTACTATAAACAGTAGGTGAAGAAGAGGGAGAGTGGGAGAAATAGATACGTAAATTACCGAAGTAAACTAAGAGAATCCGAACTGGTCAGTGTCTAACAATAGCGGATATCATGATTATAATTACTTACAATCTTCTCATAATTTCACAGCAATAATATCATGTTTGGTCTGAAGAATTCGTAAATTTTAAAGACATCGTTTTGATTATATCATGATCACCTTTCTCATCATTACGATGCCTATCAAAACTAAAAAGGGACAAATAAAATAATTTTTAATAAAAAAATAAAAACCGACTTCAAAGTGCCACTACAAAGTAACAAATAATATATATTTCATCGTACTAGTACCCAATGATTAATGTTCTTATTGACTTAACTAGCTAACAAATCTTAAATACGTAATATTTTGAAGGCGGGTCGCTAAATATCAAACACGTATAAATTTAAGCAAATGTTACACCATTTGATATTACATGTAGATCCTGCAATGTTGGCTCAGAAAGGCACATAAGTAAATTAAACACAAATGAATATAATGTGCTAATCCTACGTGTAAATTTATTGAAGTTTTGATAGAATTTCTATGTGTCTTACATATTTGTGGTAGCCTGTTGATAATTATCTAGATATGATCCACGAGACGGTTGAACACCGTCTCGGTTATAATTCCAGGGTATACACCTCCGGAATTATCGGAGTCACTTGTGTGTTGATGATATTCAATTACCAAACTCTTTAACAGTGATATATTTCAATCATAGTCAGGAAACCTGCATGACATAAAGGCCTTTAAGTACAAGAAAGGGTATGTTGTGTCCCATGCTCAACAGTGGACGATTACGGCCTGATATATTAAGACAAATTAATATTCCGTGTAAATCTTGCGTGTTTTTCGCTATAATTACTTACACAAATTAATGTTAAGCGTAAGGCGTACATGTTCGGCACTTAGCGACCCGCCTTCAAAATATTACGTATTTAAGATTTGTTAGCTAGTCAAGTCAATAAGAACATTAATCATTGGGTACTAGTACGATGAAATATATATTATTTGTTACTTTGTAGTGGCACTTTGAAGTCGGTTTTTATTTTTTTGCTTTTCTTTTGGGTGTTTTATTTTATACATTCGTGTAAAGTTTTTCTAACGTCGTTTTGTTATCTATATTTCCGACTAGGTAGTGTCTTACATTGTTTTCACTCTACCCAATGCTGCTATCCTATTTGTCTTTCATGAATTTTTAGCCTCAAAATCCAGATAAATATTAAGGTTATTTATTTTTCCACGGGGCAAGTCAATTCTGCTCTATATTCTGCTAACCAGGGGTCTAGAAAGAGCCGCAGCATTCGACACAGCTGTCAATTGACCCCACACGCTAGACTAGACTGCAGATGATCTCAACACTCATCTATCTCCTCTTAAAACTAAGGTCAATCATCTTTAAATATTCTATAAATTTATTTATTATTTATTTCTATCATCTCTACGCTTTTACTGCACACTGAATGTTTTCTTATAATTCCTGTCCATCCCAAGGTTGCCTGGTAGAAATCGCTATTAGTGATAAGGCCGCCCATCGTACTGAACTGTTAAGTGTTTATCCTGAAAGTGTTTGTTATCATTATGTACACTAAAGTATATTATTATTATCTTTTCCCTTCTCAAAAACGTTCCCTACAGACACCTATCTCCCCCCTACATACCAGTAGTGAATATAAAAGCGGCGTGCGTGTTCTAGCGACGCCAGCTGGGCGCGCGCCAAAGCTCTGCTCACGCCGGATCATTAGCTCGCAAATATCTGCTTTTCTATGTTAAATCATTGGAACGTGTATTTAGGCCGATTGTTGACCTGTGGTGTAAGCATTGCTGGGGTTTTTGTACTTGTATGATATAGCTGCATTGAAGTTGAGGGTTAGTGCAATGTAAATCAAATAGCTATCTAATGCGGCATGTACTGAATGTGTTGTATATTATTAATATATTATTATGCTAGCCTATAAGATCCCACTGCTGGGCAAAAGGCCTCCCTTAAGTCCATAAATCTCTATTGAGAGCAATTGACTTTCAGTCCTTGTTGAATCTATTGTTTTATCTTGTGCTGTATAAGTTATTTTTAAATTTCTGATCTGTATATTGTGTCTATGGTTGTTGGCTTTTCTAATATTCCTAGAATAAAAAAAATATCTTCTCTATGCTTCTTTGTCTCGAGTGTGTTTCATTTATTACTAATTTCCTAAAAAAATATTAAGAACAACAGAATGGAGTGTCAATAGAAGAAGATAGAAGGTTAGTGAAATGCTTTTTCGAATATACACAGACCGATTTCGAAACTGGTGGTAGAGTATTCTTACTCGCCTCGTTAGCGAGCCTGCGTATTGCCGGTAAAGAGTAGGCTAGTATACTTTTTTATTGCGTTGAATTGCGAGACGACTGATTGTAGGCGATACGACAGCTCGTGGACAGTAGAAAACTAAACAACACCATGAATTTCAAAGCATTGCTTGGCATTCCACTGCGCTCGAAATCCTGAGACATAAGATGTTAATTCTCAATACGTCCAGTAGTTACTCTGGAGATAACATTAGTTATTTTGGTAATTGTATTGTATTGATCAATGAGAAATATTTTTTCTTCTTGTTGAATAGATAATCTATTATAGGTGCTGTGCAGTGCCCTGCAGTCCAGATGGACATTCTAGTCCATTCGCAGTATTAAGAAAAAGAATAAATGATGTACAAATTATTAATTTTATCAATTGTAAATTCCACTCCAGGTATAAGTGTTATGAAGGCGCGATTCTTATGACGTAGTTTATCTGTACGTGGATTTTCTCGCGAAGCTCCGAGATCACAAACTCAAACACGCCTCCGCAAACACTTCCAACTCCATGTTTTTGTTTCTAGTTACTCGTGTTTTACTTTGTTTTAGATATTTGTGACGTCACACTGGATTTTGAAGTGATAAGATCAATTTTGTCAATAAAAAGTTCGATTGTTGTCTACATCTTAGGGCCAATTGCACAAACTAACTTTGCCCATAACTTTGACTTTGAAAACGTCAATCCCATACATTAGCAATGTCGAATACGTCACAAATGTGTGGCGATGACATTGTCAACATTAAAGTTATCGTCAAAGTTAGTTTATGCAACTGGGACTTAGCTTGCCAAGGTTTACGGTTATTCTGGAACGCGGTATACGCTTTCTTTCGTATGTTGGTACGACAAACGGGCTAGAATGCAACGAAAAGGAAATAATACTGTAATCGAAACTGTATTCAGCGTTGAAACAAGACCATATCTCTCAGGACGACATAGTTATAACAGCCAGCTAAAAACCGGACAGGGACTGGCTGAACTCATACATACATACATACAGAAACTCACGCCTTTACCCGAGAAGGAGTAGGCAGAGGCGCCACCAAGACACCCACATTTCGCCTTGTATGTTCCATCCCATAATGTGATAGGGGCGAGCCTATCGCCATATTGGGCTCAAATTCCTGTCTCCTAAAAAAACGTTTCTCAAGCTTCAGAGTGTTTTCTCAAACGATTCCCGGCGAAAATCCGGGACCGGGACAAAAGGCACTTATTGCGTCACACCTTAGGTGACAAACTCCCTGTTATCCCAGGGATTTGTGTTACAATTTTGAAAAAGATTTCTATTTTAATTGGCTATTTAAATTCCATGGATTGTGGATTGAAAGGTTCTGGATTCAATTAAGTGTATGTTAAATCACTCAATGAGAAAGATGTCGGAAAAGCTGCCGATTGTAAAATCTCAAGTTAAATATTTCTTTGACCTAAGTTGAATTTAAACGATTATGTACTCGTACTAAAACAACTACAAATCGAAAAATAAATATAGATATCTAATCTCCTAACCGAGATTATTTTGTACTAATATATAAATAGATAAATATACTAACAATCTCACATTGCTTAAGCCCCATACTAATATAAAAAAAATCTATGTCGGGGGTATCAGAAAAATCGCGAGTCCCGTCTGTCTCATAACACCCACATATTTGTGGTTTTCACCAACATTTCCCGGATGGAATCATACCCAAGCATTTGCTTTCCATCCTCAGTATCGTAACCAACTGCGCCACAAAGATTGCTAATCACTACTGGACGAAGTAACCGACAATTCATTTAACCAAAGTACCACCGAGCTACTATACATAAAAAACAATGTCTATAATATTGAAACTTTTCCGCACCGAAACAAATTCAATAAAAGCATAATCCTTTAATATAGCCACTCCGATGAAATTAACCCTACTTGCTAAGAGAATTCTTGAATCATTAAACTCAGCGGTTGCATAATCTTCGAAATTCCCACAAAACTTGAAACGTCGCGAGGCAAAAAGAGACGCCTCCAGAATTCTACTTAACAAACTTTAATGGAACCTAATTAGACCGTAAATTTAAAGCCAATAGACTTTCGCGAGTGTTTAATCCCGAAACGTCCAGGCGTGATTAATCTTCAGACGGGGACGGATTGAGGCACTGACGGGTGGTCAAAATAAACATTGATAAAGTTGAGACTCGTGACTATAGCGCCGCTGTACTACTTTGGCCCCGAGACTAGCAGAAGGTAAGCTTAATAGGTCAAGTCTTGTTGATAAATAAGAGCCTTGAATGTTATCACAAATGCGCAATATGGGTGGTATAACTGTTTTAAAAATCAGACGAAATAATAAATAAATACCTTATCATCGCTTTTTGTTAAGTCAGTTTGGTTGTGATGACTGGCGGATCAATATATAGACAATTTTTTATCTAATTATCACGTCTCAAGTGTTTTGTGTTTTTAAGATTGTAATTAATGTAAAACCAATTATAATTAAGTCAACTCATCGTCGATTTAACTCAAGGTCTTGTATCTGATAACACAGCTCAGGTTTTTATTTATTATACAGTATTACTTCCATATTCTAAAATCTAAATATTTATTCAAAGATATCAATATCGATAAAACAGTTCAACCAATTTGCCAAGTGAGAGTCGATGGTGCGTTAGTTTAGCTCACGGGGCAGACACGATACGTGGCAAAGCAATTAGGGCATATCTCACACGTCCAATATTGAACAATATTGTGGGCGGCGAATCTGCAGATGCCAAAATGTTCTGCATGTGTCGGAATTCAATAAATATATTTTGGTATTTTGATGCTGAAGTGACAACGTTGAGTCGATCTTTCGACTATAAAATATTAATTATAAATTCATTTTTTTTTACGTATTCTTGGTGGTTACTATTTGAGTTTTATATAGGCATTTAATAAAAGTAATTTAAATTGATTGTCCTTTTTTTGAAGGTAAAAAAAATCTCGTACTTTGTGGTATGACACAAGATTTGGTATCTCATTTTGAGGTGAGGTGTTTGGTGTCTATATATGTGATAGTCGGCTATACATGTATTTATTTGTCATTATTATTTGCAAGTACTGGCCAAAAACATTATTTTGTGAAACAGTGCTACCAATAGGGTTCATATACAATACAATTTAAATTATCTATACCGTTGATAAAATTATTTTAAGAATAACTTCGCTGGCTCAGCGACCCAGTGGGTCTTGGCCTTCGAAACGAGAATTCTTCAGCTTTCTCTATTCTGCGTCACCTCTCGCCAACTCATTTCAAGAACCAAATGGATATTAAACAAAGAATTCTTATCAAATTTCAATCTTCGGTGCCTCCTTATGCCCCTCATTTTCCGCCAGCTCCATCCCTGTACTTTTAGTAAAAGTTGTTAGGCTTCGTTTTTGTAAGGGTGGGATTAATAAAAGTAACGGGTATGTTTCAGGGGTTGCGGCGTGATATTTTGCGTTTAATTGTGAAATATTACCTTAACTTTATCGTTTCCACTTAGTTCAACTTTTTATTTTTACTTTTACTTAATCCGAGAGTGTAGAGGTGTTTTTAAGCCGATTTGTGTTATTCGATGGCGGTGTAGGAAATTGGAAAATAATGATGTAAAAGCATTTGGTAACACTCATAAAGAATAGCAATTGGCCTCAACATGACCACGACCACTCTGTCAAGAGTTCACGACTACGAAGAAGAAGAAATGAAGAATAATGATATGATTATATATTGGATTTTTCTATTCATTATCAGCCCGGAGTCAGGAATTTGTGCCCGATATGGCGATAGGCTCGCCCCCTATCACATCGTGGGACGGAACATACAAGGCGAAATGTGGGTGTCCTGGTGGCGCCTCTGCCTACCACATCCCACTGCAGAGTGCCGGGTTCCTCTACTAGCGACACTAATATTAAGGTTGGCTTAATGCTAGTCGGCAAAATTCACATATTTTTAAAATGGTTAAGGATTCTGAAATATTTCGGATTTGTCACGATGTTTTATTTCTCAGTTGAAGTAAGCGATAGTTAACTACGTATGAACACGTATATTCAAACGGTAAAAGTCTAGTTAACTGTTAACTAATATAGAGATGATATTATGACAAATTTTGTAAAAAAAATATTAAACCAGCAAGTGTATAGCTTTGAAAAATGTACGAGGAAGAAATACTGCGTAAACCTGAAATAAATTTATCGAGGTTAGTATTATGATGGCTTACTTACATTGTCTTGAAAATGTACCCGATCTCTAAGTATATGAATAATACGACAGTCACACAATTTGAAATATGTCAAACCCTTTATAGTTTATTTAGGCTCCTCTGGATAACGCGAGGGTCTCTAGTAGTTTGTTAGGGCTGGCAGGCGTGGGGTACCAGTATACCTTTTTTAGTCTCCCTCAGCGAAGGCAGTATAACAAGTTTGTAATTGTATCTGCCTATATACGTCCCACCGCAGGGCACGGGCCTACTCTACATTCGAGGGTACGATTGAGAGTGGTTAGGCCATATAGTCCACCACACTGGTCTAGTGCGGGTTGGCAGACTTTACATACCACAGAAATTCTTACTAATCGCTATGGTATGCAGGTTTCCTCATGATGTTTTCCTTCACCGTTATAGTGCGTGGTAATTGCCTATAAGTTTACTCTTTAGAAAAAATAAATACACCCAATAGTAGGTACACATAATTTTGTTCAAATTCGTTTAACCATCTTTTAGATTATTTAAAAGATTTATTTGAAAACCGAAATAGATAAAGTTGAAACTTGTGTCAGTGCCCACTAAAATGTGCTTGTAAGATGATCTTATTGATCTGGGACCTACTAAATAATGTCATTATTTACAACTTTAACGTCTTTTATTTACTTTTTCGTATCCTGTTTAGAAATTATAGTTCCAAGATATGCCCGGTTCGCTCAGATTCTGCAGAAACATAATATTTTGAATATTACATTTTTGTACTGCTGCCTCGGTGGCGTGGTTGTACTGCAGTACGACTACAAAGCTGAGGTCTCGGGTTCGAGTCCCGGGTCGGGCAAAGTGATAGTGGATTTTTCTGTTCATTATCAGCCCGGAGTCAGGAATTTGTGCCCGATATGGCGATAGGCTCGCCCCCTATCACATCGTGGGACGGAACATACAGGGCGAAATGTGGGTGTCCTAGTGGCGCCTCTGCCTACCCCTTCGGGGATAAAGGGCGTGAGTTTATGTATGTATTACATTTTGTTTGCTGGCAACATTTAGACGATGCACACAGCTTTGCGGTTGGATCGTTGAATCGTCAAACCGCACGCCCGATTCACACTCATACGTAACGTAGCCGACACGACATCGACTACAGTTTTTTTTATATTAGTAACACAATAATTCATATATATACAGGGTACATCAAGACTGCGACCGAATACGAAGCCAGGTGGTAGTATTAATGACTTCAGACACAACGCAACTAAATATTTCGCGAAAAAAATTGTCCATTTAAAAAAATATATTGATCGTCGTATTTGGGTTATAAAAACATAGTATTTAAATTACTATTTTCGCAAAACCTGCTAGCCAACAGACAAAGCTCTGTCATTGGCGGAATGCTATATGAAGCTAACCCCGTAGATTATAATTAAATCTAATTTATTATTTAATGGTGACGCATTCATTATTTCTCTAGGTTGTTACTTAATAGTAATAATTTACCATCAGATGATCCACTTAATCATTATAAAACGAATACACGTATTCACCTTTGAATTTCAGGAGGAAGACATGATACGACTATTGGCATACACATTTTGCCAACCCTTTTTCGGCCCAAAAATTACGGGGCGAGCCTATCGCCGATTTTTATAAACATATCGCATCGGACTCGTGATCGTATCGTGTCCGTATCGCCGCTCTGTGTTGTTGTTATAACTAGAATAATCCTAATTCGCAGCGCACACTCGCACAGTTATCAATCAATATGCGTTAATATTAATTTCGCTTTGTGGCAATTTCCCGTTTAAACCCATTAATTAGTCGGCACCGGCGGTTTGTTTGTGGTTCCGTGGGTTTTGTCAGGTGAATTTCCATTAGATCCAAAGCTGAGGTGAGGAGTCACATAAATAACAACCTGTCAATAAAATTGTGATACAAAGTTTTCCGCGTAAAAATCATACATATGTAAATAGATAAGCTCATTTTGTGCGCAGATAGGAAAAGCTAAATTTTTTATAGTTGTATAATTCTACAATTAAGTTACCTAGTCGTTACAATACTGGTTAAAGTAACACCTCAGCCCAACACGTGAATATGTAGGATAAGGATTAGAGTCTTTGAAAACGTTAAAATAAAAACAAAACCGTCGAAAAAACAGCAAATTGGTTTTATTTCAATACGAAATAAAAAATTTAGTCGCTATAAAATCATATATATAATAAATTAAATAAGTGCCGAAATGAGATGTTTATTTTGAAAATTAAAGATATCTATAATTAATTTTTGGGTAAATTAAATTAAAATAATAATAAATAAATACACAATGGTTGTTGTAGAAGAGCCGTGGAAGATCGACCTTCACCTATGTGATAACCAGATGAGACATATTTTTTTTATTAAATATTTTATTGAATAACAAACATGGCTATTATAATTTTCCTATGGATAAGAGATCATGGCCGTATCATGCATAATATGATGTTATTTAAGAGGATGGCTTCTGATCATATGCTTAGTTGGAAATAACACTTCTTTGAGCACCCATTATACTATCATTCCTTCAAATTACAACGTAATCTCTATAACATATTTTAGTGCCTCATTTCCCTTCTTCACAATATTAGCATTTATACCTAGTTCTCGACATCGCGAAGTCCTCAAGCCCGAAACTCATTCAAACAAGGAATTTCATATAAAGTTACGTCTGTCATGGCAGTCGATTTGGCCTCCAAGCTATGTGATCTTGATGTGAATTGAAAGGAGGCCAGGACAATGCGCCCTTTGTGCTTCCATAATTAACTTCCTTAACTTTAATCGTTTTCAATCTATAAAACTCAGACGGTTTTACAGAAATGGCGAAAACAGGAATAATGGATTCGTTCGTTTTGGATCATTGATGGGTATTGTAATGACATTCAAGATATTTATATGTATACGTTTTTATGTATATATCAAGACAGAAATGTATAAAAGAAAAATATGTCTTGTATAAAGTTGTGAAATTCATTTTATATCGGTAGTTTCCATCCACTCGCGATACTTCTCTTTATATTGGGACTGCACAGTCAACTCACTATAATTGAAACTCCTGTTATCTACATGATCATGGCTATGATCAACAGCAAAGAGTTGTCTCGTGAGTCTCTCGTGGGCCTAGTGTCCAATAAAGACACATGACTGCTAATTCTGAAAGTCTATATCTATATCAGCCATATACGTCCCACTGCAGGGCACGGGCCTACTCTACAATCGAGAGAATCGATTGAGAGTGGTTAGACCATATAGTCCACCACGCTGGCCTAGTGCGGGTTGGCGGACTTACATACCGTAGAAATTCTTTAAAATCGCTACGGTATGCAGGTTTCCTCACGATGTTTTCCTTCACCGTTAAAGTGCGTGGTGATTGATTATCAATACACACATAACTCCGAAAAGTCAGAGGTGTGCCCTGGGATTTGAACCCGCGACCACCGTGAACATGTAGGCAGCCGCGTCTAGTCCGTTACCAGCAGGCCACCACGCACCACTTCTGAAAGTAATCACCAATAATAATAATTTATTTAAAATATTTTGTTTTTAGAATTTGATAGTATACATTTCAAATAGTATGTGTTCATTGCAACTTCTCAAGGCAAAGCTAATAATATTTTAGTAATTATCTGTAGGTACCTACCTAACATAGATTAGACAAAATATAGATTATTTTGTGCATAATATATATGCCTAATTGCAGTGTGCAGGTAATGTTTGATGTAACACTTTTTTTTCTGAAGCTACGATAAACGAGTATACTAATATAAATAAGTAATGGTACGATCGGCGCTCTACATAAACAAGTTTTTTATTGATACTACGCAGCGTCTTATCGTGGTCGAATTTTCAAATAAATATTTTTTCGACGCTCACTCGAAACAAGTAAAAGTCAATATTATTTTTATCAATATGCGTACCTAACTGGTAATTTTTACTATCGAGAGGCAAAAGTAGTCTGCTGTAACCATCAAATTTACATTTATTTTTGATAACAAGGCATTATAAGATTTAACAACTTATGTCTCAGAATGTAGATATACTAAATAATCATTTATTTTGAGTGGTTGCTTCTGTTAGGTAGTCGCGACTGTTACCATCAGGCGAGCGAAAAATTAAAAACAATAAAAACAAAAGCAGCTTGAAATTCGCAACATTCAACTTCCTAATGTTGCAAAAGCAGGATTTCCCGGGCAAATTGAATAAAGTTCGGCTAAATTCCGAGAATGCTTAACGGATTGCGATAAAAGTGCGCATATTTTTACAGTACATCGTAATTCTGTATTTGTTCAGTGCATTCGGGCCATTGTTGCTACGTGTACCGAATTAACTGGACGCGACGCTAGTGCCGGGACGCAAAGACCCGCAGATTAGATCCTATGCATTGTTAAGGGTTGGCTCGGTTGAATTTGCTGGCTTTTAGAGTATTGTGTGCGTCTTTCGTTTGCGTGATCCCTAAGGCTTGGTGATATTTTAATCGATATTATTCAATAAATTTGCTATTGGCTTATTACAAGGTCGGGATTAAACATCCTTAATATATGTCCTCTTCTTTAGAATAGATTACCTACTAAACGAAAGATTAAAAAAGAGATAAACATTTTTATTTTATTTTGACATCCTTTATGTCGCATTTGGTTGGACGCTGGAAACGAGAGGGTGCGGGTTCGATCTCAGCACCGAGATAAAATGTTTGTGAGGCCCACAAACATTTGTCTCGGGTCTGGGTGTTTGTGAGATCGAAACGTCTCTCGTAGCTCCTGATACCAGTGACGCAAGATTCGATCTATGTGTGGGGTTAGGACTGTGTATGTGACTGTTGGTGTATTTATTTATTTAGTCAATAGGATTACTATGTAGCAGGTCCGTCGTATGCAAGACGCCGTCTGGATTGTTCCCGCGCTTAGTTTATTTCTGGCGTCAAAGGCAGTACCCTACTATAAGGTGTTTTAGTCGGTAATTACTGGAGCTTCAGAAGCTAATATATGAAGGTGACATGTACTTGGTATTGCTTATTTTTATATGCAAGCGTGACTTTTATCGTCAGCTAGTCATCTGCTACTTATCATTTTTGATAATAAACAGATATTATATCAAAACACATATTAATACCCATAGATATGGAGACTCTGGCACGAATTTTAATGACACCGAGCATTGAAACTCTGCGAATATCTAAATAAATAAATAAATTCACCCAACAGTCACATACATAGTTCTGGTCCCAAACTAAGATCTAGTCTAGTGTCGTGGGTATCTGAAACTACAAGAGACTTTTCGGTCTCACAAACACCCAGACCCGAAGCAAATACCTGTGGATCACACAAATATTTGTTTCGGTGCGGGAATCGAACCCGTAGCCTCATGTTTCACAGCTAGCGTCTAACCAACTGCGCCATGGAGACTGACAAACGTATCTTACTCGTTTTTAACCCGCAACGAGATTAATCAAGTAGTAACTATACACACTGCCTCGGTGGCGTAGTTGTACTACGGCACGACTACAAAGCTGAGGTCTCGGGTTCGAATCCCGGATCGGGCAAAGTAATATTGGATTTTTCTATCCATTATCAGCCCGCAGTCAGGAGTTTGCGCCCGATATGGCCATAGGCTCGCCCTCCATCTCATCATGGGACGGAACATACAAGGCGAAATGTGGGTGTCCAGGCATCTCTGCCTACCCTTTCCGGGAAAAATGCGTGAGTATATGTATGTAACTGTACACATCAAATGCTGTAAGTAATGACCAAAAAAGAATTACAGTTCTTGTAGTCCGGTTTGAATCCGAGCTGGGTGGTATGTTCCAGCACTAGTCCGGCATTACCATAGCAAATGTCCGGCGCCCGGGACCCGTCCGACTATTTGCACTTAAATCGACTGCCGCCCCGCGTTAGACGTCTCAAATTTGAATTTTAAACTAACCGCACCGTTTTGCTTGGTTGGTAAATTCATCGCGTTTTTTATCCGCTCGGTAATTTGGTTGTTGAATAATTTATACGATGTTAAGTAAGGACTGTGTTTTGTCGAACATGATTTACTTTTTCGTTTGATTGGAGATTTGGGATTATTTGTTTTATAATACTTGGTTTTAGTAAAGTAAATTTTATTGTTTCAAGCAGATTTTTTGAAATCTAAGTTCCAAATAGAGAGCAGTTGGTGTGATGCGAGAATCAGAATGTATTTACAAACAAACTCAGGTATTTTTATTACGAAAAAACATTCAGACATTTTTATAAATACGTCTCATAAACCCAAGTCTATACATACCATATATTACTTCGTAAAGACACACTCAGGACCTAACAGCCACGTCGTGTTAGACCTCCAGACTTCATGTTTGAGTCGGAACGTAATTCTAGCTTACAAGTCGACTAGTTACGAACTGTACTGGGAAACTTTCGCTTCGAAGTTTAAGGAACGGTGCGCAGTTTCTACTAGCGTTTAAGATTTCAAGATTTTTGGTGTTAGGTTTCAGAAATGAAGAGGTTTTTGGATATATATTTAGCAAAAAGTATTTAAAAAATATACAGTGATGTAAAAGTTATTATTTGCGAAATATACCTATATGCAAATTAGTGGCGGTACTTCCATACAAGCCCAAAAGCCCGGCTTGCCCTACTTAATACGTATATACTAAATTCTGAACGAAACAATTACATTCATTACAAAACAGTAATTACGAAAAATCTACCATTTTTAAATTTACCGCGTTCCGTCGCGGCATGGCGCTCTTCAATGAAGCGCCTGCGATGGCGAGCCGAAGCGCCGCCCGCGCTGCGCAACGCTTGTAATAAATTCATTCAATAATTTTACCTCTCACGTAGAACGTAGCTCCACGCATTTTTTAAAAGATGGTACGCGCAAAACATATATCTGCCTTCTTCTCTCTCGTGTGCTTTTACGAGGCTTTTGGCAACGCATGCTATCTCTTTCACATTTACGGGTGAAATGCTATACTCCGGCACTACGAATGTATAGCTACAGATATTTATATATAGCAATATTGTACTAAACCAAAAGCCCAGCTTTTGACCACAGAATTGTTTTGACTGAACATCGTACGTTTGAAGGTCGTTATGTGTAACATTATTTGTTAACTAAATTATATTTATTGTTATTAAATTATGTTGGTTCTTTTTTAAATCATTTTTGTAATACAAATAATGAGGTTTTTATATTTTTTTCATAAATTATAATTGCATGTTGTAATGTTTATTTTTTTGTTTACTAGCAATACTGTACGAATTTCTACTAACTTCATAAGTATTTTGATATTGTGCAATTGTAAATAGTTCGGTTTTAGGTTAATTATTCGTTTTTTAATGTTATTTAAACTTTTTGATACGAAAATGATTTGTATTGTTTCCTGTGATAGTTTTAGTGTGATGGTGAAAGTGTTCATTGCCGTTATAAAGGTAATTTAATTAAATTATATTGAAACTGGCGCGAAAAATACGCCGAGTTCTTAAATTCGTGATAAATCACAAGAGGCATTTTATCGGTTCAGTTTACTAAACTACGTAATTCGATTTCTACATGCTCCCCTTTATAAAGGTTATTAAACAGTCGTGTTTAATATGTTTTTCAAGGGACACTTGTGTATTAGAATGTTTTGATTAATTCTAATAATTTCAATGATATTGTGGTCCTTTCAAAAGGCATGCTATTACTTGTAATTAAAATTACTTGTAAAAACTTAACCTTAATGTATTTATAACAATTTCTGCCCACAATTTTGGTTAACTGCGCAGTCAAACACGGGACCATAGTAGCTATCATTGTGCTAGTGTAATGCCGGGTATTAAAAGTGCTCAGTAGTAAAAAGTTACGGTCGCATGACCACAAACTATCTATATTTGTATTACCTAATCTTAATATTGTATAGATTGTGTGATCGGTCTACCGCCGCGCCGTAAATTCGAATTCGTCGTTCTTAGTCTTTTTTTTCTTCTAAATAAATATGTATTAAACCTAAAATAATATTGGGCTTGCCCTACTCCAAAACCCTAGGCATGCCACTGATGCAAATATGAGTTGTGTGTTGCAAATTGTTTAAGATTCCACCCTTTAATTATTCAACCGTCTTCGTGAATAACTGCTTTTGTATAAATTAAAACTAAAATTTCCTCCTTTTCAGATCAAACGAAGTCACCCCCAGAATTTTGTCTTACTTCCTTATTATTCATAAATCAGATTAAAGGAATTCCATTAAAATATTTTCTTTAAATTGTCCTATTGAATTTCGTCGATAGCGTTAAAAGACTATTGTCTGGCCATTAATTGCTTCCCGGAATCGAACCCGGTCCGTCGGTAATTTGATTATAATAACTTCATTGTTTTCCCGTACGAGCTGCGCCCGCTTGGCTAATTAGAGATTCTGTGGAGTTCCAAAAGCCTTTGTTCTTTGAAACTGGATATTTACTTTTTTTGAGCGATATTTTTGAACACGGAAATCCTCAATTTCCTCAAGATTTGTTTGTTCTTAGTTTTTAATTTGTGACTATAACATGACTAGGCATTTGAAGTGCAGTGAAGCGAAGTATTACCAATAACCATCTAGGCGTATATCAACTTAAATAAAGCGACCTGCTTGACACATCATATGCATATGTATTGTTTTCTGAATGATTTTTACATTAGTGAATCTCCATTATTATAACTAAATATTATTTTGTATAAGTTTTTTTGTTATTATTACTTTAATAAGTATTGTTCTTAAGTTTTAAAGTTATTCTTATCTGCTGTGATACTGTAGCACATTGGTTCAATCCTCGTTTTGTTTAAATCCTTGGTTTGTTTGTATGTTATGGTTTTGTATTTTTGTATTATTTTTGATAGTTTTTTGTTACTGAAGCACAGCACTATTAGGATTTAATTATCTTGTCTTTAATTCTAATACGTACACTTTCTTTGTTTATGTTTAAGTAATTAGTGGAAACTTTGCTGGATTGAGTATTATTATTTTAACTTGTTTATAGTTACTATTGTTCTGTTTGTTTCCCAAAGATTAATAAAATAAAATAAAATAAAATAAAAATATTATGCTAAACCCGAAAAAAATCTCAAGGATTGACAGAATTAAATCGACGCGACGTTACTTAAAGTTACCTTTCAAAATTACCATTACACCATGTTTCGATGTGATAGGTTGCGAGTCTATCGCCATATCGGGCACAAATTCCTGACTCCGGGCTGATAATGAATAGAAAAACCCAATATCACTTTGCCCGACACGGGTTTCGAATCCGAGACCTGTGCTTTGTAATCGTGCCGGAGTACAACTACGCCACCGAAGCAGGCTAAATATTTTCTTCAGTATTTATTGTGACAATATTTCCTTCTTTCTCTCTGTCTAAAATTTACTACGTGTTGAAAAAAATGAATATTTGAATAAACATTGCCAACCTTATTCTTTGTGTACGGGCCTACCCTCCCAGGATGAATAGAGCCCGAGTGATCCCGGATATCCCGGGACATTCTCCGGGAACTATTATCATGTCTGCTACAGGTTTTGGAATAATTTACGATGCGGTTGACAGTTTTATGGACAATGAGGGTTAACATTAGATTGTTTAGTTGTTTCTGAAGTCGTAAAGGTGACGTACTAAGGAATAAGACCATGCGTTTATTTTAAGTGTATGTTATAAAACGTCAGGCCCTTTTGCCATGCCACATTGCCTCAATATACCTCAGTTATTACGTCTCCTTGACTCACATAAGATGAGAGGGGGTAATAATTTACGAGTAAAACGATTTTACAAAAGGCTTCCTGGATGCAGGCCTCTTCTAACAGGTCGCCAAGGAAATCATATGGGAAGACCTTTGATCAGCTGTGGACTTCTTGTGGCAGAAGAGAAAGAGACAAAAAACTTGAGAGGTGTCAAGGGACACCCGGATGGAACGAATTTCGATTTATTATTTTTTATTATTTATTATGTACAAAAACCTGTATTATACACTCATCAAAAATAATCGTCGCGACACCTCACTGTTCAATGCGAAATAGAAAGACGAAACGAAAATAACTGGCTTGCTTTCTATAAGAGAGAGAGAGAGAGAGAGACAGACAGAGAAACACGCGCACGCCGCACGGCTTACAACTATAGCAAAAAGTGTCGTTACAACTTTTGTTTTAATTTCTCTGTCTAGCCCCTTCTTCGTTCCAATAATATCTATGAATAATAAGCAATAAATATTTGGAAAAGCCAATAAAATTATCAGTTATAAAATTCTATCTTACATCCAGCATTTATTTCTAAAGCACTAGACCACATGACAATTCAACACACATTCATTATAATTTCAATATTATTTCCTTATAAAAGGTGTGACGCAATTCGAAAGGGGGGAATAAAAACATCCCTTCCCGGCAGCACTATCGGCTGTAGATTTTTCTTCATGTGATTACATTCAAACGTTGCGGGCCGCGTATATATCATTTTAACCGTTCGTCGATAGCCGTTATGAATAATGGCAACGGTTGTGCCTCCGGGCTGTGCAGTGTTTAGGGATGTAACTCATTCGGCAAAAGAAGTTCGGGCAAAAGATTTTTGCCGAAGCTTTTATTCGGCTTTGTAAAAATTTAAGCAGTTTTTTTGGCCGATTTTGCAAAAGTTTACATTTGGATTTGCAAAATATTCGGTCGAACCCTGTTGTGTTTCTATGTCGTCATATATAACTCCAATATAATTCGCTTGTTATTTATTTGACTTACTTTTTAATTTGATTGTATTTAATTTCACTCCAAAAAGCTGGCAAGGCGGCATACAATCTATTAGGTGTTACAAAAAATAAAAACAATAAATACGCTACCATATACCTTTAAATAAAATAATAATATAACAAGAAATAGTATCACTTAATATAATGTGGGATGTTTACACCTTTACCATTCCAAAGTAATAATAAAACAATTAAATAAAAAAAAACTTTGAAATAAAAAATTAAATGCGCCACTGGCATGTTATTATTTCTCCCTTTTTTTATTACCGTTGACTTTAAACAACATTTATTGCGTATTCATCGCGCATAATGGATTCCTTCCGGTATTTATCGGTTTAAAAATTATAATAAATTTATTTTCAAAGTGATTAAACTAGTAATATACAGTCATCACTTCAATTATGTAATTACCAAAATGTTCCAATTATGTTCATTTTATTTAACATTATCTCACTGATTATACGTATATTATCCATTTTCGTCATGGAACAGCTCCTAATGCCCTTGGTTCCGATTCTTGCTGTTATTATAATACACTCAGCAGTCACATACACAGTCCTGACCCTACACTAAGATCGAATCTTGTGTCGTGGGTATCAGAAACTACAAGAGACTTTTTAGTCTCACAAACATCCAGACCCGAAACAAATACCTGTGGATCACACAAATATTTGTTTCGGTGCGGGGATCGAACCCGTGGCCTCACGATTCACAGGCGGTGTCTAACCAACTGCGCCACGGAGGCTGTCGATTATTAGGACATCTCTAGTCGTGGTTATACGAGTACATAAAAAGCTGTTATTTTATTAGCCAGAACAACGATACGAGCAGGCCGCCTAATGGTAAAGGACAGTACTAGTTATAAAAAGAAGCAAAATAAGTCAAAACGTATAGTTACTAAGCTCTACAAGGTCCTGTTCTGCGCTCTTTACGCTGAGATATTGGAATTCAGGTTTATTGCTGTCCAGAAATTATTGGCCAAAAAATCCTCCAAACTTCACTACAGTGAAAGAACGAAAGATTTTTTTTGACATGCCGAGTTAAATGGAGAATAAAAAAAATAACATAATGAAATGGTCGTCACAAAAACAGCAATACTCAGAGTGTACTGATATAATATCAGGGCTGGTCTTCCGTATAGCCGTTAGGTGACGTCACTGTCGCCAATGATGAGAATTACAGTTTTACTACAAATAACTATCACGGTGCTATCACTTGTCTACTAACAATCTCGAGAAAAGAATAGATAATATTCTACAACATAAAATAATAATTTTCCCGAAAATAATTTCATCCCCCATCCCTAAACCAGCAAGGGGGTGACGCCTCGCGTATACAGACGATAAACGCTGAAAGAAATATTTGTTTAACTGCGCCCCCGAACATATCGCCCCAGGATTACTTGACGGTTCAGATCCTGCAATACCTGCCGGCTGAATACAAATTCTAGTGTAGCTTATGCATTTCTATGTTCACGTGCTTGGAGTTGAAGTTATAGTTTTCAGTTGATATTCAGTTTACGGTGAAGGAAAAAGTAAGGAAAAAAGGATTTTTTATGTATTGCAAATGAATGGTATTGATCGGGACTACGTACTCTAAGAGTTCAGAAATAAAAAGCCGTTTCTAAAATTATTAGACGACTAGTAAGTGGGCGAATGCAAAATATATTATAACAAATCATTCGGATTAAGAAAAAAAAAAATGATTTTTTTAAATATAAATTTGACTAGTGTAAGAATATACAGGGTATATCAAGACTGCGACCGAAAACGAAGCCAGGTGGTAGTATTAGTGACTTCAGACACAATGCAAGTAAAAATTTCGCAAAAAAAATCGACAACTTTTTTTTTGTAATTATTTACTTATCGTCGTATTTGCGTGATAAATACATAGTATTCCTAAAATAATGATGTAGACCTCTTTATTTTTAAACACTCAGTGGTACGTAAGGGTTTAAATTATTATTTTCGCAAAAACTAGGTATTTACCACCCAAACAAGAAGATTTTTTAAAAATTCTAAAAAAATATCTGTCGCTATTTTGGTGAATTTTTATTTGCATCGTGTCTGTGACTACTAAAACTACCACCTGGCTTCGTTTTCGTTCGTGGTCTTGATATACCCGGTATAAAATTATATGCCTGGTTTACCACAAATGGTTGTATTAAAATCTACAACTAGTAAAGCCGCGTTTAATACCACGCAAAATTTTCGCATTAATAGAATAGTCAATAAAGCTCGCGCGGTTAACTTTAATGGCTCCTAAACGGCACGATTTGGCTAAATATGGGCGAAGTTCAGCGCGGGCCTGTTAGAAACACCTTAACTTTTTTCTTGGGCTCAAGTTTTTAAGTAATTAGCTTGGTATGGGGTAACCTTGGCTTGTGGTGTAAGTGTGAAGCGTACAGCGATATTTTATGATAAATCCTTTTTTAATATTGTTTTCTCTAAGTAGTTAATATTTCTGCAGTATTATTAACAGTGAAAAAGTTGACCAGTCCTTGTGGTTCCTCTTTCCTAAAATACCGTGTGCTTCCAGGTTTCCGCCGTAGCAGAAGGAAACAACTATGATGGCATAATTGTTTAAAATAGGTTTTATATTCTTCTGTCTCTAAGTCATACTCTGTCGTTGTAATATCATAACTATACATACATACATAAACTTACGCCTTTTCCTCAGAAGAGATAGGCAGGCATGCTACCAGGACACCCACGTTGTGCCTTATGTGTTCCATCCCATGATATGATAGACCTATCGCCATATCGAGCACAAATTCCTGACACGAAAGTGATATTGGATTTTTCTATTCATTATAAATATAATAATTATGACCATAAAATTAAACTTTAGATATTTTTAAAACTGTTGGAAATACGAGTAATAGGTCATCCATTTATAAAAGAAAAATATTATTAGGACATATTATGAATGTGCATAAAGAATTTTATTATGCTGCCAGCTTGTCTGATTGCCGACAAGGAACAGATATTTGATTAATCATATCGCTGTTGTTTAGTTATCAAATCCAGTATAATGTAAGGATCAAATAACATTAATTTTACCCGCTGTCTGCTTATAACTTGGCCATTTATATTAAATGTAAGATACAGAGTTGGTATAACGGTTATTGCTTATTATACTAAGTTTCGGGGTTAATTTTAACTAATAAGTTCTGAATGGAGCTAATGAGTCACGTTGTTAGAAAAATTGCGAATAAGCTGTAATGGATTTTATTTATTATATTTTTGTGTTCAACTGGATGTAAGTAGCTTCTAAGAGTTCTGGGGTATTCGCAGGTTGGAATCCCAGGGCATACCTCTGACTTTTCGATGTAACGGTGAAGGAAAACAACAAAGAGGATTTGTAAAAAATTCTATGATATGTGAAGTTTGCCAACTCGCTCTAGGCCATCGTGGGACACTTTAGCCTAACCCTCCTTAATCCTACTCTCGATTGTAGAGGAGGCTCGTGCCTTGCTGTGGGACGTAAAGGGGTTGATACAGTACAGTAATTTTTCTATAATTATTAATAAATTATATTTACCAGTTGTTATTATTATAGATACAAAATCTATTTATGTTACCTTTCCTGCACATCTTGCTTTTTTGCAGCTTACTTTTATTCCAGGTTTATAACGTGAGATCCGCGGAATTTGGATTTATTTTGAAATGTTTTGTTTAATCGGAAGTCAGAAATTTGTGCCCGGCGATTTATTTATGGCAATAGGCTCGCCCCCTATCACATCGTGGGACGGAACATACAAGGCGAAATGTGGGTGTCCTGGTGGCGCCTCTGCCTACCCCTTCGGGGATAAAGGCGTGAGTTTATGTATGTATGTATGTTTTGTTTATTAATTCTACCGGTTTCTGGCCTAACAACATATTTGGGAATATACCTTGATATGCAATAAACTAATATGGTTGCTCTTATTTTTTTACGAAATTGCGTCAATAAATATGGCTTCGATACTTCTGGGTGATAAATTATTTTGTACACAAATAAAATGCAATCGATTACCTCCATAATACGTATTAACCTACGTGCTCTTATAAAAATATATGAAATAAAAATTCCAATGCTAATCGTTGAAAATTTTCGTTCGCGAAATCCCTCTCATTATTCTGTTGAGATTGAATTCAAAGTACGTTGCAATTAACTTTAATATTTTATTTTAAAACGTAGCTGAAAATGATATTTATATAATATTTTGGAAAATATGTATTTTATTAGTTATAAAATATTCACTTGACATATTTTCTCAATATCTATGTCTACGTAGGCCTTTTTAATGAGCTTTCACAACGGTAGTCGTCATCCAGTGAATCCAATCATAGATACTTCAGCACATGCTTGTATCGACGAAAAAACCGACAGACACCATTACTTCCACCCACAATTAAATAAACATACATCAATTTGCGAAAGATCGCTGGCAGATGTTGAATGCGACAAGTCGAAGACAGGGTGAAATAGCGCATTTTGGAGGAGACCTATGTTCAGCAGTGGATAATAAAAGATGGCGATGATGATGAATACCAAGATGTGATAGAAGACGCGACTATCTTTGAGCACGGCATTTAAGTGCGGGGATCACATTTTTCTCAACTGAACAAATTTTAAAGTTTTGAGACATGTATACTGTGCGTACAATAACTTAATAACACGGTCATAGGTGATACGTTTTAGTCGACAGATTCCCGGAGCACGATTGTTTTTTAATAAATTTTTCTTCGAATCAATATAGGTAAATTGCCTTTTATACAGACACCTGCTATAAAATGAAAAATGCAAACGTCAATAATAAAATTCCATAAGTGATTTTCGTACAATTACTCGTATTATCGCGAGTTTTGTTTTGATAATGTGTAGTTGGCCTTATGCGTCCACCGAGGCACCATGTTTTTAAACTTGTTTCTTGTGATTGTGGTGCTTGTCCTAACCTGGGTTTGGGTCAAGTGGCAGAGGGTGAAAGGATATTGGGCTGAGAGGAACGTGCCTCATCAACCTCCACATTTTCTTTTGGGAAGCCTTACGTTTCTGCAGAAAGAAAATCCTGTAAGTATTATTAAGATTTTGGTGATTGTACAAATTTTAACAGTTTGTAGTGGCTTCATGAACCTGTCGTGAAATGCCGAGATGCTAGTCGTTGGTGAGGATTCCAGGAGAATCTTTGACTTTTCAAAGACACTTGTACTAGTCAATACCACGCGTTATAGTGCTAAAGGAAAATATTGCGTGGAAAAATGCACAATTTCTAAGTATTAGTTGGATATGTAAAATCTGACAGCCACAAGGGGCCAGCTGGTGAGCATTAGCACTTTCCACCCTCTGTTATTGAAGAGTCTAGTGCCCAAAAACAGGTCATATAATTGTATTATTCATATTTCTCTATATTTTCAATATGAACATTATTAAATATACCCTCTGGTAGTGAAGCTCAAGACCTAAGCCACCGATGGTTAGGAAGACAAAGTAAGGAACCTGCTCACAATGCGTGTCGTGTCCAGTAAAACTGCCTTCTGTATCTGACTCTTGATTCAACTGCCAAGCCTCTGTAGATGTTGGTCGAGGCTCTTTGGTATTAACCCATACACGGAACCGACAATTGTATAAATCGTATCAATTATTCGTATCATTATTATGTAATAAATATTATCCGAATGTCGATAAATGTGACCTTGATCGTTCTACAATGTGAATAAGAATCACGTGTACAACAAAAGGAGATAACAATAAATTGTGTGATTGATGTGTATTCTTTTTTTGCCTGTCCTCTGTCACACTGATGTAGGGTCGATGCAACATGAGTTGCAGCCATGTTGCACAATTATTTGGTTTCTATTTTTACTGCCCATTGGTTGCACGATATCATCCCTTACGGTAACAGAGGTTTTAATTTACCACGCTGTACTCATCCAAAGACATGCCTTATGCCCATATCAGTATTCCCGAAGGCGTAGACACAAGTGCAATTATATCCATCCCAATATTAAGGTCAGTGCCCCTAGCCGGAACATTTTGAAGTATCGTATAGTACCTAGTAATTCTCGTATAGTAAAGTAAACGTTTCCCGCTGTGAAATTTTAGTTCCAAATACGCTCACAATGGCGCTGTTTAAATTCCCATACAAAATTTTACTATTACTATTCTATTACGATACTGCAAAATGTTCCGGCTAGGGGTACTGAGGTCTGCCAACAATTCAGAAGTCAAACTTCATATACCTTCAATTTTTGATTAAGAGCTGTCACATAAAACCAAAATTTACTTAGATGGTTCTTTCGTCTTCAGGCGCTATGGATGATCCGGCTCTTCAAGCAGTTCCGCACTCCATACGCGGGCATCTGGCTCTTCTGGCGGCCGGGGCTGGTGGTCAACAGCCCGGAGATCGCTAGGAGAGTGCTGGTGAAGGACGCTGACATCTTCAGGAATAGGCATCTCAGCTCGGGCACTTCAGACCCGTTGGGAGGACTCAACCTGTTCGCTGTCAATGTACGAATATTGATCGTCTTGTTCAATTTCTCCATGAAACAACAGATTCGCGGCCCTGATGTGAATTCTATGTTCCGTTATCCATTCTGTGCGTTTGTAACATTCTTTAAAGGCCAATTGTGGTGTAGTTTAGTTTAGGAGCTAATAGTGAACCTCAGGAAATAAATAAACTATTTATCTCTGTTTTGAGTTCTCGAACACGTGGCGAAGCTTGCACTATTTTTTTTTCGTATTTAATTCTACACATCAAGCAATGAAATGATTATAGGTGTAAATAATTTAAGATAATTATAATCAATGGATGAAGCTCTGATAAAGACAATATTATATGAAAATATCTAAAATAAAAAAATCCCATCATTGTTTTCAGCTGTAGTTAACATTTTATTATATATATCAGCCCATATACGTCCCACTGCAGGGCACGGGCCTACTCTACAATCGAGAGAATCGATTGAGAGTGGTTAGGCCATATAGTCCACCACGCTGGCCTAGTGCGGGTTGGCGGACTTACATACCGTAGAAATTTTTTAAAATCGCTACGGTATGCAGGTTTCCTCACGATGTTTTCCTTCACCGTTACACACCGTTAACATTTTATTATCATACGTTATATCGTTTGCAAGGTAATTATGATTGATTACATTTGTTTGGACCTTCATCGTGTGGATAGATTCAATCAATAAAATACTTTATTTGTCATATAAAACTTATCAAAATGACGCCATAGGTTGAATAATTAAGAACGTATGTGCATAAGTAGTCATTAATAATAATGCGTAAAACACTAGCGGGCTTGATAATAGACAGATTTAAAACGTATTCTAGTTATCAAATGTTTGTCCTTTCGAACGATTTTAGAATTTAGTTTGAGAGAAGAAGACAAAACATTCGTTAGCTAAAATAGGTTTTAAAACTGTCTATGAATAAGACTGTAAGTAATATGTCAGATTGATAATAATAATAAATAAATACACCCAACAGTCACATACATAGTCCTGACCCCACACTAAGATCGAGTCTTGTGTCGTGGGTATCAGAAACTACGAGAGACTTTTCGGTCTCACAAACACTCAGACCGAGACAATAATTCAATTTATTACAATAAACTCATTTTTTCTTACACTATTTTTAATTCAAATTTATTAAATTTATTTTTACACTAAGCTTACAAATTTAACACAATATATCTGATTGTAACAAATGCTAGTAGCTAGGTGATGATATTACTTTTCTTCATAGGACCCAGAATGGACTTATGCTCGTCGGCGTCTCACGTCAGTGTTCACTGCTGCCAAACTACGTGCTTTTCAGAGCGTCGCTTTGAGCAAGTCCAAGCTGCTTGTGGAAAGGATCGCCACTGACAACAAGAATGACGTGGAAATAGAGCTGAGGGTAAGACTCTTGTAACTCTGTGTTTCGTCCCAGAGGCTACAGATGAACATTGACAACGTATGGTTCCACATAATACCAATTGCGTCAAAGCCCGATGATGGCCAAATAGTCAAGTTTTATAATAAATGTGGCCCAAGACCGCGCAAGATGCCTAAAATTAAGTAGAAAAATCGGAACCTGGCAGCGGCTGCGATAGGTGAAAAAAAATGTATTTATACTGACAGCTATAACAGGCGCCATCAGGCAAACGATATTTTCATCTCCATCATTCTCTAATCCCAAAAAGGGGAAAGCAATAAAGAGGAAGACAGTCATGATGTATATAAAACATATCAAATGTTTAGTGCGCGAAATTATATACGAGTATTTTGGATACCGACTGGGATCAAAAAGGATTTGCACCCGGGCGAAGCCGGACCGAGCCACTAGTATACATTATAGTACACAGCAGTGATAAAACAAATAACGTTTCCAGTCGATGTTCGCCGACTACTCGACGGATGTGGTGGGCGAGACGGCTTTCGGGGTGGTGAGTAACTCCATCATCACCGGAGACAGCTCTCTGAGGTACGTCACGCGAGAGTTCATGAAGTTCAGCGTCTTCCGAGGCCTGTCGTGGTGCTCCATCTTCTTCCTGCCTGAGATCGTCGACTACTGCGGGTATGTTTCAAGAAATAATTTATAAACTAAACGATTGGTTGAAATAAATGCTAATAACTTTAGGTGCATCCACAAACCCGAGGTTGGGTGTGGGTACATGTTAAATCTGTCTTTGTGTGTGCATCCACTATCAAGGTGTAATCCTAGAATGTCATCTTTAATGTTACAATAAAATTGCAGCTAAAAACCTGAAAAGTAAGCAATGGAAACTGTCAATTAGGATTGATTTTTCAATTCGTAATTTTTGCATCATGCATTTTATATTACTATATATAATGACTGTACAATGGTCTCTATAAATTTACGAATACAATTCTTGTTTTAATCAGGTTCTCATTTTTCCCGAAACACATCGAAAACTATTTGAAGAATTTGTTCCGTATGACGGTGGAACAACACGGCGGATACGAGAAGGAGGTGAAAACGAACAGAGATCTTGTAGACGCTATACTGAAGATGAGACAAGATGCTGCCAAGGAAGGACAGGGTAATTCAGTATTGACTAAACAAACTATCCGTAAATTCACACAAAAGAATAAAGGAAACTTAATGCCAATACATTTCATGTATGTTTCAAGTATGTGGAGTTTAGAGAACATCATCAATAAGAAGTAGAACTCTTAAAGTATTGTAAGGATGAATTTTACTAGACTGTAGTTACTAGGAAGGAAAACAAGATTTAACATATAATTTTAATTCCGTGCCAGAATTTGAGTCCAGGACGTCATCATTCACTGTTCATGCTAAAATAAAAGAATCTTTCAATTCCTCACACTCCTTTGATTTCAGAGATGAGTGAAGACTTCCTCGCAGCTCAGGCTAGCATCTTCCTTCAAGGCGGTTTTGATACAACTGCAGTGGCTTTGACATACATTATGTACGAATTAGCCCATGCACCCGCATCGCAGGTGCGATATAATTAGTTATAATTTATTTCACTAAAAGCCTCCGTGGTGCAGTTAGACGTTGGCTGCGAAAAGAGAGGCCATGGGTTCGACCTCGCACCGAGACAATTAATATACGCTTTGACATCGCGGAGCCAAAACGTCGAGTTGCATCAATAAAGTACTGTAGTAAAGTCAAGTAAAGTAATGTTATTAAAAATGGTCTTAGAATTGACGAAGATTTCGAAGATCGGACGAAATGAAAAAATCGGAGCAAGGAGATTATCCCAAGAACGGCACGGGAAAACTCCAGCTTGAATTTAATCCTAGGTGGTATTTGGACATAAAAAATGTTTTGGACAGTATTTGAATATTGAACCCTAAGAAATGCTTTTGGATCTAATCGGAGACAAAAACATCCATTAAGCGTTTTCGAAGACAGTCAACGCAATCATGATTATCATGGATTGTGTATGGTTAAGATCGATGGATGTTAAATACTATAAAACGAGCGGGTTTCACGTTTGTTTGTTTCTTTTAATGTTGCAAAATATAGTTCATTAAATCCTTATTGTTTTTCAGGAAAGACTTTATCAGGAAATTGCTGAAGCTAAGAAATATTTAGGCGACAAAGATTTTGATTCTGATACACTTATTGAGATGCCTTACCTAAACGCTGTATTAAAAGGTATTATAAATATGTATTCTGCAAAACAAGCCTGGCTTAGCGTAGGGCAGTTTCAAAAGTTAACACTGTAACTTATTATAAGTGGCCTCTACTTGTTGAAAAACGACTTGCAACTTAATATAGGTAGCTTCAAGTAAAAATGCAATGCTTACGCCATAATGTTTTAATTTCAAGAGATTCCAAAAGGAAGGAAGTTACATAAAAACAGATTATAAAAAACATAGATTATATAATATTTGAGTACAAGCTTCAACACTTCCCCTTACTCAAATACAACAATAGTAGTAACTACAAAGAAACAAAAAAAATACACAAAATATTAACTTATGTAACATAACACTTATATTTATAAGAATAACAGCAAAACAAAAAAAATACAAAAAGAAATGAAAATACTTATGTATCAGGAACAAAACCCTTCATACTTAATTCTTTTACAAAATGATTATGTTTTATCTTAGCTAAAGGTTTAGTTAGAATGTCTGCAATCATATGCTCTGTAGAGAGATAAAATATCTTAATATCATTATTATTAACACAATCTCTAATGTAATGGTAGCGTAAATCAATATGCTTTGTTCTACGATGACATTGGTTATTTTCAGCAATCCTGTGAGCACTTAAGTTATCATTATAAATATTAATAGGACATATGTCATAATTAAATATGTCTTTAAAGAAATTTTGTAGATGTTTGCATTCTTTAACAGCTTCACCTAAACTATAATATTCTGCTTCAGTACTTGAATATGCAACTGATTGCTGCTTGCGGGCTTCCCAATTCACAATACAATTACCATATCTAACTATAAAACCAGTGTAAGACTTCCTATCATTTTGATCATTAGCCCAATCAGCATCAGTGTATACCTTAAGGTTGCTATCACCTTTAGTAAAGTGTAAGCCATAATGTTTTGTACCTGAAAGATATTTTAGCACATGTTTTGCTGCTAGCCAATGGGTTTCATCAAAACAATTGTCATACTGTCCTAATTTACTACATGCAAATGATATATCTGGTCTAGTGCATACTGATAAATACATTAATCCTCCTACTAATTCTTGGTAAGGATATTTATTATTACACTGATTAGATTTAATAAGATTTGCATTAACTTGCATTGGGGTGGAAACAGATTTACATTGATTCATCCCAAATCTCAATAAGAGATTTTTTGTATATTCTTCCTGAGAGAGCTTTAAAGTCCCATTAGTTCTGTCTCTTTCAACTTTCATACCTAGACAATTCTTTACTTCTCCAAGGTCTTTAATATCAAAGTGCCTTTTAAGCACATTTAATAGCCTAACTCTTTCCTGATTGTCTTCTGTAAAAATGAAGAAATCATCTACATAAAGTGCAATAAGTGTATTTCCTTTTTCTGATTTTCTATAATAAATGCAACTTTCACATTTAGATTGTTTATATCCAACATCATTTAATACATTATGCACTTTTAAATTCCATGAACGACTTGCCTGTTTTAAACCATATATCCCCTTTTTAAGCAAACAAACTTTGTTGATGCAATCCTTTTCATATCCCTGTGGTTGTTCCATATAAATAGTTTCTTCCAAATTTCCATTTAAGAAAGCAGTGCTTACATCTATGTGGTTAATGTCCATATCTTTTTCTACTGCAATTGCAAAAAGAAGTCTCAATG
The DNA here is from genome assembly GCA_905220455.2 of Deilephila porcellus. NCBI lineage: Eukaryota > Metazoa > Arthropoda > Insecta > Lepidoptera > Sphingidae > Deilephila > Deilephila porcellus. Next base: position 634,344 of record LR999986.1, on the reverse strand, counting down.
ATGAGTGACGAACTACTGGTGAAAAAGTTTTATCATAATCAATTCCTTCTATTTGGCTAAAACCTCTCGCCACCAGTCTTGCCTTAAATCGTTCAAAGTTTCCATTTGTGTCCCGTTTAACCTTATATATCCACTTACATTTCACAACATTTTTATCAATGGGTCTATCAACTATTTCCCAAACATTTTTATCAATTAATGATCTATACTCATCATCCATAGCATTTTTCCAATGATGTTTATGTTTTGAAGAAATTGCTTCAGAATATGATTTTGGTTCAATAGTGGTTTGGTTCAACATAGCCAAATATTCATTACCATCTAAAATATAATCTTTATGCCATGCAGGGGGACGACGTTGACGTGTGGCCCTTGGTGGGTAATCAGTCACTATACTATTGTTATCATCTGGTAAAACAACATCATCAGAATTATTTTCAAACATGTTTTCATCTGCAGATGTATAATCTATACTATTATCAGATCTTATTTCAGTCTCTTGACTATTATCCATCACATTACTAACATTTGTTACATCAATTAATCCTACATTATCTAGGCTGTGTATTGTGTGCAATTTAGGTTCACAATATGATATTTCTATGGCACTAGGAATATTGTAATCTACATTTGTTTGCTTTATACCAACAATATTTTCAAGGAATACAACATTTCTAGCTTTGATCATTTTTCCTGGTTTTGTGGGATCTGCAAGTCTATACCCCTTTGATGCTTCACAATATCCTAACATAATATATGGCTTTGACTTTGCATCCAATTTTTGACGTTGTTTTTCTGGTGTCAAAGCATAAGCTTTGCAGCCAAAGACCCTAAGATGGCTTAAGTCAATTTTAGTTCCAGTCCACCTTTCTTCTGGAGTGGTATTTTTTAAAGCATTAGTCGGACTGACATTCTTTAAGTAAACTGCTGTCAATATAGCTTCTCCCCAATACCGTTTGTCTAATCCAGAATCTTGTAACATTGAACGAGCTTTTTCAATTAAAGTGCGGTTTAACCTTTCTGATACACCATTTTGCTGTGGTGAATAAGGAATTGTAGTTTGGTGAATTATACCATTTTCATTGAAAAAACGTTGCATAGTTTGATTACAATATTCTGTACCATTATCAGACCTAACTATTTTTATTTTTAAATCTGTTTGATTTTCCACTATATTTTTAAAATTAACAAATGCTTTATATACTTCAATCTGTGACTTGTTTTTAAGGAAATAAACAAAGGTTTTACGTGAGTAGTCATCTGTAAAGGTCAGAATATAACGTGCATTTCCCCATGAAGGTACTTGCATAGGCCCACAAATGTCTGTGTGAATGAGCTCTAATTTTTTATACCCTTTTCTAACAGAACCTTTAGGAAACGATTTTGTAATCTGCTTCCCCTCAATACAAGCAATGCAAGGTTTTAAAGGACAGTTACCAAATGATACACCATTTGCTAGACCATCACGCAATAAAAGCATACCTTTATAACTTAAATGTCCAAGTCTTCTATGCCATAAGTCAGTGTCGTTTGTATTACAGTACATCAATTGATGATCTATACATTGTTTAGCAGCAGCAACATTATCAGCACATTGATAAATGGGATACTCCTGATGCTGATTGAGTTTGTATACACCGCCATCATTAGATGCTGAAAAAATACAAGGGCCATTAGTATGAACATCATTACTTTTATATGCCTTACATTCCTTATTATCAAAAACTAAAGTGTAACCTTTTTCTGCAATTTTACTTACAGATAACAAATTAGCAGCTATATCTGGAACATAAACTACATTACTTATAGTTTTCTTTACATTTTTTGGCAAAATTACATCTACATTACCTAATGCACGACCACAGATCTTTTTATTGTTTGCTATTGTTATAGAAGTTTTAACATCTGTAGAACAATTATTCAACCAGTCTTTACGCATAGTCATGTGTGTTGTACAACCTGAGTCTACTAACCAGTCTGTAGCACATACACCTGAAGTTGAAAGCTGCATATCATGTATGCCTGTCACTAGAACTTTATTTTCAGGATCATTAGTTCTTCCTGTCAACTTTTTAAATGCTGGACACTTGGGTCTTATATGACCTTCCTTTTTACAATGATGACATATTATTTTATTCTTCTTTAATCTTGATACTAAGGCAGACTCATCTGTTTCAAGTTTAATTCTTCTGTTGTGGTTTATTAACCTATTCTTAACCAGATCCGAAGTTAGTTCTTGTTTTCTCAGTCCTTCAATACTCATAATAAGTGGGTCAAATTCCTCTGGCAGACCAATCAACATTATTTCGGCTATTTCGGAGTCTTCAATTTGACAACCTATTTCTGCTAACTCTTGAGTAATGGTAATTATACCGGAAATATATTCTTCCATATTTGTAAAATTGTTGTAACTGACATGGTAAAGTTTTCTCTTCAGAGCTAGTCTGTGTGTAATGCTAATATTGTCATAGGTGGCATTTAAACTATTCCATGCTTCTTTTGCAGTTTTTGCCGATTTTATGTAAGGATAGCAAGCATTACCAACGTTTAAACAAATTTTAGCATAGGCACGAAGATCCGTTTCTTTGTCGACGGGTGTCTCCTCAATACATCTCCACAATCCAGATTCAATCAATATCATTTTCATTTGAAATTTCCATAATGGGTAATTTTTAGTACCTGCTAATTTTTCAATGACGTGAGCATGTGGTAGCACGTGAGTAAGCGGCATAGCATTGTCTGTTGCAGGTGTCGTCATTTTAGACTTTGCACTATTATTTTTTATTACTTTATACAATGCTATTCTGGGCCCATAACCTGTTGAAAAACGACTTGCAACTTAATATAGGTAGCTTCAAGTAAAAATGCAATGCTTACGCCATAATGTTTTAATTTCAAGAGATTCCAAAAGGAAGGAAGTTACATAAAAACAGATTATAAAAAACATAGATTATATAATATTTGAATCTCAATCATCACTACTATTAAGAAAAAATATTTTGTTATTTTCTTTTGGTAAATAAATTGTTTTCTTGCTGAATAAAGACATTGTGATTTTGGACTCAAATACTTTATAATCACGCAATAAGGACTGCCATATTTATTCTAATTAACTAAATTTATTCTTAAATTTTTCTTATTTGGCGTAATTATAAATCGTATTGTTAAAGAGCATTAACCAATATTGTCGGTTGATGTTCTCCCTATTTACGGGTTATTTGCCGATCGCTATTATGATTACCTCAATGATATTTATAATGTTTCAGAGGCCCTTAGAAAATATCCACCAATGGGCTGGTTGGATCGCGTGGCGTCGAAAGCTTACAAGATAGACGAGAACCTGACCATACAAGCAGGAACCGTCGTGTACGTCAATGCTATTGGCATGCAGTGGGACGAACAGTACTTCCCAGAACCAGAGAAATTCATGCCAGAGAGATTTCTGCCAGAGAACGAGGATAAACTTGTTCCATACACCTATATGCCTTTTGGAGACGGACCTAGACATTGCATTGGTAATTTAATGAAACTTGAAGCCCCCTTCCTATACGTGCATTAATCCCATGCCTACATAACCTACATATAGGCTCGCCCCCTATCACATCATGGGACGGAACAAACAAGGCGAAATGTGGTCCTCGTGGCGCCTCAGCCTACCCCTTCTGGGATAAAGGCGTGAGTTTATGTATGTATGTACATAGCCTACATAATATTGCAGAATGATTTGGCTACTAGTTTTACGAGTGCAAGCCTGAATGGCACCAATCTTTTAAGGATAGACCTCTTATAGCGTGACACTGACCTAATACGTACTGATAGACTTCACAATGTATAGAATTCATATTGTTCTTGCTGTTAAAACATGTTGTACCGTATCATGAACAAAAATTGCCGCCTCACCTATTCTCTATTAAAAGCAGAGTACCTAGTTGTAACTTAGAATAAGCTTCTCAATATTTGATAAAAATATGGTATAATTTATATTAACAAACGTGAGGAAACCTGCATACCGTAGCGATCTTAAAGAATTTCTACAGTATGTAAGTCCGCCCACCCGCACTAGGCCAGCGTGGTAGACTATATGGCCTAACCACTCTCAATCGATTCTCTCGATTGTGGAGTAGGCCCGTGCCCAGCAGTGGGACGTACCTATATGGGCTGATACAGTACAGAAGTTTTTTCAATATTAAACCACATTTAAGAATGTTCATTGATTTATTCGCATTATAAATAATTAATTATTATTTTTGCATTTAACCGGTCATCTATAATATAAATTTAATTTAATTTTAGAACGATAATGATCGTTTAATGATTCCATTTATTGATTTTTATGCCCTTGGCGTTAATGTATATTGATAAAAAATATTTTCAGGTGAGAGATTCGGCAATCAGACTATACGCTTCGCAATTGCAGAAGTACTGTTGAACTACGAAGTCAAGAAGATCCCTGACTCGAAAAAACCGAACGACTGCACCTTTGAAAAGAAAGGATTATTTTTAATGCCAGGGGAGCCTATGTATGTACATTTTATCCCCAGAAAATAAATTATATTAACATACAATGTTTTGATTTTATTTGTTAATAAATAAATAAGTTGAACTATTGTTTTATTCCAACACTGCGAAGTTTAGTTTCTTACACATTGAAATAAAACTATTTTAAAACTTTTTTAAACCATAAAATGTAAAAATTAAACCAAATCGCGAAAAAATCCGTAAAAAATAGTTTTATTTCACTGCGAAGTTTGTTGGGATACTATAAAGTTGTATGAAGTGGTAACCATGAGTACGCTGGAGCAGCTTTGCTTACCTTTTTTTACGGTGGTCTCTCACTTATGCAGATGACATCCAGTGCCTTGTCATGATGGCGAATATCGAATTGCTGATCTAGACATTATGATATTTTTTATATTGGTTTTATCAATCGTAATGCGTCTGATAGTAAGTGTACCTGATATGCTACTGTTTCGATATCGACAGACAATAGACAATCTCAACTATCAACAATATTATATATATTTTTTTAATAACATAGATAGTTCGTTGAGATTACTAACCCGGAGCTGTGGTTGGGTGTGCCTGTTGATATAACATTCCAGTAATTTGTTGGTCCGGGACCACATATTCACGATGTCTTTTCTCTGTTAGCTTTGTTTTTTTTTTCTACAATCGAGAGAATCGATTGAGAGTGGTTAGGCCATATAGTCCACCACGGTGGCCTACTGCAGGTTGGCGGACTTACATACCGTAGAAATTCTTTAAAATCGCTACGGCATGCAGGTTTCCTCACGATGTTTTCCTTCACCGTTAAAGTGCGTGGTGATTGACTATCAATACACACATAACTCCGAAAAGTCAGAGGTGTGCCCTGGGATTTGAACCCGCGACCACCGTGAACATGTAGGCAGCCGCGACTGGTCTGTTACCAACAGGCCACCACGCACTTATTATATAGGTGACCATATATTATATGTTTATTTTTTATGTTTTTTACTAGCTTCTGCCCGCAAACTTCGTCTGCGATATTAACTTTATTTGGAATTTCCCATACCGTCCCGTCCCGTCCCGTTATATCCCGCCCGACCCGTCTCATTCTCACTCAAGGCATATAATCCAGCCTATTTTATCATCCATGTACAGACATCGATGGGTTACAAATTTATAATATGTTGAAATAAAACTAATTTTATATTTAAGAAAATCTGTCAATCTTGAGTCAGCCCAGGGGGGGTCCAGACCCCTATGACCTCCCCCCTAGATCCGCCCTTGCAAAACAGCTACGTGCATGCACCTATAACAATGCTAGTCTCGTGTCGCAGATATCATAAACTACAAAAAAATCCGCCCCAAAACCAAATAAATAGTTGTGAATCACATAATTATGTAAATATTAAGTTTGTCAAGAGATCTCACACAGTGATAAGACCGCTGATTGTAATACGCGCAAATCGTGTCCAAGTGTCTTTCATATCTTTTTATATTTTGTTTGTATCTGTGGTGTATGCGTGAAGTTATTAGTAGAGTTTACATTTTACTCTATGGTCCGAAGTTACCTTTTTAATTTTTATGTTGTTTTTTCATTCCTTTTCCTGTTTCCGCCAATTACAAGTGTTGAGAACTCAATACTGTCTATCGTAGAGACCCATTCCACAAGATTTGGCGCGCCATGACTATATGTTCGAATGTTGGTTATTTAAAATTATAATTTTATTGATCTTGATCATAGATGCATTCTTTTCGTATTTCTGAATAGCCCTACCTCACACTTGGGAGAGCAACATAGCAAATGTTTTAATATAACAATAATAAACGATAAAGATAATAAAATATAATAAACTTAAAAATTCCCGTCATTGTTTTCGATTTCAGCTTACATTTTATCATCATGAGTTTCCAAAATCGTTTGCAAGTTAATTAAGAGTGATTCGAATTGTTTTGCCCGTCATAGTGATAACAGATGCAATCCTTACTAATATTATAAAAGGAGAGAGGAGAAGGTAGCTCTGTTTGTCAGTTTGTCTCACGCGTAAACCACTGAATTTGATGAAATTTAATACAGAAATACTACCTTTTATTGCAAAAAAAGGGCTTAAAGGGATTGAAATATGGGGTAAAAGTTGGTACCGAAAACTAAACTGTTGAGTCACAGATGTCCAACTTGGCACTTTAGTTAGTCGTTCAAAAACGAATCAACTGCGTACTTTTCTTAAAAAGAAACCCTAAACCCCTAAAAACTAGGGTTGAAATTTTACATGGAAAATCGAAACGGCTGAAGCTATTTCTATAAACATTTATGTTTATTTTAACTCCTCATTCTAAAAAGAAAAATATTGGCATGCATTAATTATTTTAGAAAATATCATTATGGGGGTGAAATGCGGGATGAAATATTGGTATGAAGGTAGCTGACACACAAATAGGTGACTTGTAACCCTAAAATAAATTATGTTGTGTGTTCAAATATACTTGCTACTCTTTCAAACTCAAAGGGAAGGAATGAGATAGTAAAGGTTGGATGAAATGGTAAGCGAGAGAACAGCATTACATTCCTCGAGTAATTCGACAGAATGAGACGGGATAGGATAGGATGCAACGGGGCGGAACAGGAGAAGACGACGGCAGTCAAGTTGAGTTTAACCATAAAACAAATATGTTTATGATGTGGACGTGAACGCAAAAGAATCTGCACCCGGGCGAAGCCTGGCCGGACCGCTAGTCTTATAAAAATAAAATATTTATTATGTTAATTACTGGTTATCAAAATGATGTCATTGATTAAGTTATATGTGCGCGCGGGCATGAGTAGTCACTAGTGATATGTAAAACAAATTCTCATAATATGTCCGACTGATAATAAAAGATAACTGTTTTATTTTATTTTTTTTATCTTGTAGTGACAAAGCAAAAACAAATGCGCCTGATTTTAAGTGCAATGCAATATGATTGCTTAGTACGGCAGATCCCACAAACCTTTGATTGATTCTAATAACGCACGCTTCTATTTAAAATAAATGCAAATTATAATGTTATCCATTCACACATCTTTCCAACAATTTTAACAACTCCTCTACAATCGATAGTTCAATTGAGAGAGATGGCTCATTATTTACTTTCCGCCTACATGGCTATAATTTAACATACATACATAAACTCACGCCTTTTTCCCAGAAGGGGTAAGCAGAGGTGCAACCAGGGCACCCACGTTTCGCATTATATTTCCCGTCTCACGATGTGGTAGGGGGCGAGCCTATCGTTATATCTGGCACAAACTCCTGACTCCGGGCTGATAATGAATAAAGAAATCCAATATCACATTCCCGACCTGGGATTTGAACCCGAGACCTTAGCTTTGTAATATGCCGTTGTAGAACTACGCCCCCGAGGCAGTCACAATTAATTAATTACTGTGTTATAGACACATGGCTTCAGAGATGGTGACGGACCCGACATAAGCTGTCGAGAGGATGGCGCGGGTTCATTCAGGGCGCACCTGTGACTTTTTAGAGTCATGTCATGAATCATTTAAATAAAACTATTTTTTACGGATGTATTTTTACATTTTTTAACTTCCCGACGTTTCCGCTGACCGCCCCGTGACCACGAAAGCTGTAAAGTAAACGAAACGTCGGGAACTTAAAAAATGTAAAAATTAAACCAAATCGCTATAAAATCCGTAAAAAATTGTTTTATTTCAATGTGTAACATTCGCGTAAATCTAAGAAACCATCATGTGTGAATTATTAGTTAATTATCACACCGATGAACGGTGAATGAAAATATTGTTTGCATTTCTGTTGTTTCATGTTTGCTGTTTGCATTCGTAAACGCGAGTTTGCACCAGTCTCGAATTGAAAATTGGTACGAAGTTTCCGCAGTTATTTGCCCACACACATTCCAGTATGCTGGTGCAAACTCAGACTTGCACAGTCATATCGTTATGTATGTGGCGGCCATTAATATACTTAGTAGAAAACATGACAATAATTAATTTAACCTTTGTAGTTTTTAAATGCTAATTGCAATGTTCTTTGTTTTGTTTTGAGAGATACAGGTAAAAATAAACATGTCAGTTACTCTCGGTATTTAGAGTAGATATTATTTCCGGTTGTTATATTTTAGGCTGTTTAAAAAGTACCCTGCCTCGGTGGCGTAGTTGTACTACGGTTCGATTGCAACGCTGAGGTCTCGGGCTTAAATCTCGAGTCGAGGAAAGTGATGTTGGATTTTGCTATTTATTATCAGCCCGGAGTCAAGAAATTGTACAGGATATGGCGATAGGCTCGCTCCCTACCACATCGTGGGATGGAAAACATAAGGCGAAACGTGGGTATCCAGGTAGCACCTTTCCCTACCGCTTCTGGGAAAAAAGCATGATGTATTAAAAAAGTAGGTTAGAAATTGATGCGGTGTATCCCCGAAGGTGCGACGAGTCTATCTACATTCCGCCGGCATTTCCATCTCATGATTTGATGATACGGAGAATTTATGGCAATAGCACAATGAACGCGTCTATTTTCAGGTAGAATTGATAACTCGATATCGAAACCAAAATAGGTATTCTTTATTCAAGTATTTTCCGAATGAAACCCAAGACGTTTATTTTTGCAAACTGTATAGAATTATGGTATTTAATTATAAATAATTCCAACAGCAACACCCATTAAAATGGACCTGATCTCACATTAAGTTAAAATACATCCTAATATAACAACTTCTCAATGCGGGTATCAATCCCACAGCGTTTATTTCACTGCCATCAAATACGCCAGACAAGTTGTCATAACCAAATAATAAGTACTTACAGTTCGTTCACAATCTTCTGTTAGGTGCTCTATACATATTAATATCACGCCTGTTTCCCCGAAGGGAATAAACAAAAATGCCACTGCCACAAATAAATTAACCTTGCAGTGAGTTGATAAGAACATGACAATCAAGAAATTTGTATTCATTTTTATATATCATTCTATCAATATGTTGTCACAAAATTCTGTCTAGTCAGGCTGGTATGCGAAATTGTAAGATAAACTATCTACATTTATGACAGTGACGAGGCAAGTAAACAATATGTGATAATTAGATACATAAATAGCATAATCACCGCAAACAAAACAAAAAATTATCGAACTTCTTCATTGATATAAATATGTGTTTAAACGTCGCAGAGGCAGTTACTTAGAGACCGCGGTGAACTCAGTCAGTATGATTTTAACGTATTTGGCTTATTTGTGCCTCTTCCTGTTCACATTACTTGCGGTAAGGTGGAATAGTATAAGGCAGTATTGGAAGAAGAAAAATGTGCCTCATGATGCACCTAACCCGGTTTTGGGAAGCCTTACTTTCCTACAAAGGGAGAATCCGGTAAGTTGTATTTTAAATAATTAAAACTTCCGGTACTTTGTAGTGGTGAAGACATTAAAGAAGTAATATGAAATGTGCGTCAGCAATTCGTATGTTAGAAATGATTAAATTTTATTTAACGGTAAAGGTACTAAATCTTTTTTTTTAGACTAATGCGATAAATATTGATGAAAATATTGATTTTTGAATCCCATTTAGTTGAATATAAATGAACATATACATCAAACAACAAAAACACTCAGACCCGAAGGCCTGGGTGTTTCTGATACCCAACAGTTTTCCGCAGTTTTTGGAATGCAATAAGCAAAATTAATCTAAGTGTGGGTTCAGGACTATGTATGTAACTATTGCGTGTTTATTTTCATAAAAATAGAAAGCTGTAATCTGACGTAATAAATCGGTTATTTTCTATGTTATATCGCTTCTTTTCCACCTCATTTCAAACACGGGATCACGAATATGAATTTTTGGCTATATTGCAAAACGATTTGACTTGTAATTTTACGATCGGCAGCCTAACATCAACCATTTAGATTTCTCGCATTTTTATTTTATAAACATTAGCCACTCTTATGCTAATGACGTCACACAGTTCATTAATCCATCTAATAGACACCAAATAAATGCAATAATCGGCCACAGACTCTAATTGTAGATTAATATTTTGTTAGATAGTTTCCCGACGGAAATCTGCAATTAGAGTTTCGAGATAAGACCAAGAGTTTGGTAGTAGAAAATTGTTTTCCCCCAGTTAAAATATGAAAATTTCCGGGAAATTTGTAATAGTTTCATGAAACGGGGCTACCTGTGTGAACTCTTACATTCTGGGAAGTCGTTTTAATTATTTGGCGAAGTGTGCATCATGTTTAAAAGGTTTAAAGGAAAATTAGTTACACTAAGTGTTAACGTGGTTGACAGTGGTAGAAATTGTGCGACTATGGGCCAGCACAGACCGAGACGGCATAGCAAGGGTTTTTTTTACCAAAGTATATTCAAACTTATCTGATAGGAATACGACATAGATTCAAATGTTTTAAATTGCCACCACATCGAGAAATCCTTTTCGATTATACGTATTCCCACCAGATAACTTTGAATATACTTTGGTAAAAAAAACCCTTGCTATGCCGTCCCGGTCTGCGCTGTCCCTATGGGATACACCTCTAAGTTTTCAAAGTAATGTGGGTATTTATATTATTATCGCTTAAGTTCCGAAGGGAAACATTAGGATATTCTAGTTTGCTTTGTTTTCGGGACTAGAATTTTTGTCCAGTATAACGGAAATCTAGTCTATTACTTGAGACGGAAATAACTAGGAAAACTGTTTTTCACATTACAATCAGCCGATTACTGTATTAAAATGCTTGACGTTTTCGACATATTATTCCGTCCACAAAAAAGTTACATTACAAATGTCCAACTTTTTAACATATATATAACACAAGCAACTTGGAAATTTTTGCAATCTGCATTTTCCCTAAATACAATTTTATTTCATAAAATACACGAATTTATTTACTCTGTCTTTAAACATCTTATCTTAATATGATACCAGTGGCACCTCTTCTTGGTCGGTAGGAACATTACAAAAATTATAATTCAAATATTATGTTAAAAATTATTACTTTATAAACCAATAATTCAAGCTTATTTACAAATATCGTAATACATGTGATTAATATGTAGGAAATAAAACGATGTCAGTCTTAAGGTCAAGATACCAGTCCAAATCTATGAAAACAAATTGTTGAATAATATTATTTATTATGTTTTACCTATTACTAATAGAAACAATCATGTCATACTATCATCTCTTTATAATTGTTTTAGTTTTAACCACACTTTTATTAGCTTCGTCAGTTTAACTGTATGTAATGGAATTTTTGACGTCGATTTTCGAGCACTTCAAAATGTAACCGAAACGTCGATAAGTTAATAAATACTTAGTTTTATATCATTCACAGAATTATTGTTTTGTTCTAATTAGTATAAAAAAATACAATATGTAATCATAATTATGGTTACATATTATATTTATAGAATTGAAGTAAATAACCCGCAATGTTATAATGAACTTCCGAATGTGTAGTTGTTGATTAAAGATTCTCTAAACGTTTGACGTTAGCATTAACTTTTGTTAGTTGGTACTTATCGCATATTTAATGTTTATTAGACATTTTTTTATGGATACAATGATAGGGGTACATGAGTGTTTTAGTATTTGGCAACATTCAAAATGTTATTAATTTTGTTCAATTATTTGTTTTGTACTACCTTAAACAAAATTACGTAAAATACTATGTTCCTAATTTATTTAAGTTATTATTCAATCACTAGCTTATGCCCGCAAACTTCGTCTGTGTCATTAACTTTATTTGACAGTAACTTTATTTGGAATTCCCCATCCCGTCTCAGGCCTTCCCGTCCCGTTATATCCTGTCCGTCCCGGCTCATTCTCACTTTTTCTTCTTCTTCTTCGAGTGCCTCTTCAGTGCTGAAGGTTGGCCGTCAGCTTCTTGTATTTTTCCTTGTCCTTAGCCAGGGGGAATGGTTGTTCAACGGTGCTGATTCCGGTCCACTCCCGGATGTTTCGCAACCACGATTTTTTCATTCTCACTAAAGGCTCATCTATTCTTAAAAAAGTAACAAATATTTCGGAATTCCTTCCTCATCACACGGGAATACTAAATTTTTCGGGATGAAAAGTAGCCTAAGTGTTAATCCAGGGTGTCAGCTACCTCCATACTAAACGTCGAAATCCGTAAAGCAGTTTCTGAGTTCATCGCGCACAATGCACACAACCGCTCAGACAAACAGACACAAATTCTAAATATCATTGTTTTGGCTATTATGTTAATACAGAACCCCCATATTAGTTTTTCTCATGTATCATCCATATACAGACATCGATCGGTTACCAAATTATAGGTAGGTATATAGATTGCTTATTAAGACAAAAATAATTACTACAATAAGTAGTGTCAACATCATGACCATTGTTAAATAAAAAGATAACCTTTATGTTATAATTTTATTTGGGCGCGTGTTGTACATGAATGAAACACGTTTTAAAAAGGTTATTTTATATTATATAGGTGGAGTCAAATGATTACATACACAATTGTAGACGAAGATTTTTAAATTCCACGTCAGATAGGTTAAAAGCCGGTTATGAAATGAGAGGCCGCGGGTTCGGACCCCGCAAACATTTGTGCGATCCACAAGTATTTAACAAACAGACAAAATTTCTAAAAATGATTGTTTTGGGTTCTATTACGTTAATGTAGACCCGCCATATTCGTTTTTCTCATTTATCTCCCATGTACAGATATCAATCGGTTATAAATGTATTATATGTATAGAAGGTATAAACTGACTGCCTCAGTGGCGTAGTTGTATTACGGTACGGTTACAAAGCTGAGGTCTCGGGTTCGAGTCCCGGGTCGGGCAAAGTGATATTGGATTTTTCTATTCATTATCAGTCCGGAGTCAGGAATTTGTGCCCGATATGGCGATAGGCTCGCCCCCTATCACATCGTGGGACGGAACATACAAGGCGAAATGTGGGTGTCCTAGTGGCACCTCTGCCTACTCCTTCGGGGATAAAGGCGTGAGTTTATGTATGTATGTAAGATATAAACATTCCGCAATTGACACATATAAATGTAGGGCAAATTTTCTAACAATCTTCGCAGATAATTGTCGGCCTTGACGTAATTTGACCAATATTGGCACAAGGTCGCAACTCGCAACACGATTTGAAATATAGCAAGCCGTGTTGCGAATACTCAATGTTTAGATTATAGTGGCGAATATGTTAATTGCCATCAAAATAACGTTATAATGAAGTAACAAATAGGATTATCTAACTTGTTTTCATGTTCAGGTTCGGAATTGCTTATTTTTCTCCTAGCGATATTATTGAATATTTATGACTTAAATATTGTGGGTTGATAGATTGCGTTCAGTGTTGTGATCGTTCATAAGTGATTGCATATCATCTTTGACAGCTAGTTTGTCTAAAAATGACTTGAATTCAGTCCCTCTGTAATAATGTAGTATATAATTTAGTATCACAATCTTGGCATCGATCCCAGATTCACTAATTTTAACAGCCATACTACTTTAACATTAAATCAAGATATTTGACCCCTTATATTTACATATTTTTCAGGGAACCTTCATGAAGAATTTGTATCGTAAATTCCAAAGTCCCTACGTTGGTATTTGGCTATTCTGGCGACCTGCACTAGTGATCAACTGTCCAGAAATTGCCCGGCGAGTCCTGGTCAAAGATTCCGACGTGTTCAGGAACAGGTTTTTGAGTTCCGGGAAGTCAGATCCTGTGGGAGCACTCTCCTTATTCCTGGTGGATGTAAGTTACCTGTATTTTCATACGGGCACGACAGACTATTTTTTGTTATTGCAATTTATTTAGTTTACACCATCACGAGATGACTGTCTCCCTGTGAACACGTTGTATTGTCATGTATAATGCCGGCACAATGTGTCAACTCCGATGATGATGATCCGAATGATCCGGATGAATCCAAAATCAGATATTTACGTACATAGGTATTTACGTACACTATACATGTCTAAAAAATTGTTGTCCACACCATTTTTTTACTTACTTTTATTGAAGTCGCTTTTTTATTAGAACATTTACCCATTAACATAAAGAAATATTGCAAAACGGCAAAGTACATCTTTGTTTATAATAAAAAATACAAAGTAATGATAACATTGATTGAAAAGTGATAAAGATAGTGGGGTCAAAAAATTGATAATCTCTCCAATTTTTGAAAATTATTAGCACTTTAAGCCAACTTTTGGTCGTTTACCTATCCCTATAGTTTCCAGAGGAATGTTTTCTTTTCTCAATATCCTATTTACTCAAAAACCAATATAAGAGTTTATCATTCAGGATCCAGTCTGGTCTTCAGTGAGAAGGCGCCTTACCGCAGTGTTTACTGCAGCCAAGTTAAGGGCTTTTGCAGCACTCACTCGAGGAAAATCTGCTGACCTCGTATTCAGAATCAAGAAGGAAATGGAGGCTGGACGAGTGGAAAATTTGAGGGTAAGTCAAAAATTGCTAATGATAGTAATCATTATTTTAGAATATTTAGGTTCAACGATAGAGGCTTTTCTATCCCGCGATAGTTTGTGGTTGCTTGTATCTATTAAAACAAGTAACAGAAAAACATTGAATAAGAATTGTAAAAGTCTAGTAACTGTGGGATATACCTACGTAGGCTAAAGAAAATCTGGAACTTTCTCGTTGTGTCTCGTTGCTTTTCTTTATCGTTGCGTTGCGGTTTATATCAAAGACCTTTAAGTTTGCAAGCGCTCAGTGTTTGTCCGTGTCCATGAATTTCCGCTAATTTCAAAAAGGTATTGTTAAGGCTTTTTACTAAAAAAAATATGGATCTATGGTCTGAAATAAATGCTATTATTATATTATTTAGATACTTAATATGAAGGATTGTCGTCCCCTTACAACTTTCTTTATCCGCTTCTATTATCTTCTTGCTTCGAAGCCACATCCACTTCCCTAAATGTTATGTAGGCCCATGAGTGGGTGATCACTTGCTCGTATGATTTTATCATAACCCTTAACTACAGGAAATCTATTGCTGAACATAAGTCTTATCCAATGATTCCTACGGCCACATATGCATAATCAAATCAATGACTCGCAGCCTTCATCAAGTCATCTTTCGAACTCTTCTTACCTCTAACTCATTTCAGACAATGTGCACGGACTTCACAACGGACGTAATTGGAGAAGCAGCGTTCGGCGTGACCAGCGAGTCCACCAGGACTGGAGACAGCATCATGAGGAAGGTGACGCGGGAGTTCATGCACTTCAACGTGCAGCGAGGATTGTCCTGGTCTAGTATATTCTTCCTGCCAGAGCTCGTTGATGTTTTTGGGTAAGTTACTTATAAAAAGAAAATAGAAGAATATTATGGGATTTGTTGTTATGATGTTATAATGATTTGTCATAAGATTGTACTCGATAGTTGAGTTCCATGTAGTTACTTTTAAAGGTTAAGTATATGGGGCTCTGTCATTAACAAAGACGAATTACTTGATGCAACCGAACTTTAGACATTTATTTATTTCAATATTTATTGAAAAATGTCTAAAATCCCTGTCACATCAATGACGTGATACGTGCATAATAAAATGGTAATTTGAGTAGTAGCAAGATAGAGTATTGATAATCGAATTGAAGCATTAAAAAACATTCACATCTCCAGATATGTAATAACCACAGCTGTTTACTATATTACGTCTGCTTACATTCATCATACTAACCTTTATACTTTTATGTTCATTCGAGTGTGCAATATGACTTCATTGTCATCGTTTTCTTTATGGCATGGGATGGGGAAATGGGAAAAAGGCACTTCTAATACATAAGTGATTACCATGGCCCATAAACATAACAATACGGAGGAATATGTACGGATCCTCTGACAATGAAGGGGAAGAAAATATAGGAGGGGGTTGGTAATATTCATTCATTCCGGTATTAAGTACGTTTAAACTAGTATAACGAGTTATATTACTATTTAGAAGTCATAACATTGACATCCTCTGTGACTCGGCGCAGTTGTTTAGATGCTGGTTTTAAACCAGAAACTGAGGATTTCATTTTTGCAATAAGACAAATGTTTGTATGATCTTCATGGATTTGTTTTGAGTCTGGGTGTTTGTAAAACATAAATTTTTAATAATTTATGATACCCACGGCACAACACTCGATCTTAGTGTGAGGTCAAGACTATGTATGTGCCTTTGGGGTGTGTTTATTAATTATAATTGTAAATCTAATTCCACAGTTTCACCCTGTTCCCGAAATCAACGATAGAATTCCTGAGACATATTATCAAAACCGTGGCGAATCAACGCGGCGGATACAACAGAGAAATCACTGATAACAAGGACCTTCTAGAAGCGTTGTTTAAGATTCAAAAAGAGGCCGCTGAGTCAGGAGAAGGTCAGTCGACATTTTATATTGTTTTGAAAGAAAAGTAGTGAAATTAATGGTATAATTGTTTAATAAAGTACTAGAGTTTTTCCTTGTTGGTGACAAATGTCGGCAGCAAAGCAATTTTCCAGCACAGTCTTCACAATTGCACCAGATCTGTAGCGCCCTCACTTGTATAACCGTCGTCTCATATATTATATTGTCTTTCTATGAACTGAGTATTTAACACGATGACATCCAGAAGTCATCTATCTACGATTCGTTATCTAAGTGATGAGTTTTTCTTGTTCGACAGCAGTGCATTCAGTTTCCCAACATCTAGTACGCTGTTATCATAATTATTATTTACAGAAATATCCGAAGACCTTATTTTGGCGCAGGCTGCGATCTTCCTAGTCGGTGGATTTGACACATCAGGGTCTATTCTGACTTGGGCCACGGCGGAGTTGTGTCATGAACCAAAATTACAAGTAATATTGCTTTATTTTCGTTGATTAGCATTCTTGGCTTTATAAACTCTGCTTCGAAGATTTCTATAGCAATCTGTTGTATGTTATTTAACCTGGCATGGCAAAGTGGCTACACTGCATCTGATGGTAAATGCGGTACTCTAATGAAAGAGTGCCTTTTGACAAAAGACTATCATCACGAGCCATTCGACATAATTCGGTCTATAAGTAAAGAAAGTTTGATGTGTGATATGTTAATTTAGCTATAGTTACTATCCAGTAAGCCAAACTAAAAAGAACGTATAAATATCAACGCGCGATGAGTAGTTTTTCACGTTTTCTTAGTAAATATTGGTTAAGTTAAGGTTTACGTTCGGTCACGACACGTGAAATAAAATGACAACTGTAAAATTCGAAGCAATGACGACACCACACAATATGTTACTTAACATTGACTAATATTAGCAAGAGCTTAGTTCAGTGTAAGGGTACCGCTAGTAAATAATATAATGCTTTATTGTATGAATTTATAGAAACTCTTCCTGATTAAGACAGAAGTTTGAATTGTTTTCAGGAAAGATTATACAACGAATTGACGGAAGCTAAACAGAAGCTTGGAGGCAAAGACTTTGATCCAACAACACTCGCCGAACTTCCCTTCCTGAACGCTGTCATTAAAGGTAACAATTTACGAAATGTCATATTTTAATTCGTTATCTACATAGTATTAATCCTTTAAAATAGTTAACAATTATAAATATTCAATTTAACTGTTTACCTAGAAGAAAATTGGGCTAATACTATGTAGATTAAATCGTGACTTTAATAGGAACAATTTCATAATGAAATATACCAAAATGTATACCTTATACACAATATTCCTATTGCAAAATTTTCAGTCTCAATTCGTTTAATCAATGGTTATAATAATTTTCATTGTTAATTAATTATAGTAATTTTTGGCTCATTTCATTACAAAAATACTTCGTTCCTCCCACAGTATTGCTATTAGTTTCTCTATAATATTATTTATTTCAGAATCTTTAAGAAAGTACCCACCTATGGGTTGGCTGGACCGCGTAGCGTCCAGAGATTACGTCATCAACGAGAACCTGACGATCCCTGCAAAGACTCCCATCTACGTTAACGTCATTGGCATCCACTGGGATCCTAACTTCTACCCTAACCCTGAGAAGTTCGACCCTGACAGGTTCATGCCTGAAAACGAGGAGAATATTAAGCCATACACCTTCATGCCTTTTGGAGAAGGACCTAGGAATTGCATTGGTAAGTTGTTTGACACTTAGCGTAATTAATATTGATTTTTTGTAAGAGTGTAATATCATAAAAAATTGTCTCGGTTCTGGGTGTTTGTGAGACCGAAATGTCTCTCGTAGTTTCTAATACCCACGACGTAAGACTTGATTGACCTTAATGTGGGTTCTTAATGTTGGACTTTTGAGTGTATTTATTTATTTATACTGGTATTTCTTCTAATGCTTTTATCTGTCTAGTACATAAACTTGAATATGGTTCCTTAATAATGATAATTGATAAATATTTGTATAGGTTCGTTTTATTTGAATACAAGATGTATACTTTACTATACAGTTAGAAGCCAAATCATTTAAATATGGATCAATTATCATTTTACGCCGATCCCATGTGTGCGATAAGGGTTGGCACGAAAATAGTTATAGTAAAAGATTTCTTCAATCTAACGAGAAAAAAATTAGACAATACTAAACCCACAAAAGCAAGTACCATTATTTAATATCAATTTTCCATCATCAGGCCTTCGCTTCGGCTATCAAACTGTACGCTACGGTCTCTCAGCAATCTTCACTAACTTCGAAGTACAACCGCTGCCCTCAACACCACTCGCAAATGATGTACAAGTAGAGAAAAAAGGAATGTTTTATATGCCCGAGCAACAGATTTCTATCAAGTGTGTACCGAGGATAAGCAATTTATAAAACCAATAACAAATGAAGGCTAACTTTTCAATCGTCAGCTAATTGCTACCGGTGTATAATTTTAACATTGGCAGTTTCTCTTTAGGAAATATGTAATTGAAACATTCGAATATAAATTATAATATGACGATTGGAAATGGTCTACAGAAGTTTTTTATTCAGCATGTACAAGTGAAGGTAATTTATAATTACAGTAACAACTCTTGCTAGATTATGCTTGGGTTTTGCTCTGTTTTATTAGAAACTGGTATGATGAAGTAGTTTAACCACTAATTGCATATGTAACCCTGCTTATTTCATACTCAGTTCTCAGTATCAGAACTAGTATATAACCTACGATTACAGGAGATTTGACAACACCTCTAAGCAACCGCTTGGAGGTGATAATTTTCATTCAGGTGTCTGTACACCTGAATGAAAATTATATTATTACTAATACGCCAGTTCACCATAAAATATTTAAATATTGCTAATTAAGGTTTAGTTTATTTTACTGTAATTTATTTTGTAAAAAGTTTAGAATATTTATTCAATTTCTATTTGTGATGGTTTTGGTGCAAAGTTTTAACATGAAATGGGTAATTTATAGTAGAATCCTTGTACATTAACCCTTATGTATATTAGTCTTATAAGGTTCGAACATGTACAATTTAGAAATAAAAGACTGTATGAAACTAATTCTTTATTTTATTGCATATAATTGCACATAAAATCCGCCTTCCGTCATTACCATTGCGGTTCCTCAGGTTGCCTGGCAGAAATAGCTTATGGCAACAAGGCCACAAATTATGGAACATTACTTGTAATTATTACAATAAATATTCAATGGAAATAAATATATTAATATAATTATAACTTTAATAGTATGAATTCGTCGCTTCATAAAGGCTAACTCATGCAAATAATCCATAACTTCCCTTAAGATTGTCATCAGAAAGTTTTCTACGATATTTTTTAGGTATGACAAGTTAACTTCACCTCACCAATACCTATTAACCTGGTTTGGACGTGTAGAAAGTTGCTAAAATAGAAGCTAGAAGAAAACTTACGTACTAATCTGCAAACAAGAATGGTCGACTAGGGCACATTTTTAGGACTCTATCTAGACTAAAATTAGAATAGACCCACTTAAAATTAAATACATTGGAGCCACTTCGAAAAAATACACAAAAACATTACGCTTTTACCCCAGAAGGGGTAGTCAAAGGTTCTATTATGACATCCATGTTTCGTCTGGTGTTCCGTCCCACGATGTGACAGGGTGCGAGCTTATCGCCATATCGGTCCCAAATTCCTGACACCGGGCAGATAATGAATAGAAAAAATCCAATGTCACATTGCCTGATCCGGGATTCGAACCCAAGGCCTCATCCCAAGGCATAGTAATCTTACCGTAGAAAACTACTTCTCCGAGGCAGTCTAAAATAATTCAGAAAAAATCCCCAACCAAACAGAGAAAAATAATTATCGATAAATGCGAGTAGTGAACTACCCCGTTATCCCTCGGGATCTGGGTTACAGCGTGTCCCGGCGACCCTGCGGATTAACAACTGTGCAAGACTTCATATATCATTACGGGTTGCGGGTCTCTTTAACGCCTGTTCTCATTAGCGATAGGAACGGCATGTACATTATGAAATAGCATTGCTAGCGTGCTATTTTTGTTATGTTATAAATAGCAGTTTAATTTAACGACTCTAAAGAAAGCGTTTGATTTACGGGTAGTGTCTTTCTTTAGTTTTGTTATGTTAGGCTCTGGAAAAGTTTGCCAATATAGTTTGTCGAAAGGCTAGAGCTAATTGTCTGTTGCTGATTGATGATGCAAATAGATAGGATGGCGTTGCACTTGCTATCTAGTGGAATGCGGTTTAATTACATTCACAAAAGTTCTGGCGTAAATACAGTGGGGAGATCATTGTATATTGTCAATTCCCTATTTAAATATTGAATTCAGAGACAACTCAGCGTGTTTATTGATCTAGATAATAAAATCAGACCTAAATAGTTCACAGTCTATTTGTGGTGGTAGTACTAATATAAGTCAATATATTATAATAGCATATTTTAAAAAATAGTCTATAGTTGATGACCGAAACATTAATTATGCACTTAAGGACCGAAACAACTTAATCCCAAAAAACTAATAAAACTTGCTATCTAAAAATAACGTTACAAATAACGTTTTGCCAAACGTGTTATTAACGCTCGGCTCAACACTGGCTACGCCTTAATCGTCGCGATAAAGGCAGGTCATGATTTTACGAGCCAGCTTTAGCGCTCCAATGATTCAGTTATTAAGATATCTTGGCTCTAAACACGGCCTATGTGTAACTGCCCTAACGGATTCTTGCCTGGACACTGGCTAATGATTCGGACTTGGGTAGTTCTTGGAGTTTATGGGCTTAGATTAAACGTAATATGTGGATTTGGGTAATGATTTCTGTAACATTGTGTGGATTGTGAGAATTGTGTTGAATGGAGATAATCTTTTGTCATTACGGAATACTATTTGATATGTTAAATTTGATTATTTTGTAAAAATTATAAGTAAAAAAATGAAATACGCTTAAAACTCATAGATCATCCACCTGATGTAGTGTGTTTTGTTTTGGTTGTGGGTGTTTTTGAGATTTAAAAGCCTTGCAGAGTATATTAATTAAAATCCACGACTCAAGACTAGTGTCCAAAGTGGGTGCATTTTTAGGTTATTAATTACAGATTAACAAGTTGGCTTACTGTATTTTAGTTCGCGGGTATAATAATTTCATCATGGCCTTCACATTTTTGCGTTGCTTGGTTTTTTTATGAAAGTATAATTTATGTTTATATACATATTCACGATATAACATTAAACTTAAAGTGGAACATTTTTTTAAACATACACTCAACATGACGTCACTACATAGCTCCTAAGTGCCCACCACACAAACTTCTTCGAATTGATCGGCGTCCATACTCATACAAGTAGCAATAGTACAGATTCTCAATTCCCATGGCTTAGCGCAAAATTTCCACGTAATTTCGACGTAGTCGTGTAAAGTGAGGATTTTGGGGGATTAAATGACTAATTGGCTATCGGGGCCGGGTTAGCTCCGACATAGGTAACTTCCTATTAGATTAATTCGGATTGGTCTCGATCGGAGAAACCGACACTTGTGTCCAGAACGGGATCTAACGGATAAATCGGGGCTCCGGCCTCACGATTCAATTACTAACTTTGTTATATTGAAATTGTGTGACACGTTTGGATAGCAGGTGGCTTATGCAATTATTTTGAACGTCTGTGTCATGCATGCATATTTTATACTGTTTGAGTACTAGTCTGCTCTTGTTATAAACTGAAATTATTTTCTAGAAGCACTATAAAATGAATCGATCTATTAAATATGATTGAATATATTTTTAACTTAGCGCCACTTTCATGAATGTCACTTGTACAAGTAAGATTTTTTTAATGAATGATTGTCAATGGGTTACAAAAAGTTATAAAAAGTGCTGATTTAAATTTTTAGAATAACAAAAGTTTTAAAACAAAAACTAAAACAAAAACATTTCGATTGTAATTCGTAATTACAGTCTGTTCTTAATTATGAATAATTATTTTTAATTTACGAATCATTTTTATTTATCTAATAAATTCATTTCTCATAAGCAATTCTTCTGTAGTATGAAATGCCCCCCATTTTGGTACCCTAAGTTCGTACATTGCTTTGGATACGATTATAGCATCGGGAAATTCAAAGAGATTTTATATTTGAACCATTCGCCAGACGCTCCGTGGATCGTTTCGGTTCGACTGTAGTCGGGTCAACGAACGAGCTAGTTAAGTCTTTTAAATGTTTCAAACATATTTGGAATGCAGTTTTTGTCGTAATATCAACTAAAAAAAGTAAGGAGAAAGTGTAACATGTTTTTATTTACGAACAGATATTTTCTTTTCCTTTAATTTGGTAGAGATTAATGATATAATATTTATTGTATCCGCGAAGTGGACGGACGATCTAAGGTTAACAAGTAGTCGCTATAATATGCAGGGTACTTCCAAGCTATGGAAATCCTTGAATGTGGCGAATGGTCAGCACTGCACCTTATGTACCTGAACCAAAAAAATAATCCGAGTTGCTACGCTTTTCCGTGGGTTTTACACTTTAATTTAAGGTGTTGTTGTCCGGGTCGATAGGAATATATTGATTTTATTATCTTTACTTTGAGAGCTTCTGATAACCTATTTTGGGTAACATTAAAGACATCGTAATGCCCAGCATCAGGATAAAAATAAAACAAAATTGAGCGAGTTTTTATTCTCCCGAGTTTCACAGTCCGTTTGTTTAATTAATTCATCCGAACTCGGCCTAATTGAATTATATATAACAAACGATCCAGCGCGTCTCTTAGCTAACTTCATTACTAATTACAAGCACAACACACCGAGAATATATACGTGGACTTTGCTAATTTTTAACTCGACTAATATGATTAACGAGGTTCGTTGCTTTTTTCGAAAGGTGACATGAATTTTTTATCTTGTCCGAGTGCAGGTTTGTATGTTAAGTATGTGAGCTGCAAGAAGTGATATTCTGATTTCAATTCCCAGGTTAATTATGACCAAACTATAGGGATACGTTCAAGACAAAAAAAAAGCACTCACACCAGAATGCTGTAGTTATTCCTTCTAATCGCTATCATAATTTTCAGTCATAGTCATTTCATAGAAATAAACCTTGCTAAAAATATCAACAGTGACCTGTCCAATATACCTACATACCTAGTATATCAAGACTGCAACCGAAAACGAAGCCAGGTGTTAGTTTTAGAGGTTACAGACACGATGCAAATAAAAATTTCGCCAAAACAGTGACAGATATTTTTTTAGATTTTTTTAAAAATCATCGTCTTTTGCTGGTAAATACCTAGTTTTTGCGAAAAAACTAATTTAAACGCTTACGTACCATTGCGTGTTTAAAAATAAAGAGGTGTACATCATTATTTTAGGAAACTATGCGTTTATCAAGCAAATACGTAGATAACTAAAAAATTTAAAAAGAAAGTCGATATTCTTTGTGAAATTTTTAGTTGCGTTGTGTCTGAAGTCACTAATACTAGCACCTGGCTTCGTTTTCGGTCGCAGTCTTGATATACCCCGTATATCCGGCGCGGCGCCTATCTCCAACCGCTATAAATAGCAACATGAATCAAATGCAGTTGGTCACAATTGCAATCATCCTTCCTCTAATTCTTCACCATACAAAACCCTCATAAAAACGAAGCTAACTCAACAACATGTAAAATAACAAACATTTTCGAAATGAAAGCTAGTAAACAAGCTCGTGGGCGACTCGTCGGCATAATCTGACAGGCGAGAGACCCCAGCGCCACTCGCGAATATATTTCATTTTAATATTCTACTTATTGACCAAGAGCCCGTGGCTGCCAGACTTTCCTTATATATACTATAAAAGCTGAATGTTTGCGCATGCCTCTAACATAGCCATCACACGATCAGCAATTATGAACATTAGATCGTGGTGCCTTTGAAGTTATCAGCTTCAATGTGTCTGAGAAGTTGAAAGAACCATCAAATGTACCATCAAACTACCAAGGAAACCTATTTTGATAGTCACTTGAGTAATATATGTAAAATTCAGCTTTTATACTGTATCAGGTCCAGATATTTGTCGAGATGAGATGGTTGCCACAGAATTATGCTGACAGTCAGATATAATTACAATTATTATTTTTTCGTATATTTTTTATTCAAAATATAACAAAGTCGAGGGTTTTGCTATTGTTTCTCACCAACTGTAAAGTGTTATGTCTATGCATACTCACTGGTTTTAGTGGTATTGCGTATAATCCTAAGTCTTCGATTCAGTTGAAGGTAGTTTTCTAATTACCCGTATTTGTCTTCTCACAAGGACTATTGCAGTTTTGTGTACGATTTGGTGCGCGTGACACGTGTTCCGTCGCCGCGCTGGTTTATATTCTTATTTTTTTTTACACCGCGGTATTTAGTTCAAATGTTGGTGAAATATATTGATATAGTAACTGCAACAAATGGAAAGTACAGTGCCGTTCAGACTTGACGGTGCCAGACATTAGAGAAAACAATTATGTGTTGTGAAACCATTTTGTGGAGTGTTGTACGAGTGGTTTGTGGTGCTACAAAAAGAGAATACTCAAATTGACGCTGATCGTCCAGCTTCGAAAGCGGGAATCCGGTAAGTAGGCTCTATTCATAGGGATGATTTACAAATTCACTGCAATTTACGAATGCATTTTTTCCTTCATATTCTTCCGCCATAGAACGTTCATTCAAGCAATCTTTATTAACTAGATGTTTAATCTTTTACATTATCGTAGTTACTCCCAACCTCATGATCCAAGACACACAAACACAAAGACAAAAGAGACACCAATACACCAAAGACACCAGTGCGAATTTACCGGAGTATTTCAGCCGCGTGGCGCCACTGTCGCTGCTAATCCTTCAGACAGATGGGCGGGGTTAATTCTGATTAATTGGTTCGTCGGGCCCGGCACATATTTACAGGTCCTGTTTGCGCCTCATACAAATGTTGGTGACGTATGCGAGGCTCTGCGTTGTTTGCCCGATTGTAGATGATGTATTATATGCGTGATTTTAAATGTCAGCCTTTGTCCTTTGTTGTAGGGAAGTAAATATAAGTGTGGTCTTTTGGTAACTGAATGTATGGTAATGAAGATTTCAAATCTCAGAGTACGTTTTTGACTTTTAGGAGTGATGTGTATGTTTGTCCAAAATTTATTCAAAAAAATCATAGTCACACATAACATCATAATGATTTTTAAATAAAAAAAAATGAATATCAGTGAAAGTGACACATACTCTAATGATCATTAAATTTTAGAAATCAAATGCATAAAATCAAATTTTTTTTAGTCATCGACCAAAACAACCTGACCCCTAATAATTCTTGGCAATAAAACATTTCCCCAAACTAAAAGCGAATAAAACAACAATAAAAGGAAATACGAGAAAGCTCTTATCCCATTGGATTATTAATTACTTGACCACACAAATGTAACTTGTCCGGACAACGAATGGTTCCCTATTTATCAATATTTATGACTTACCAACAATTCCACGGGAGGAAATTGCGGGAAGCGGAAAGATTTCAAAAATAAACCAATAGGACGACGCGACGTTAAGTGGAGATATTTAAATCTGTGTAAAGCTGGATTTTATATTCATTTTGATTTCTATGTAAAGCTTATATTATTGCGGTGAGTGGATTTCCTTATAATTGATTGATTAGGTGTAAGTCCAACGTGCTGGCTGTGTCAGAATTGGCAGACTTTACATTTCTTTTACAATTCTAGTGAAGAACTCATCGATGTACAGATTTTACTGTGATATTTATTGAAAACAGGCCTAAGACGAGTAGAGTTTCAATTGGGTATAAGTGATCAACTGTATGATTAGTAATTTGCTAAGGAAATTTCTCGAGGCCAAAAATTTCAAACCTTTATTGCGGTGTTATCACATTTTTAAGACCAACAATGGAAGTGATATCGACTTTAAATGTTATTTATAAGTACAGAATTCGATTTTTAAGTATTACTTTCCAGGAGACCTGGCCTACGCAAAAAATTACGCAGCGACAAGTGAAATTTGTCTATTCATCCTCACTTCCGGGCAGGCCTTTTCACCTCCCCTAGTTGTCAGTTTGGCCCAGTTGTGGCCTCCATAAACAAGTTGCAAGAGTGACGTCATCCGCCAAGGACTATAAATCAACCGATCGCGCTACTTATTATTTACTAAGATGCTTCCAGTTCATAAAGTTCGGTAACTAATGGATTTTCTTGTTCAGTTGCGTTTTCATAAGAAAATGCTTTTAATTCTCTTTGTAGTTTTCGTTTTGTGAATGTTCGTAATTATTCTTTGTTTATTTTATTTTATATTGAATTATGAAGTCATCGAATATTTTTTTTATGAATAATACAGACCTCGGTAAATTGATGGCGGTGAAAAAAATGGTGATGAAATCTGCATATTGTGTAGGTTTTCTTTAGCAGATTCCTTTTCTCTATAAAGCAATAATTTTGTTGAGAGAAAATATACATACATATATAAACTCACGCCTTTATCCCCGAAGGGGTAGGCAGAGGCGCCAATAGGACACCCACATTTCGCTTTGTATGTTCCGTCCCACGATGTGATAGGGGTTGAGCCTATCGCCATATCGGGCACAAATTCTTGACTCCGGGCTGATAATGAATAGATAAATCCAATATAACTTTTTTTTGAGAGAAAATTGTTCACTAAATCTGATTAGAAGGCCCTACTTGTGGCAACATGCAATATCGTCACTGAACTGCGAAAAGCCCACAACAAGAATTCTAAAACCGTGTATTGCTACACCATCTGCACATGGATATGCAGCATATCATATGTCCCGTCTGGGTTGTTACTTCAGTATAACATCGAATATAGTATCTAAACTTCCTTATACAGTTATGAAATCGCAATAACTTTGCTTGAGAAGGGCGGGCGGCTCTGCCAAACGTTAAACACTTCTTAACGGCCGGCGATCGTTAAAAGGAGAGCTTTCGGCTGTTCCTTTAAATTAACAGTTACTGCTTAACCAACCACTATAACTTGGCCTTCACACCTTCCTGCAATAATCGGTATTACAAGAAAGCGAATGAAATTAACGGAGGCCAAGTAATTCTGGCCAAACATTTTGCGGTGCGCGTTAACTTTTATGCATTTGAAATAGCTCGAAAATTGGCCGTTTTGTAGCTGAACGTCGAGCGTGCTTAAGCTAGAGGTTATGATAAGGAATGGTGGTTTAGGGAAGTACGGCTTGAACGTAAACTTGTACTGATAGTCGATGGAGGAGAAATAAGTGCTTCGGTAAAACGGAATTTTGAATGACGATGGGATTTAGAAATGAATTTTTGGCTCTGAAACCCGCTATATCTATAAAATATTAGAGCCTGTACACCAATTTTTATGATAGCGACGGAAAATTGACGACACTTCCTTAAATTAAATGCCTTCTAAATAGATTACCGATCGGCTAGAGAACGTTATTTTTCACATACATTTATATCATCCAAGGAACATTTAATCTCATAACCTCATCAAACCTTTCCTCAATACAAGTAACATTAATCATCCAGCAATACTAAGCATCGGAGCAGAATTAATAAATATAGCGCAAAGTCTCCACTTAATGGGCCGTGGTCGCTGGATTTATGGAGATATAGCTTCGCCTGCGGGTGCGTTTGTAATCGCCTCGTATATCATTGTTTGGATTTGCTAAAGTTCTATAGTGGCGATGGGAAATATGGCTTGTACCTATCTCTATCAGCTAATCTAATGTCAGGCACTTTAAGGTTAGGTTATTTTATTAGGTAAAATACATACATACATAAAACCACGCCTTTATTCCCGAAGAGTTAGGCAGAGGCACCACCAGGACACCCACATTTCGCCTTGTATGTTCCGTCCCACGATGTGATAGGGGGCGAGCCTATCGCCATATCAGGCACAAATTCCTGACTCCGGACTGATAATGAATAGAAAAATCCAATATCACTTTGCCCGACCCGGAACTTGAACCTGTCACCTCAGCTTTGTAACCGTACCTTAATAAAACTACGCCACCGAGGCAGTCGGCAATAATTTTACCATATTAGGTAAAATGACAGACTAAATGCAGTGTAAATAAATTGTTGTGTTCCGGTTTGAAGGGCATGGTAGCCTGAGTAACTTCTGGACATAATGAGACGTAACATCTTATGTCTCAGGATCCCGAGCGCAGTGGAATGTTAAGCATTGTTTTACTACTGTCCATGAGCGGTCGTATCGCTTACCATCAGGCAAATGGCAAGATACTCTCGCCATTTATTGTAACAAAAAATGGACATGTTATTCTCCTGATGGTGATCGTTAATATTGCTAATAAATAGGTCAACTCCACTTAGAACTTATCGTTAGCAATACCGCATGGCAATCATTTTTAAAAATTAAATAGTAATGCCTTTTACTTTAATCTGAAACCTACATGTTTTTAGTCTAGTTTGTTCACGACTAAGTACGTAAATATCGCGTACCTCTATATTAATGTAACGCTAGAGTAAGGCCAGGTTTCTCCATAATATTCTCCATTCATTTCATTGTTAACATTTTTTCAGACAGCCTCCGTTGCGCAGTTGGTTAGACACCGCCTGTGAAACGAGAGGCCGCGTGTTCGATCCCCGCACCGAAACAAATGTTTGTGTGATCCACAGGTATTTGTTCCGGGTCGGGGTGTTTGTGAGACCGAAAAGTCTCTCGTAGTTTCTGATACTCACAACACAAGGCTCGATCTTAGTGTGGGGTCAGGACTATCTATGTGACTGTTGGGTGTACATTTATATATTTCAGGATCAAAAACAATCTACTTTTCCCTAAACTCTTCAGGTTTGATAAACACTCCACACAAGAGACTCAACAACGTTGTTTTTTGAGACGAACAAGCCAAATCCTTGAGTCGTGTGTACAAAGGAATTAATCCCGGCGTGTTTTACAAAAAGTATGTTCTTAAAGAAAAACGTTTCGATGCACAAAAGCGGAAATCGTTTCCCGCGCAACCTATTCAGCGTGGAAACATACGAGACTTGGTTCGGTTTACAAATGGTGTACTGTAATTTTATACTAGTGGGACAAATTGAAGACAACATGATTATAGTGATTACAGTGCTTTCCAAATTGATGATTATTATGTTAAGATTCATTGAAATAGAATGGACAGTATATGCATGCAAGACTAATAAATCTATGTTATTTTATTTCCGACTTTCGGTTTTTATTTCCTTCTACTATTTCGGTTTTATAAGTATACAAAACATACATACATAAACTCACGCCTTTTTCTCAAAAAGGGGTAGGCAGAGGTGCAACCAGGACACCCAGTACACAAAACAGAAGATATAATGGTTTGAAATCTTTTGTTCACCTCTTTAAAGCTTCTTAGAATAAATATCCAGTGCTTATGGATCGTTGTAAGGAATTTACCCGCGAAAACGATTCACCAAGCAGTTAAGCTAAACAAGCTAAAAGCTTTTCCTCGTAAATTAAATAAAATGCCGCTTCCGAGGGAATTTCCTTATTAAATTTTACCTTATTTATATAGACAAAGATTATAATCCATGTAGCCTTTCCTGCCAATAGGCTTTTCAAAATATATTATTTTCACTTTCTTAAATATAAATTCAGCAGAATTTGTTATTTTTAACGGTATAAAGGCCATGTTTAATAAGTGCTGAATTATTTTATAATCATTTACTTCCCAGGTACAGAACAGCGTATGAGGCAAAAGAACTACTGAAATATACTCATCAGTCTCACACTTAGGTACATAATCATAACCCGAAAGTTATAAAATATATCATATTTTGGAATCAGAAATCCACGAAGACATAAAGAAGTCAAGTTTCAAAACCTTCTTTAAGACAATGATTTAGAGAGGTGTCAAATATAATCTCATAACTAACTAACGGAGGAAAATTTAATTAGCGGTACAAGCAGTAAAACAAACCTTAAACCACAAACCGAAGCGTCGAAAGGTCAAAACCTTCCCCGTACATTCGGTTCAACCGCAACTCGCTCTGGTCGCGACATTTTCAATGATATTTCGATCGGTCGATATGAAAACAGGGCCTGATTGAATCGTGATCGAGCCGGCGGCACAGCCCGTCACAATACGTATTGCGCAGTAATTACAAACGGTATTGTGTTTCTGTGGAATCGAAGATATGTGCTGACCTGCGAAATAATATGTAAGTGATGAATGAGAAGTGAATGTGACTGTGAATGTGAATGGTCCTCTGGCCAGATGGCGGGACGACTTGCACAAGAGGGCCGGCAGCGACTGGATGCGTAAAGCAGCAAACCGGGCTCTGTGGCGTACCTTGGGAGAGGCCTATGTCCAGCAGTGGACTGCAACGGGCTGATGATGATGATGATGATGATGATGATGAATGAGAAGCTGGAGTTTCCACATTTGATTTTTTTAGGTACCAGAGTAAAAAGATCTGTACCAGCCAATATATGTCCCACTGCAGGGCACGGGACTTCTCTACAATCGAAAGTACGAGTGAGAGGGGTTAGGCCATATAGACCACCACGCTTGCCTAGTCCGGGTTGGCGTTTAAATTGTTTAAAATCGCCACAGTATGCAGGTTTCCTCACGATGTTTTCCTTCACCGTTATAGTGCGTGGTGATTGACTATCAATACACACATAACTGCGAAAAGTAATCTAGAGTAAAGGGATACACTGTTCAAAATATATATTGAATTAAAAATAATAAATACGAGAATCAGGCGCATTTCTTCTTGTTTTCGTTCTTTTTCTAAATTTATTAATGTGATACTCCTATGATTCACCTGGTTCTGAGTCCAATGCTTAACAAAAAATGTGCATGTATTTGACTGAGCTGAACTGTTCTTTCAGGCCGCTTCCAACGGATCTATGTGGCGATCCATGGGGAGGCCTATGTTCTGCAGTGGACTTCCTGCGGCTGAAGAGAGAGATATACAATTTTAAGAAGTGTTTCCACAGATTTCCGATGTCTTTGTATTCCCTCAGTGACGGCTATCTGTAATTAGATGATTTGACAAAGCTTCATAATTTACCTTGATACAAAACAACTACCCAAACAATCTATATCAGCCCATATGCGTCCCACTGCAGGGCACGGGCCTACTCTACAATCGAGAGAATCGATTGAGAGTGGTTAGGCCATATAGTCCACCACGCTGGCCTAGTGCGGGTTGGCGGACTTAATTACCGTAGAAATTCTTTAAAATCGCTACGGTAGGCAGGTTTCCTCACGATGTTTTCCTTCACCGTTAAAGTACGTGGTGATTGACTATCAATACACACATAACTCCGAAAAGTCAGAGGTGTAACCCGAACAATAGTTATATCAAAATATTGAGTTTAAAACAGGATTTGTCCTCCCACAGGGAAGGCCAACAGTGACCGGAGGATGCAATAAAACTTTATACCACCGCGTGGCGGTGCAATAAAATATTTTATCTCATAAAAACTAACAGCTGTCGCCGTTGTTTTTGCGTAGTTTGCAATACGTGTTTAGTTTTTTGTTTGGGATGTAATTCAATAGGTTTGTAAATATTATGCTGAAATTCCTGCTGCTTCGATAGGCTCGCCCCCTATCACATCGTGGGACGGAACATACAAGGCGAAATGTGGGTGGCCTGGTTGCGCCTCTGCCTACCCCTTCGGGGATAAAGGCGTGAGTTTATGTATGTAATTCCTGCTGCTACTTAAACGCCATTTACGAAGGGAGAGTTTCTCGTGGCGAGAATCGTATGCGATTATTGCATGACATAACCGCCATAGATTATCGTGTTCAGACAAATGTTTACGCGATGCAACTTGTTTATATCTGTAATGTAATCGTATCTGCGAGGCGAGAAACTCTCCCCGTGTAAATGGAGCTGTACTTTAACTGATATATTTTACATCAGCTCTGACCAATAATGTGATGTATACTATTTTCCTTCAGTTTTTATTCATTAAAACCTAGTGAAGATGTTGAAACAACGCGCAGTGTGATCAGTCACACGCACTTAAAGATTTATGTGCTAAGTTCCCCTATAAAGCGCCATGGGTGCCTCGAATGCCTTTGTAAGGCCGGAGTGAAGACAGGTTTATTAAATTTATATTTAAGTGTTTATTAAGTTATTACTGCCTCGGTGGCGTGGTTGTACTGCGGTACGACTACAAAGCTGAGGTCTCGGGTTCGAATCCCGGGTCGGGTAAAGTTATATTGGATTTTTTTGTTCATTATCAGCCCGGAGTCAGGAATTTGTGCCCGATATGGCGATAGGCTCGCCCCCAATCACATCATGGGACGGAACATGCAAGGCGAAATGTTGGTGTCCTGGTGGCGCCTCTACCTACCTCTTCGGGGATAAAGGCGTGAGTTTATGTATGTATGTATAAAGTTAATCCTATTTACCCCAAGGTATAGGTTGAAGTGACAATCAATCAATTAATATCAATCACAAATTGCTTTGCTTCATTGGTCACGTGTGATAGCGAGTCTATCGCGATGTCAGGTTCAGATTATAATCTCAGGCAACTTGTGTATATTCACACAAGCTATGCAACTCTCATGGGTAAATGACCTTCATTTACCCATGTGAGTTGAAACGAAGACCGTAACAAAATTGAAAAATTCTAAAACTCGATTCAATTGATCAACCAAAGATCTTACGGGTCACTGCTCCTTAAAGATACCTTTCACTAAGGCGGCCACGTTTTGATTTAAGAGGATATTAATCATTGCAGAGTATTCAACACACGTTACTGGCTTGACTGTGGTTCTGGCATTACCAAAGTCCATTATAATTACAATAAATACATACACAATACAATACATTACAATAAATGTGAAAATATATACCTTCGTCTGTATGTTCCTTACTCTTTTACGCAAAAACTGCTGAATAGGTTTAAATAAAACTTTATAGTATTAAAGATTATATATTACATACATCAACTCACGCCTTTTTCCCAGAAGGGGTAGACAGAGGTGCAACCAGGACACTCACGTTCCGCCTTGTATATATATTAGAGAGCATAATTATAGGCCAATTTACCCAGTGACGTCACGGGTTAACCTTCGATAGTCTAAAATACTCGCCTCCTTAAAACTATTTACTCAGTACTGGAGAACATCATAATGTGAAGCTGAAAGGCGCAGCTTCGAACTCCAGTATTGAATATACAGGGTATATCAAGACCGCGACCGAAAACGAAGCCAGGTGGTAGTATTAGTGACTTCAGACACAAAGCAAGTAAAAATTTCGCAAAAAATTAGACATTTTTTTTTGTTATTTTTTACTTATCGTCGTATTTGGGTGATATATACATAGTTTTCCTAAAATAAAGATGTACACCTCTTTATTTTTAAAAACGTAATGGTATGTAAGGATTTAATTTAGTATTTTCGCAAAAACTAGGTATTTACCACCCAAACACGATGATGTATAA